>CM028677.1:16554454-17134228 GCA_016760335.1 Gastrodia elata | reverse complement strand
TGACTAAACTTTAAATTTTTGAGTTTAGCTTAATTCAAACTCAATTCAAATTGAATTTGATTCGAGTCAATTCGGCTAGCTAAAAATAATAATTTAAATTTTTATAATCACATTAGGCCTTTAGTCATGAACTAGACTCTAAGTTTATGGCTTAAATCCGATAAAAATACACAAATAAATTCCAATTAAGCTGGGATTCAAACTTATGACCAAATCCTTACAATATTGTAGCCTTTGCTAATCATGATGCTTACAATATTGTAGCCTTTGCTAATCATGATGCACCTTCTACTATGATTGTAATTCATATAGAATGTATTTATTATTAATTTTGAGTTAGTTCAATGATGCAGAACATGGAGCTCATATGAGGAGCAGACCCATGACTCGGATATTTGCTCAGAGCTTAGCTGACAATTGAGCAGAAGTTATTATTGTACTGGGCTGTTTAGCTGTATTGCATTGTACCTATTTTCGATCATGCTGTTTGGACCCATATTTGTAATGTTGTGTGTGTTGTAATTGGTGTTTGGTATTTTGTGCTTTCATGGGATGTATTATCTATAGTAACTCTTGCATTATTATTGTTTGGGATGTGAAAAGATATCCCGGTTTATTATGGGGTGCTTTTAATGAACTGCTTATGATTTGGGCTACTTTTATAAATAACTCATGTGTTCTCTCATTTGAAGAATGATGAATGATAGCCTTTTTTTCTTTCATTTGAGAAAAGTGCGATATTGCAAGACTATTTGAGAGGTATTATACCTAACAACTTCGATTCTTGTGTGCGTGCATAACAATAAGGCCATCAGGGTGGGTGGTCATAGTCCTAGTAATTTTATTTGTATGTTTTGTTTTTCCTTTGTTCATTTCATTCTTGCTTCTCTACATCATGAGTTTGCATAAAAAATGTAAGCCCTTATCCACACTTTTGCTCATATACTATGCTAGAAGAATTAGAGGGTAAAAACTCAATTGATCGTTATTGAAAATAAATTGATATCCATATTGGGAAAATTATACATGTGAAAATTCATGTCTCCTTATTTGATTTGTTAATAGAATAATCTATGTGTCATTGGCCACACATAATATAAAAAATATGTATATAGTTTTAAATTTAAATATTTTTTGCAAAACATTTTGGTTGAATTAGTTGATGTATATATATATATATATATAAATCCAGTATATATTATGGAAGGAAATCTTTGTAAATTCATATAACCTGTAGTAACACGCTTCCTTTGCCCGCCTGATACGCCTCTCAGCATTTGGTTGCCTATCACTGTATCAGCACATTTATCCAATCCTAAAATCTGAAAAATCATGTGCATTCAATAATTATTGAAATGTTTTATATATTTGTACCATAAAAGGATGAACATACTCTTAGAGTGTATTCTGTTTGGATATGATTTTGCACTCCTTCCGTTGAAGTTGCCTGAAAACTTCATTAGTGACTGAAACTATATATGCGTTCTTATTTTTCATGTTTATTTTATATAAATACAGAGAGTTTGGTTTACATATATGCGAGAATACATCATGTTTTAAATATATATGGATTGGAATTAATAAATATACCGTCATGAACAGATCCACCTCAGGCTCAGGCTCTATTCCTTGAGCTTTCTCCCTTCGAACCAGTTCGCTCAGAAGCTCTGCAATTGTCATTATAATGCGGCTTCGTTTCATCAACACAGCAAAAACCGACTCTTTCTAATTTATTCGTCTATATTATACATGGGCGAACTTAGAAAGAATTAGTAGAGTACAAAAAACAATATACTTTAAGAAAAAAGTAGCAAAAATCACGTTGATACATCCAAGCACTGAACCACCAATCTTACTTAATTCCTACAAAATATATGCTAAAGCGATCTAGGCCCCAAGAGGCGCAGCTCCTAGTTTGCATTTCGATTCACATTTTAATGGCTGCTCCTGAACGATCTTTTTGGGAGGAGCTTTCCGGCTATCTTTTTTATATGAAGAATATTCTCATCTTTCCAAACCCTTCGGATGAACTATGGCATGTTTTTGCAAGAGGATATTATGACATCAACGGTCATGCCATCCGTTTCTGTAAATGGGCTCTTAGTCTTTTGATATAATGAAGGATTAGTCAGTGTCTCCCGCTTCAATTCATAAATCATGATTCCTTATTTTCAATTCCAAAGGCCATTGGCAAACCATTACATTCAAGCTTCTAATGGCCAGTCTGCAATGGAAACTATTTCAACTGGAGCCGTGAATAATTTAAACATAAACATAGATGATTTGAATGTACTTGTTGCTAATGTTTGTGACTGGTAGATGAGGCCTCCAATCAACCTATAAACTTTCTAGAATAGGAACCTATACGTGCCTAGGATATATTCACACCATCGAAAGAAGCTCTAGACGCTCAGGCAGTAGATGAATTAGTAGTAGAAGAAAGAAAATCATAACTAGCTCTAGCATCATTTATTACCTTGAATTACTATCTCTTTCAAAGGGTTTAAAAATACCAATATTATCTAATTTTTCTAAGCTAATAACTGTTATGAAGTTATTGTTTTATGATTCTGTTGCCAACACTATTAATATTATAATTTAATAAAATATAAATGAAGTTATGGTTCTAAATTGTTTCCCTTAATATATATGTGATTCATAGCTAGCTTAACCAATTTATACAATATATTAAACTGCTACAAATTGTGGCATAATGAAAATAATGTGTTCTTTCAAGCAACAATATGCTCCAAATTTTACACATTTGACACATTCTCTTGAATTAGTAATTTAATAGTTTTGTTCTAGTTTTTTTGTTAGTTGGTAGCATATTATTAAAGAGCATTTTATATATGCAAATATAAAATTTTAAACCAAAATAGTAGTGGAGAAAAATAAATACTTGAAATTAGCAAGTTAATCATAAGGAATGATACGATAAATTACCATAACGATCGCCCACCCCTTGACATTTGGCAGAGAAGTTTAAAGTCTCCTTCACAGTCATTTCAGCTATGTGCACATCATTTTGGCTAATGTATGTTGATGTCTTCTGAGGTACAAATTCTGATAATTTATATCCATTATATGTTATGTCTCCACCCATCTATAATAATAATAGAATTATTATTAAATCATTCATAAAAATATATAATGATGTGCTTAAAATATAATAATCTTTGTTATCTTCAAATACCATATGTACATAAATATTTATAACATGTAAGATTTAGTAATGATGCAAACCTTCAAGGATGGATCAAGCTTTCCAGCAAGTGCGAGCAAAAATGTAGTTTTACCAGAAGATGGAGGTCCTAATAATAATGTCATTCTATAGAGAGGAAAAAACACAAATGATTAAGAAAAAAACTTAAATAATATACCATGAAGAATAAATTTATAATTCATTAGGTTTACATTTCTTACCTTGATGGCCTTATGATCCCTGAGACATTTTTTAGTATATTGAGTGTATCCATTTTAGAAAATCGCATGCCTACCAAACCAAAAATAAATTCAACTATATTTTTTAACTCATTAAAAAGAGTGGGCATAGCTCTAGAGCCCACATAGCACTTTGCCTCCACAGTTACATTCTCAAACTTAATTTCTGTAGTTGGAAGTTGAATGCCAACCCTGAGAAATAAATTATAAAATTACATTAAATCACATCATGATTTTATGAATAAGATCTTAAATGGCAGCAATTCTAAATTTCAATTATAAATATACTCTATAAAAATTAAAAAACATTGATTTATATACATAAATATCTGCTCAGAATGATTTGAGTTTATATTATAAGCATGTGTCTATAATGGGGGATCAAGGGATGGCTGAGGGAGATTATTATAATTAATGTGAGCGTTGCAGTTTTTCTCAACCTCCTTATTTGCATGAAGAAATAAAAGTTAATTAGTATGTTCATGAATGTAGGTGCAATGTGCACATAACCAAATAAACAGCTTAGGATCATGGTGCTTTATTTTTAAGACTATTTTATTGTTGGTAATTTACTTGTAATGATTGGAAGACAAGGTGTCTTTCCTTTTTTTATTCTTGCTTAAACATTGATTTGCTAGAGATGTGTTGACATTGGTTATAGTGCTTGTGAATGACAACAATTTATTTAAGTTGTATCAAATTGATATGTTTAGCGGCTGATGACAAAAAAGAAAAGCTTAAGATTGACATGCATGATGGTGGATAATTTCATTTATGGAAGAAGTAGGTCCACTCTTAGTGTTAAGGCCCATAATCCATGAAGCAAAAAGGTTAGAGATATTAAGATTAAGAATATAGAACCACTATCATTAATGATGAATATTAGTGGAATGTCAAAGAACCTTATGAAAATGTAATAATTAAAGGACTATGTCTATGAACATGTGAAATTGGTTCAAGTAGTAAAGGTATCACAGCTTCCTACTTGGTTGTCTCTGGCTCAAGCTGTCACTTGGGCCTCCCTCTTCTCCTCACGTGCCAGTGTCATTATGCGGATGGGTACTTACTGATTTACAGACGAGGAAGCTAGAGTTTTTGTGCATTCCTATAGTAGAGAAGATATTCTAAATACTATACTCCACCGAAGTATAGATAGCTTTTTTTGTTTGATTTTGTTTTTTTTTTTTGTTGTTCTATTGACTGGTTCCATGCCTCAAGTTCCAATCATGCTTTGATTTTATTTATTTAATGGTGACGTCCTATGAAACAAAATTTGGTATAAATATATTAAAAAGACATGAACAGTGAAGCAAGTGTCGAGTTTGTGACCTCTGAAAAAATAAAATATAGAAGATTGGAAATAAAGATATAACAACACAAAAATGAAAAACAAATCACAGGGCATATTTCGCAGGAATTGCAAGAAGAGAAACGTCAATGAAGTTTGTTATAATTTTGATTGTGCTAGAATCGAGTTTCATGTCTTATGACTAGGGATTGGGCAGATTGATTCGAGTAATTGATTGGTTGTCCATCTTTCAAAAGACCTACCTGTCAATGCGCCTGCGCAGCTTTTTGAGTAAAGCAGTATTGTCCTCATTGCCAGCCGTTTTAAGGATATCATCAAGTAAAAGGCGATGCTCCGCGAGCCTCAATCTGGAAAGGTCCGCGCAGACACCATGTTTTTGCCTCAGGCCCGCTTCGGCTGCGATGCCGGCTTCAAAATTGCCCGAGAGGCTTTCCAGTGCCGCCCACCGTACCGCCGCCTCCTCGTCGGCGGCCGACGAGGAGTCCCTTTTTGAACTCCATCCACTCAGCGTGTCTTGCTGGGCCATATGCTTTGAGCATCTCAGCTCTCCTCTTTCTTTAATAAATACTAATTGTGGTTAGTTTGAAATTATATTTTAAAATTGATAAATACTATTTAAATTTGAATGCTTCTGACTCAGTATTTTTTTTAAATTGATAAATTTTAATTATTATAAGTTAATTATTAATTTTAAGTATTTCAAAGATTATAAAATATTGAATGGAAATGCAAATATTATTTGTAACGTCATTTTTTATTAATTTGGAAGAAGAAAAAAAGTGTTATTTTCAAAAATAATAAAAAAAAAAAAAAAGAGAGGAAAGAAAACGGAGGTGGCACGGACGTGTTCCGAAGCCTTTGGGCACACAAGATGTTACTGGGCTAGATAAAACCCAGACGCCAAGGCACACCCCATCATATGCCTGAGTGCTCAGGCATCTCAAAACAGAGGCCTGGGCACCCAAGAGCCCCCATAACAGCGAGTCAGGTGTGCCCTTATTTTATATAATATTTTATAATATTATACCATCATATTATATTTTATTTTTATTTTGAAATAAATTTTTTCTCAATATTTTATTTTTTATTTTTTTTCTAACAGTGAGAGGCACGTTATGTTAATTTTCTCTCTATCTGTTTTTTACTGTCCTCAGCCGGCCAGAAATCAAAATTCCTAAAGAAACGATCAAAATGCCTGCAGAAAATCAGCATTCGGTATGATTAATAGCCAATCTTTCTTAAAAAGATTGAGTTGGATCAGATCAAAAATAAATATTAACAATATAAAGTATTTTATAATATAAATTTCATAAGTTTCTAAAACTAAGATTAAATTATACTTAAGAATTATAATTTTTACACACATTTAATTAAATTATATGAATAAATTTGATTAAAGAACAAAACAAACAACAAAAATAACAGCAAGAGCTATACCAAGTTAGTGAACACCAATATCATAATCAATGAAAATGATAAGTATAATCAACTTAACAGTTAAACAATATGTAGAAATAGCACTATTTTAAACCAAATGAAAACAAATACATAATTACACTAGCTAATACGGGCAACAATACCACTTTAGATTACACTGCACAACCATATTTACAATCTGCCTAAGCACAACAAAACCACATGGTCAACATTACAGACACGTTACATCACATTGCACAACAACACACATAACTCTGCATCACATAACAAACATATTACACTGCACTGCAGCGTGCCAATACACCATACACAACAAAATCCTGCAATTTTTACACAAACAAGAGAGCTAATAATCAGACCAAGATAAGGTTTAAATTTAACTAAAACTACAAAAAAAATACATATAATGCAAAGAAGAGTACACTAGTCATTTATTATTTACCCAATCTACTTGATTTCAAATGATTACACAAATAAAATAAGCAAAAACTAAAAAAATTGAATTGGAAATACTTTAAATTTTAAATAATTCAAATATGCAAGTATTTGAAAATCATTATTAATAATGCAACAAACTAGCATCAATTAATTAAAGCAGCAGAATGAGCAATTGTAGCAGTAGAAGCAACAATAACAATAGAAGTAATAGTAGCTCAACAATACACAAGTATAACATAACAACAATATGTAGCAGTGTAGCACCATTAAAATCAAATGAAAAGAAATAATAACATAATCATACTAATAGGCCAACTGCTAAGCACAACTATACCACATTATAGATTAGTAGGTTACACAATCATCACTTATAATTTTGCACATCATATTTCACTGCACAATAATGTTTAACACCAGCACAAGCTCAAGCACAAACACAACAATACATATTATGTTGCACTTTCAGCAACTCCAATACCCAAGGCATCAGCTGTAATGCCACTTTATTAGATTAAGCAGTTTAACCCAATAACAAGTGTTGCAGTAGTACATAATACTGGATTAATGAATTCTAATATATTATTGAGTGCTACCTTTGTTTGCGAATCTATAAGTAAAAAGAAAATCAATATCAAATAAATATATATCATCCAGAATATAAATATGAAAGAATTTTTTTTAAAACATAATAGGAAAAACTCTAATTTTTTGATCTAAGACTCAAAAACTCATATTCTTCAATTAATATTCAAATGATATGAAATCAATGACTATAACTTTCCTATGGCTTAAGGAATATAATGACAGTAAGTATACTCAATTTAGACATTTAATGGTGAAAATAAGGTTTAGTCACCCTTAATGATAGTTAAAAATGTGTTAGTGAAGTTAATCTTCAAAATAAAAAATCTAACATAATATTAATGTTCTTCATTTTTATGATTATTTTCAAATATAACTTCACTATATTTGGACTTATAATTAAAAAGATATTAAGCATTGAATAATTTGAATTTATTAATTAAATTAATCCATAATTAATTTAATCGCATGCATGCCTTTTAACTGCGCTCAGCTTCGGGTGGCTCTTTCACGCACGACAAGCGTCGGTGTGCGCAGGCCTGGGGCAGTGCCGTGCGGGTCGGGTCTGACCCGTTTGACACTATTGCCCTTCCCCGTAAGGACACCGAAAGGGTTCGACCAGGGCATCAAAATACGCGGCACACGGTGCGCTTTAGAGAGCGTGCCATATATCAAAATGGAGCTTTCATAAAAGACCTACAAAATGCCCATATGATTACTAACTGACGATGCTTAACCAGCTAACTCTAATTAGTTAAATCCACAATTAGGGTTTAATGTAGCTTATTGTTGAATTGGTCTTTATTGAGCGCCGATCGAGCTCGATTAGAGCTGAGTGATTATTCGGAACATGGAGAAATAAAAAATCGAGCAAGAATGGATGGATTGCAACGTAAAATTGTCGGAAATTGGCGGTACCTCTGATCGATGGGGATCGGGTATCCGTCTCCCAAAATCCAAATTTCTACTTTCGATCTCAATCCCAGACCACTACTCCCGATCCATGGCGACAAAGAGTTGAATGAAGAAGAAGAGATGGAGCTATCGGGGAAAAAAGAGGAGCGGGCCTGGCAACAGGTGTGGCCAAAGAAGGCCACGCGGGCGGCACGGCTGCCGCACGTAGAGCATGTCGCACATGGATTAGCACGATGGCTCCTGATCGTTGGATCTTCCTCCATCGCTTGATGGGTGGCAGGGATTGGGCCCGCCGTTTGATCAAACGACATGCAGACATAAGGGAGAAAAATTAGGATTTAAATAATTAATTAAATATTAATTTTAGTCTTTTTAATTAATCAAAAATAGATAATCAAGCGAGCTCCAAAAAATTCTAAAAATTAACTCCTAGTTAATTTAAGGGTGAGGAATTCAAAAATGAAGTTGGATTTTTAATCGGAGATAAATTTAATTTTTTGATTAAATAATTACATTAAAATAATCAAGAAATTCAAATAAGCTTCAATATGTACCAAACTTTAGAGGCCGATTCCTAATGATATTTATAGACTAATGAAGATGTTTTAAGACTGATTAAATTGGAAAATAATGATTAATAATTTTAAGTTGTTACACTAGCTGCACCACAAATTTACAGTCATATTATCTTAAATAAACAAGAGAGCCCATGATTAGACAAAGGTTGCTAACTTGCTAATTATTATTGAAAAAGTTGAAGTGGAAATAATATAAAAAATCGAAAATTGAGTTTTAGAAAACTTCGAAATTTTATATTTTTGAGATAAGAAAAAACAAATTTATAAATGCTCGATAACTTTGAACATAAATGAAAATAATTTTTACAACTGAAAGTTCAAATTTGAAATTACTTGAAAAAACCATAATTAGCAATGACAATCACACTCCCAGCAACCCCAGAAGCAATAGTGGCCCCAAAACAGAGGAAGCAACAATAGTAGAAACAACAAAATCCTGACCATTAGAAGAGATAATAGCTCCAATAGTAGACTCTAAGAAAATTTGGAACGGGACTAGTTCATTTCTTTTATTAATTATTTCAACAAAGCATATCCCATAGTTCCTTTCTTTTATTTAATTCTTCAATTTTGGCATAACATGAATCACATAAGCATAATATATCATTAGCAGTGTGATGCGTAGCACACATAGAATCTATGAGATGCATATTCAGTTTTATTTAGATTTCATGCGTGCTACGCATCACACCACTAATGATATATTATGCCACATGTGCGATTCAGAGCACACCTAGGTTCCGTGGGATGCAGTCTGGTATCAAGGTTATGCATACATGTTGCATATTTATAACATACTCAGATGCATATTCAATTGGCATATATTACAATCATCTTCAAAATTATAGTCATCTTCACGAAATATTAGATGAATTCCTTAGAGAGTCCATTAAAATACAGCAAGCATCCTGCCATTACAAACCCTTTGTTGAACTTGTGGAAGCTGCCTCCATTCAAGAACACTTCCAATTCTTTATGTATAAGAAGAGGAAGGCTCATTTCTTTCTTGCTAGAAAGGAAGTCTTCAAGTATATAATATCGAGGCTGAGCAACCACTAGTAGCTACTCTAGAGTGAAGCCGCCCCCTACCATCAGGAGAATGCTTGTTACACTTGAAGCAGGCAAGACCACCGATACAGTAGATGCACCTTTATGAAGACAATTGATAGAGCTATCATCACACACTCCAAAAGAGACCAAGTATTTTGTCCTCAGCCACTGAACATTCGAGCTCTTGCGCTTACAATTATTCTACCGCCTGCTATTGTTCTAGCACTAAGGAAAGTGCTCGTTCCTACTCCTACACAAAATTATCAAGGTTGAGCGAATTAAAATTGCCAACCCTCCGCTTCTGCCAGAGTATATATGCTGTAAAATACCAAAATTTCATTCTCAAATTGTTTATTATATTTAAATAAATTTTTACTTCAGATTGAAAATCTGACTCCGCCATTGCATTCACCACCCCCAAATTAGCTAGGGGTGAAGTTTTGAACGCATTTGGAAGTCGTTAATTTTTAGACGAATATTTTAATATTATTTAAATGCCTAAAAATTCGAGTAATTAAATACTCATCGGATCGAATATCCGAGTACGCCATTGCGTTCAGAAGACCTCAATTAGCTAGGAAATATATTTTTTTAATTTTTTTTTTTGGAAAATATTTATTAAATTAAGTTTAATTAATTAATTGATTAAAATAATTATTATTTAAATAAAATGACATCGTTCACTTAAAGAAACTCCGTTCCTCTTTTCCTTCTGTAACCGTTTGAAGAAGATGGAGTCTTCGAACCGTCTGATCGAGCGATCAGACGGTCGAGACTCATCGTCTCTAAAATCATCGCACGCGGCGAAGGCAGGGACACGCGGCGAAGGCGAGGATGCGCGTCGCCATTCCTCCTTGCCTCGTGCCAATCCACCGCTCATAAGGACAATTTAAGACCCCAATCATGTAGTTTGCTCGATTTTCACACTCGGCAACCTTAATATCTTCGAAAATCTCTGGATCTAACCCTAAGTGTCGTCGGCTGTTGATCAAAGGTACTCCTCTATCTTTACTCAATCTTTACGGATCAATTCAAAAATTTGCAAGCTTATTTCAATTCATGGAATAATGAATCGTTGTATCTGATTGTCAAAAAAACGGTTAGATTAATCAAATTTTTCGAATCATGTACAGTTCAAACCATTATATACCTTGTCCCCGAATTATAGTTATTAGGGTTTGATCTAGCTCCATCTGTAGACCTCCTTAGGTGACGATTCTGAGACCTTTCGATCGACGTACGAATCGACCTCCGACGACCCCATTTCAGCCACCAAAAATGATGCCCTAGGAGTCGTCGTGCGGAGAGGTAACGAATGGAGAAGGAATATTTGGGTTGGGCCGGGTCGACCCGGGCCCGACCCATTTCCACGAGTTTTGTCCGGATGTGCAAACACTCGATTACGCGGGACCCACGCCAGCCGCCGAGCGAATGAAGGACGCCATGTGGACGTGGGGCCCGCCGCTGTCTAAATCCTGCAGAAAAGTCAGATTATAAATAAAAATAAAATTATAATTATATATAAACAGAAAATTTAGAATTTATAAATATACTAATATAATAATTAAATTTATATGAAATTAAATTAATAATATCTATTAAATATCTTAATAATAATCAGAAAGTTTATTTTCGAAATTAATAAGATTTAATAAATACCATTAATTAAAATACAATAATCTATACATTAGTAATAATAAATAAATAAAATAAAACAAAAAGAAAAATTTTTATAAAATAAAAACAGAATAAAAAAAATTAAAAAAAATGAAAATAAATAATAAACAAATTTTATTAAATACAAATAATACACAAAAATAAGTGTAATAATATAAATTAATAAATCATATTAAAAATAATAAATAAACAGAAAACTTTTATATAAAAACAGCAATATTAATATAAATATACTTATAAAGCAAGATTAAGAAATTAATATATTAAATTAAAACAGTAAAAATTAATAAGTAATTAATAAATAGTCAAATTTTTGGAAATTCATAACTTACAAAATACTCATCCAAATATTACAAATAATATACCTTTTCGATCAACAAAATTGGAGGAATTATGAAGCAGTTAAATTCCCATTTGGACTAACATTTAACATAGCGACATTTAGGATCCCTAAATCCCTAAAAATCATAAAAATTTAATTTAGTTATAACTTATAAACTACTAATCCAAATACTAAATATAGGTCTTAAAATACTCAGAAAAGCCTAAAGAATAATTTAGAAGTATTAGTTATTCTGTTTGGATTAAAATTTAACTAATCACAATTAGGACCTAACCCTAATTAACCTAATTTAACTTAGAACTTCAAATAGCCATAAGTTAGCCAATTTAACTTCAAATTAAGTAATCCAAATATCCATTTAGATCAGAAGATCCTAAATTTCAGTAAACTGTAAAAATATTTAGGATCTAACAGTTAGATCTCCTAATCAACCTTAATTACTCTAAAACTTGATTAATGAATATTAGAAAATAATAATCCAAATTAAGTGATTTTAATTTTAAATGACTCATAAAGTAAATTAGAACTTAAATATATAATTAGTTTAATAATTTTGTGACCAAATTCACTAATTACTCACTAATTAAACCATAAATATTAACCCTAGAAATTAGATTAGCTATAACTCAGCCAATTCATATCAGAATTTGATAATTTTGGACTTTATAGAAACTTTAGGACATAATCTACAATAAACTAATATAAATTTTATATTTTATTAATGGTAAAATTACTAAAATACCCTTATAAGGTCAAATTCCTAATTTGACCTTATAAGGCATAAATAATTATATAACTTAATAATTCAAATAATTCAAAATAGTCATTTTATAAACATAATCATGATAAAAACATTAAATTAATAAATTTCATTATTTTGGCAGATCAAAGAAATTAAATTTGGTTGATTTTATCAAAACAAGTCAGGTACGCAAATTTACTTATAAGTCTTATTTCAGTATTCTTATTTGAGCCATTTTCCATTTAATTATTAATTGCACTGCTTACCACATTTTAATCTGCAAAAGATTTATATCAAAAAGCATGTAACAAAAAGAATATATATATATTTTGTGGTGTATGTCTTTGGAGGGTGGAACGCAACACTGTGAATCTGTACAGATTGGGCCAACTAGCAGCCCATGGGAGTTATATGGAGGGATTTAGCGTCTTGTATGAAGTAGGCAAATCCAGAGGAAAGACACACCATCAGTTCCTATTTTGAGTAAGCTACCGACGGGTGGCGAGATAAGCTTCCTATAAATAATGCCTATGGGTTTACCCATTTGGGCTCAGGGGTCTCCGGACTCGACTTATTGTTACAAATACTTTTGATAAAATTTATTTCATATATGTTGATTTTCACAGCTATTTTGCAGGGCAGAAATTGAATTTAGAAATTGCTTATTTTATTTGCAGTCTTTCAGTTATTTTCATATTTGATTCATACCCATTATAGGATGCTAGATTTATTCTTATAAGAACAATTTGCGTACTCCTACCTAACTGGTAAACTGAATTTTTCAGATTTTGATGATTAAAAAGCTTAGAAGATCTGCCAAATTAAAAGAGGAAAAATTTAAAGAAGCAGAAGAATGTAGATATTTTATTTCATATTTTATAGAATTCAAACTGTTGTAACTTTTCATATATATTTTAGCTCTATGTATAAAAGGACTGTGAATTTTATTATTTTATTTTATGTCCTTTTTGAATTATAAAAATGTACATATTTTCAATTGAGATGAATTATTCTTTAAAGACTCTCGAACTTCGATCCCCGGTCACCACATATGCTCACTCATACTATTGCCCCAAAAGATAACAAAGTTGTCTCAAGTATGTTTTAATTTTAGTTCGCTTATACTTCCAATTATTTCTTCTTGTTATTGCAAATAAACTTTTGTAATCATGCAAAGACACCTTAGATATTAATGCCAAAACTTGTAATATTTTATTTGATACTAGAACAAGTCACTCATTCATATATGAAAACTAGGAAAAATCAATAAAGCTACCATACTATCGATTAGCTAAATCTTTGAGCATAGGGCTGCTCTTTGGAGCCCGTATGCAAGCTCATCAATTCTGCGACATAGTTATACCCATGAACAAAATTTTGAAGCCAAGCTAATCGTGCTTTCCATAGTAAATTTTGACGTGACACTATGAATGAATTAGCTAAGCAAGCATGACACCACTCTAAATTGCAGAAGAAGAAGATTACACTGGGCATTGGGAGCCACACAAAATTATTTATCAAGAAAATTAGTACTCATGCTTCTCTGATCAATGCTTTGATGGCAGAAAAGATAGTCAGAAAAGGATGATACGTACTTAGTAAATATGCTGGGTAAGAAGAAGGAAGATATTCTTATCAGCAAAAATCACATAGTTATATTATTCAACAATATATTCTCTAAAGACTTGCATAGTCTTCCTCTAGTTAGAAAAGTAGAGTTTTCTATTGGACTCATTCTAGGAATGCAGCCTATCTCAAAAGTTTTGTATCGCATGGCACTCAAGGAACTGCAAGAACTGAACAAACAACTTCAAGAATTACTGGAGAAGGGTTTGATTAGGCCAAGTATGTCTCCTTGAAGAGCACTAGTTCTCTTCGTCAAGAAAAAAGATGGTTCAATGTGGATGTGCATAGACTATCAAGAATTAAACAAGGTGGCAATCAAGAACAAATATATGTTATCTCAGATCGATAATCTATTTGATCAATTAGCTGGAGCCAAAGTGTTCTCCAAGATCGATCTGCGATCTGGTTATCATCAGCTGCAAGCCAAAGAAGAAGATATAGAGAAGACTGCATTTAGGACTTGGATATGAACATTACGAGTTTTTAGTGATATTCTTTGGTCTAACAAATGCACCGTCCATCTTTATAGATTTAATGCAGCAAGTATTAAAGCATTTCTTAGATAAATTTGTAATCGTATTCATCTACGATATTCTTATTTACTTTAAGAGTGAAGGGGAGCACGAGAACCATTTGAGAGCTGTACTAGAAAAATTGTGCAAGCATCAGCTCTACGCTAAATATTCAAAGTGTGAATTCTGGCTCTACTGTAGCATTTCTGGGTCACATTGTCGACGCTCAAGGGATTAGAGTAGATCAGAGGAAAGTCTATGTTGTACAAGAATGGTATCAACCAAAATTAGTGATTGATATATATAGTTTTTTAGGACTTGATGGATACTATCACAAGTTTGTGAAAGGATTTTTACAAATAACATCTCCTTTGATAATGTTAACTCAAAAAGTCGTACCATTCGAGTATGCTCCTGAATGCAAAGAGGCTTTCTCAAAGCTTAAGCATGCTCTCACTTCTACCCCTATATTAACCTTATCCAAAGAGTGTCTAGATTTCCAAATATTCATTGATGCTTTAGGATTTTAACTTGGGTGCATATTAATGCAAGATAAGAAGGTTATTGCCTACGCGTCATGCATCTCGTCAACTAAAATCGAACGAGACAAATCAATTAGTTCATGATCTTGAACTTGCTGCAGTAGTGTTCACTTTAAATATTTGGCGATACTACCTATATGATGTTAAGTGAGTAATTTTCACCGATCACCAGAGCTAAAAGTATTTTTTCACCTAGTGTGAATTAAACTGCCGCCAAAGAAGATGGCTCGAACTCATCAGCGACTATGACCTCAGCATTCAATATCATCATGGTAAGGCGAACGTGGTGGTTGATGCTCTGAGTCGTCGTACTATTCTTTGTTCGATATTGCTGAAAACCCGTTATGAGTGAATTTCGTAAGCTAAGCATAGAACTGGTGCATGGTGAAATGTTGAATTCGTTAATAAAAATGAGTTCGATTGAACCAACTTTCCTTAAGGATGTCTCCATAACGCAAACGAAGGATGTAGACTACATGAAATTTAGAGTTGATATTGAAAGCAGTCGTCAAATCGACCTGCAGTTGAAGGGAAACACTATATATTAGAGGAATCGATTGTGGATTCCTAAATCTATGTACCAAGAAATTCTCGTTGAATGCCACAATTCTGGTTACATAATTCACCTTGGTAGTGCCAAGATATATTAGAATTTGTAGCAATCTTTCTGGTGACCAGGAATGAAAAAGAGTGTGGATGAATTTTTAGCCAAATGTTATGAGTGTAATCTAGTCAAGGCCGAATACCAAAGGCCTGGAGGATTATTACATCCATTAAAAATTCCAGAATATAAGTTGTTCGATATATTCATGGATTTCATCATGTGACTACATAAATTTAGATCTTAAGCAGATGTGATATGGGTCGATTGTTTGATAAAGTTAGCTCACTTCATTCCAATCCGACAAATCAATTCAATCAAGAAATTGGAGAAGTTCTACATCAAAGAAATCGTCAGAATCCATGGGATTCCAAAATCAATCATATCAGATAAAAATAGCATGTTCACATCTAATTATGGCAAGATGTGCACCAAGATTTGGGAACAATCTTGGCTATGAGCACTGTTTTTCACCCTCAGACTGATGACCAAATAGAAATGGTTTATAATAATTAGATCCGATGTATTTGTAACAACCCGAATTGTTATCATAGTTGATTAGGACTAACCCTAGGTCTTAAACACAATTATAAGTGCTAATTAGGTCAGATGGAGTCAACCTTTGAGACCTAGTCCAAATTAGGAGTCAAACGGATCGAATCCTGATTTCTGGAAATCCAGAAACCCTAGAATTTGACCTATTTAAATTGACCTCCGATCGAATAACGGACACCACCATTGCGTTCCTTGACCCCAAATTAGCTTGGGGTGAAGTTTTCGTGTCAATCGGAAGTCATCGAAATTTCGACGAATATTTTAATAATAAAAATACCCCGGAAATCGAGGTATCAAAATACTCGTCAGATCAAAAATCCGACTGCTCCAATGAATTCCTTGACCCCAAATTAGCTAGGAAAAATATGTTCAAAATTTTCTGGAAAATATTTAAAAAAAATTTATTTTAATATTTAACGGCGTGCCGTTAAGTATTTAACTTTCCGTCAACTGTAGCTAATGGCGCCGTTAGATCGGACGGCGCCATCGCAGCCGTTGGATCTGATCCAGAGCCATCAGATCCAACGGCTATGGGGCCGTCTTCCTCGGCCCCATCGCCCGCTCGCGACACGCGGCGGCCCGCCGCGAATCCCGGCCAATCCGGCCCCTCCCAGGCCTCGGCTTGGTCGCCGGCAGGTCTATAAGACCTCGGCCGACCTCTGGGCTCCGGGTTTGTGAAAATGGGAGCCCAGATCTAGCCGGAATCGAGCCACCGTCCGTCCGAGCCGAAACTCCGCCGACCAGCACTTCAGGTACCCCGATCTCCCCGATTTCCGTTCGATCATCGCAAAAATTGTAGGATAGGTAGGTGAAATTGTCCTTACCCATCCACCGTTCCGATCGGGCTCATAACCACCCGATCGGGCGCACCGAGGCCCCAAAGGCAACTGGGTTCGGTCCGCCGAACCCCAGAAGGCGAAGGGTCACGGGCCTCGGGTCGGGGGGTCGATCCGAGCCTGACCCGTCAGGGTCGGGTCCACGTAAGCCGCGGTGGGGCCACCAGGCCACGTGGTAGCCTTCGGGCCGCCAATTGTCACGTGGGGCCCACACGCCGCGCCTCGCGGCTCTTCGGCTTCGGCCGTGGGGCCCACCAGGCCACGTGGCAGCCTCTGGGCACGCCACGTGGCAAGTGGGGGGGGGCCCATAGCCCGAGCGGTGGTTCGGCTCCCCAGTGGGGCCCACCAGGCCACGTGGCAGCCTCTGGGCACGCCACGTGGAAAGTGGGGGGGGGGCCCACAGCCCGAGCCCGCGGCGGCTGTTCGGCTCCCTAGTGGGGCCCACAGCGCAAGTGGCCGCCTCTGGGCCCGCCACGTGGCAAGTGGGACCCACTGCCCGGTCAACTGCAGCGATCCGGCTCCCCGTGGGGCCCACAGTGCCATATGGTAGCCTCTGGCCGTGCCACATGTTAGGTGGGGCCCACTGCCCGGTCAACTGCGGCGATCCGGCTCCCCGTGGGGCCCACAGTGCCATATGGTAGCCTCTGGCCGTGCCACGTGTTAGGTGGGGCCCACTGCCCGGTCACCAGAGCTGACTCAGCCCTGTGAGGCCCACAGTACCACGTGGCAGCCTCTGGCAGTGCCACGTGTCTAGTGGGTGGCCCACTGTCTGCTAATTAATTAATAATTTAATTACTGTTAGTATTAATTAATTACTGTTTAGCCTTAATTAATTACAGTTAGTGGTTAATTAAGTTAGGATTAGTGTTAATTACTTTTGAACATAACCTTAGTTAATTAAGTATAATTAGAGATTAATTAAATGTTAATTAAAAGTTAATTAAACCTTAAACAGTAATTAGGATAATTAATTATTAAACAGTAAAGTATAATTAATTATTCATAATTAAATATTAATGAGTAATTAAGACTAATTAAATAGTAATTAGTACTAATTACTTTGCTACAGTAAAATATTAATAAATATAATTAAATTAATTAAATAATAAATTAATTAATGTTAATTAGTAATTAAGCCTAATTAATCACAAATTAATTAAAGATTAATAATTTCAAGAATTCTATATAAAAACTTTAGGAATGAACAGTAAAATAATACAATTTGAATAAATGAATAGTAAAATAATTCAAATTGTATTTTTGAATAGTAACTTAAAAGTTTAATAACTTTTTGTAGGATGATCCAAACATAGCTAATATAGATCTTAAAATACTCAGAAAAATGTAAGGATTCAAATAACGTAATGTAAAAATTTATTTCGGGGTGGTACGTATAACAAGGTAGTATTTTAGCGCCTCTTTTTTAGAGCATCATAACTTTTTACTCGATTATCGAAACATAGTCAATATGGGTCTTAAAATGCTCAGGAGACCAGCCCCATTACCGTAGTAGTATTAGTTTTCTCATCCGGATATCAGGATAAAAAGTCAACCCTAGAATTTAGAGTTGACTTTAGTGAAAAATGACCAAAATGCCCTTAGACTTCAAACAGCCATAACTTAGTCAAATCAACTCCAAATTGGAAAATTCAAGATGCTAACTAGTCTAGAATTTCAATGTCATCATTATGACAAAATAATATTTAGGATCTGAACCCTGTGAATTTAGGTAAATGACCAAATTACCCCTAGCCTTATTTTAGTCATAACTTGACCATTTCTCGCTCGATTTAGGCGTACTTACTGCCTATTTTCAAGTTAGACAGTAAGGGATCAATTGGATCTAAGAGAAATCAATTCTGACCACTAAGTCAAAAGTTGACTTTTTAACCCTTAAAGTAGGGGCAAAATGGTCATTTTTCCCTAAGATTGGACTAAGTACCCTTACCCTTTGGATAACATCCTAGAATGCCAAGACTAATATTATAATCATCTTAGTAATGTTTGAGCAAGTGAAATCAACCCTTAAGTCAGATTCCAATAATTTCTGCTAAGTCTTAAGCACTACACCTTAAGGACATTTCCTGAGAATAGGAATAGATCATAGGTTAGAGTTCATTCATTGGGTAAATTGGGTTACCCAACGGGTAAAACCTTGGTTTATTAATTTATAGACTTTCTTTTATTTTACAATTTGTTCCGATTATTTTGTCTTTTAACTTTAGATTTAAGGTAGGAGATTCATCATATTAAGTTTGATTACTTAATAGGATTTACCATAACTAGTAGATCACTTATAGAATAAAACCTAGAACTTAGGTCTTATCCTTTAGATTATGTGATTAAACCTAATTCTCGTAGTGTTTAATCCATAATCTATAGGTTTAGAAGATCTTGATCAGATCTTAGTTAGAATGTCTAAATTTACAAAACTAGGACGTATGATTCATTTATTTAACTCGTAGTCGTCTATCTGATTGAGCTAGATTGGAACCTGATCAGTTCCAATCCTTTTTAACTTATAAGGACGGACTTCCGGGTTACACTCGATAGTAGTAGGAAAACGGTGATCTTAAACTTGTGTAACTTGGAATAGTTAGAAGGTTAAGTAGAAAACAAATGATATCACCATATTTAGTAGAGTCCCTTGCTTCTATTTGATATTTTGTTGCTACGTGTTCCTTGATTTTTGTGTCATATTTCATTGAGCATATCATACAAGATTTTTGATGCATAAATAAACTGTTAGGAAAATATGGAGACTCCTTAGATTCCTTGTGAAAATATTAAAGTGATTTATGAAAAGATAATAATTTTATGAACTGCCTCTCAGTTATATCCTTATTGCCTAGCCTCCTTATGTCGCTAGGGGAAGGATCTGCTTTTGTTGTGTGCCTAGTTTACTAGCTTCCTTATGTCGCTAGGGGTACACCGTTGGTGCCTTAACCGTACTGGCGTTAAGGTTGCCTTGTATGCTTAGTTTACTAGCCTCCTTATGCCGCTAGGGGCATACAGTTGGGCCTTAACCGTACTGGTGCTAAGACTATTCGCTTGCTTTGTGTGCTTATATGCCTAGCTTCCTTATGTCGCTAGGAGTACACAATTTTATGTCTTAGCCGTGATGGTGCTAAGCTTCTTTGGTATTCGATGGGCTTGAGTAGCTCTTTTCTGTATGGCAGTCGATGCACGTGTGACTTTATATGCAGTTGTTGTTGCTTAC
Source organism: Gastrodia elata (assembly GCA_016760335.1). Lineage (NCBI taxonomy): Eukaryota > Viridiplantae > Streptophyta > Magnoliopsida > Asparagales > Orchidaceae > Gastrodia > Gastrodia elata. The sequence goes on along the minus strand of CM028677.1, from coordinate 17,113,821 downwards.
TTTTCAATATTCTTATTCCGTCAGCTATTTCCTTGTACTGCTTGATATACATATTTAGGATGTTAGAATCTTGCTGCTATATGTGCTTACCACTGCTGAGTTGTTTATTTTTAATTGACATATTTCTGTTGATCACCAGCATGTTTAGGATGTAGTACTTTTCTTACTGCACATGTCTAGTTATGTATATTTATACGCCCTTCTTTGCTTAGTTTGTATGCAAGACATGTCTCAGCCTTTTTCCTTTTTCTTGCTTAAGTTATAAATGATGATTTATAGCTTTCCTGTTTCTTTTGTATTGCTTGCCGCTCCTTTCATATATTATATATATACATGTTGCTTAGATGTTGTCAAATGGTGATATTACTTAACACTTACAATAATTCATCAGCTTAAAATGTACTTAGAACAATTGTCTAACCAGGATTTTTCTTTTCTTTGGCTGGGGCCCTACATTGTGAAACTGACAATGGCAGACTCCTTTCAGTTAGACAAGCAGGAGTTAGGTGTGGAGCCCTTACCCAGAGGAGGAACCCGTGGAAGAAGCTGCAGTCTAGTTCCTTTATATTTCAAGTGAGAATGAGTGGTTTTCATTCTATCTTTATTTAAACATTTTAAATGATGTAATAATACAGGTACTATTGACTATGTATTTGGATTATATGCTTATGTTCTGAGTTCTATTTTTTTTTCTATTTGTACTGTGATACTTAGATGATTTACATTTCTTTAAATCGCTTCCGCACTCTGTTTGTTTACTTATACAGTGACTGTTAGTTTGATTCTGTGTTAATCCTTCCCTAATCAGGTGGATTGTGGAGTCTATCCTAATCCAATGATAAGTGAGAGGTTAGTCAGAGTGACACCCCACCCTTAACCTAATCCTTTGGCGGATTAAGGGTGGTGAGTGCCACAGTATTGCAGAAAAAGTAGAAGGATGGAAAGATGAGGAAACAAAGGCTTATATAGCTTAGGATTTCAAAGCTAACTCTTTCGGGAGTTAAGAGTATTTAATTAAAAGTGAGATGAGCGTCTAAGGTGGCCTAAGTGGGTCGAGCCACTCTAGGGTAGGTCCTCGGCTTAAGGGGTGGTAGCCGAGACAAATCCCATGATTTAACCAAAATTAACTTGGCCAACGGTCTGACTAAGCTTAGGGACGAGTTCCCAACCATTTTGATGCAAAGGCCTAGTCAAGAAAATACGGGCCCAAGTTATGGGGGTCGGGCTACCATAATTTTAGGTTACTAAAGAAAACCAATCCCCTCCCAGTGCATTTCTAGGTACTATTTGCAGTTTAGCCTCAGGCAGTGGTGTCCGTATTACTTTAGCATGGATATGAAAAATTAGCAGCAAGAAATTCAACGAAATTGACTCTCTGTGTGCGGGTTAATTCGCACGATTTATTCAAATTAGGCTACAAGTAAGATACATGTTACTCCTCTCGGCCTAGCGAAGGGAAAGGAATTAAAAGCCGCTAGGTTAGGACCCTAAACCAAAGAAACCTAACTGGCCTAACACTAGGGCATCGAGGGTAGTTCATCGGGGAAGACGACAATGTTGGTCTGGGCCTTTGCATTGGGTCGGGTCAGACTAGCAATCGATTGATCTTAGTCGTCCATATCCTTATTGGTTTAGGTCTAGAGGTCGACGACAATAATGGTATTTAAATAATATCAATCTATCACTCATTCCGATTCACAGTCCAGAGGTTATGATCAGTTTCGCAATTATTAATTAGATTGATTCAATCTTTGGCCTTTCTTCTAGATCTGAGAGATCTAATTCCTTCCACTGTTATGTTGAATGTGCATCGTAAGATCGGATATGATGATCTTGCCACTTCTAAAATAGAATATATCGATTTGATTCATTTTAATTTTAGGAAAATTAAATCTATTTAATACAGAATGCATTTGGGTAATATTTATTCATTTTAAATTCAAAAATTATAAAATTCTAACATATGATACAGTTTATAATGGGGGAACCAAATGATACTTACAATAATATATTTTGACCTTAGCTTTATTTTATTTAATTTTCTAAACCTAAATCTTCAAAATTTTATTTTTGAGATCCTTTGATCCAATCGATCTCAAATTTGGCTTATAGTTTCCGTACAAGGTATTTGATTTAAGAAAAATATTAAACTTACACAAAAATATACACTAAAAAATATTTAGGACCAATAAAAAACTTTTTTTTTTTTTTTTAACTTTTGCATATAAACCCCACAAAAAAATGTATTTAACCAATAATTTACTTACACATTGAATTAACAAATCATCTATATATTTTAATGTATATTAATATGTAAGTATAGCAATACAATTAATTTAGTTGAGGGATCCTCCAAATATTCTTGCCAATCATTTGAGAATCATTTCAAAATTTTAATTTGCTAATTTAAAGGAATTTAAGCATATTCAATTAGGCTTAACATCATTGAGTTATCACATTTCTTCTCCATTTTATTTGCTCTAATTAATGAAGGAAACTTATAAGAAATACTTAGCATTGCTGGTACATCAATGGCCACATTTTCCCAAAGAAAAAGAATATGAAAAATATTAAAGAGGAATGAAAGAAGATCCCCCTATGTACATTTCCAAAAAAGGATTTATATACATACTTCTAGCAAAGGCAAACGGTTACAACGACAAAGAAACGCATCCTTTTCCTTGAAGAAATAAGGGATGAGAAGCAGCAAATGTTCAAGAATTATACATTGTGTTAAGTATAACCTTTAACTTAACAATGGCTGGATGTGCGTATTAACATCTGTACCTTAGAACATATAAACTGGGTTGTCAGATTATTAAAAGAAGAAAAATGCTATTATATCCATGATATGATCTATTAAAAGAAATTCTAGCCAAAAAAGAGAAAGAAAAATGAAAACATGAAAATACAGTTTGTGGACTGCTCAATTTCCATCCCCAATTGTTGGGTGCTATATGATTGAAGATTGATTATTGGAAATTACTCTATGGGATGTTTTCCTCTTGCTCTTCTTGGGAGTTGAGGATTGTGTCAACAAATTTGTTTCGTTTCCGCACCGCACTACAAGAAATCGCGCTGAACCCCCCATCTCACCTACCTACAACAACACAAGGGAAAGCCCTCACCAGGGCTACATTTCTATCCTTACAGGCCATTGTCGACCTGCATAACCCTCCCATAACCTTGCTAGTTACAAACTAGAGAGTACAAACAAACCTCAGTGGTTTTTATTTGTAAGTTACCATTACTCAAAGCTATCAAGAAAACAAGAACATAAAATGTCTGATGGGGACAACAGAGATTGTCAATTACAATTATAAATTGAAAATGTCTACAAAAATAGCTTTATATCATATTTTCAGTAAAAAGAAAAAAGCTTCATTTGCAGGTAAGCCTCCTCTTACAAGAGGAACAAAAAGTAAACATCTTTTTATTATTTAATCAATAATAACAGTTCTACAAACTAGAGATGTCACACATGCAGCAAGAAAACGTGGATCCCATGGAAGTTTGAACTATGCACAGTAAGAAATTAACATGGAAGAAAACTCCACAATATTTGAAATTTGTCTAGAATCTATAGTATTGCTAAAGGAACTGAGGAGAAAAAGGATACATGATAAGCTTTTATTTCAAATTCATTTTACAAATTAAAAAATAATCTATCTTTAAATAAATTATATAGATAAACGGATAAATGCATATCCACAATCCATTTTATAATCATTATATATATATATATATATATATATATATATATATATATAAACATGCATAAATACATACATATAAATATATATAGGTATAGTTTTAGCATAAAACAAGTGGCTCAATGTGGCAGGGGCAGGGGGGGGGCTTAGTGCTCTGTGGGATAGGCGATATGGGGTCGGCAAGATGGGACAAGGTGGCATATAATTATTTTCTTTTTATTATTATTATTTTTTCTGTTTTTATTATTATTTCTACTTTGTTATTAAATTTATCCTGCACATTTCTGCAATGTTACCTTCTTGGAATTAAGAAGTTTATCCAGAGTGCAATGTCGAGGCGTGATTCCTCGGCCTCTCTGCAGTCGTTTTCATGGGTGTTGTTTCATCTCGGGATGGAACCTTAAGCCATAACTTCATAACATCATATACTGTGAATCCAATAGCTACAGAGGGAACAACCTGTAGAATTTGTCACGATTATATTGACACTACGATATCAAAATGTAATTTTTTTTTACTTTCAAAAGTAAAGATCATTGCAACCTTAAGAAAATTAATGCTCAACCCAGAAAATAGCTGCAGCCAGCCTTGGCTGTGAACAATCATGGCAAGTGTTTCAAGTGTTCCTTTAGCTGCTGCTGCTCCTTCAGTGGGTATTGAATGCGATTGTACCTGAGAAGAGCGATTCTTCATTCTTCTAAAGCTATTCTGATTTTTAATTTAAAAAAGTATGCTGAAGGAAGCACCTGCATTTGCCGCCTGACAACATCCAGAGGATAGGTGATAGTTTGGCCTAACAAACCAGCAACCGATCCGCAAGCAAGCTTCGCAACAATGTCGTTCTTGTGCTCCTCAGGGATGCGAGATTTCATCACCTCATAGAAGAAAAACTTGAGACCGGAATATGGGAAGATTCCATACAAGGATGGGCCTGAGAATTTTGAGAAGAAAAGATGATACATGAAATTTAGCACACTGGCCAACAATAAATTCAGCAGCATGTAGAAGAGTGAAGTCTGTTGATTTAAACAACAACAACATGAATTCTGTCTCTAATGTAAATGATCAAATAGAAGTCTCTCCTTGTGTTCCAAATAGAGATAATCTTTTCTAAAGATTTCTTCTTGTCTTTCTATGGAGACCATATAGCTTCTCATTTTCCTCGGTCTTTTTTTTTTTCAGTTTTCTTAATGAAAATATTTTAGGGATACTTTCAAGTTATTACGACAGTTTTTTGTGGAAATGACTAGATCAAACAAGATGGACGTTGGCACTTATTTTTGATAATTAGATGAGCTTTAGAAGTATAAGAATGTATTTAGAAGGGTTACGAATCAAACGAACGCAAAATAAGCCCAAAACGGGCTTTGGGACAAAAGCTACTTTTTGGGCAGATGCTTGTGGGCTGCCATTCGCGGGGCTTACCATTTTTTTCGTCATTTTGCCCTAAAGATGGGCACACTCAAGCGTATAGCGGACATGAAAAAACATATTTTCATGTGACATGGCTAAATTGGGTTATTTTAAGTGATTTAAGGTTAAATTATGATCATATTGTATATTTCTAAAAGATCTTAGGGTTGTGTAGAAAGTTGTAACTGCAAACTTCATATTTGGAGTTGTTATTGTTTGTTTTAAAGCAGCTATTGATAAAGGTTGAGAATCCTAAAAAAGCTTGTATCATCTTCTTTATCTTCCAATTTCATAAAATCTTCTCATCTACTTACTGTGGATGTATGTGATTCTTATTGAACCATGCAAATACCATAATTTTTATATTGTAGTTGTATGGATTTGTGTTTGTGATTGTGTTTTCGGCAACGATGATCTTAACAAGTGGCATTAGTGTCAGTAGTTGTTGTCATATGATCCAATGGAGGTTCATAATCTACTTCTACAACAATTGAGATATTCATGCAACAGATCATGATACTTCAAGCAAAAATTGACATCATCAAATTTGGCAGGAAGAACAACTTTGAGATATGGCGATGTGAGGTGTTGGAAATATTGAGTGCCCTAAATCTCGAAGATGTTCTTTATGACGATAAGAAGCCAAACGAAATATCAAAAAAGATTCGACAAAGATGAATTGGAGTACACGTGGGCTAATTCGCAACAGCCTCATGCAGAATATCAAATACTTTGTGATAACGGATGAAGAATTTGGCAGTGGAGTTATGGCAAATACTGGAGAACAAGTACCAGAGGAAAAGTGGAGAATAGAATTAACAAGAAAATGAGGTTGTACAATGAGACAAGGTAGTTTGGTAAGCATTGAAATGATTTTACTATGTTTGATGGATCTATTAAATTCAGCTGAAGACGTGGAAGATAAAGTCAAGGTGCTCCTCCTATTGAGCTTTATCATGATGCTCATCCATGGGAAAGAGGTCTTAAAGTACAAAAAGGTGACAATAGCATTACCAAATCATGAGTTTTGCCAAAGGGCAAGGAGCCCACTAAGATGAAGATGATCAAAGTAGGATTGGAAGAAAAAGAATGGCAGCGATGGTGGCAACCAGAGGAGGGAAAATCAAAGGGCCATAGTAGATATGTAATTAGTGTGTTTTCTGCTTGGAGACAAATCATTAAAAGAATAATTGTCCTAAACTATGAAGTAAGAAGAAGGTGGAGCCATCAAATGTGAAGGCACATTTACAGAGGAGCGATTAGATGCAGAAGACTCAATCGGTTACTCTCGGTGGTGTCCTAATGTTTGTACATGAATGACATGTGTTGATCATGAATACTAATGCAACCTATCATATCTGCCCACGGAGAGATTGATTGCTGACATATAGAACACTTGAGAGCGATGCAGTAACGACGGGTAGTAATCAAGCCCGGCCTACTAATGGGATAGGAAGTATTTTGGTGTGCATGCATGATGAGGTAGTAAGAGAACTGAAGGAGGTATGACGCGTCCCAAACATTTGCAAGAATCTACTGTCAGTTTGGTTGGTTTTTGGCTGCCGAATTATACAGGGTGGTAATTTAAGCAAGGGTCTTGAAGATTAGTCAAGGAGCATTAACGTAGATGAGAGGAGTTCGGCTCACAACCTGTACTATTTTTAGGGGAGTACAATGAATGGTGGAGATGCAGTGGCTGAAGAACCTTCAGATGCTACCACATTATGGCACATGAGACTTGCACATGTGGAAGAGCCCGCATTACAAACATTGAAGAAACAAGGGCTAATCAAAGAAGCTGATACTTGCAAGCTCAAGTTTTATCAAAACTGTGTGTTGGAAAGAAGTTATGCATATTCTTTGGTACTACTATCCACAATATCAAATGGATACTTGATTACATGCACACAATGTATAAGGTCCGACAAAGACAACGTCACTCGACGTACACCATAAAGCGCAAAGATGAGGTACTGAAAATGTTCATGATTTAGCAGAAGTGGGTAGAGAACTAGAGCACCAGAATGATATAGAAGATCAGATCAGATAATGAGGGTGAGTTCACTTTAGATGTGTTCTTGCAAGAGTGCCAAAAGGCTGAGATAGAATACCACTTCACAGTGAGGGAGATGTCTCTACAAACCAAGGTGGCAAACCAGATGAACCAAACTTTGGCAGAGAAAATCGATGTATGTTATCGAATGTTGGGATGGATACTCTTTTGGGCAAAGGCCTTTGACCATGCTTACCATATAGTTAACCATTTACTTTCTGCAGCTATTGGGAAGAAGCCTCTTATAGAGATATGGTCTAATAAACTTGTTTAAGATTATAAATACATAAAATTTTTAGTTTTTTAGCATATAACCATGTTAAATCTGATAAACAATATGATGGGGGTTACAGTTGTATGATTATATACATAATTTTGATGACTTTGAGAAGGTTTTTAGTGGACCAAATGATGTCATATTGACACGAAATTTTAGGAGGATGTGATGGTAGATGTTAGAAATATGTTGTGTTATTTTGTATGATTTAGTGGCTGTTTGGGAAAGTTATGGACGCAAAAGTGAGATGACATTGGATTACAAGCATGTTTCGTAGGAGGAACGTTTGAAGGCCAAAATGAAAACAGATTTAAGCGTAACAAAATTGAGATGAAAGCTAACAAAAAATACTACGATTTCAAAAAGAAAATAAGAAAATAAAAGAAATATAACCCCAAGATTATCCATACCTTGGGTTCTTGAAGGCTATGCACACCTTCAAGGCCTTCGGTTATGCACAATGAAGAAGGTTTTCCTTAGTTATCCACACCAAGCAAGCTCTCAAGCCAAATTTCTGTATTATCATTCAACTATCCGAAATTAGGGTTTATATGATGCATATATATAGCAGTCATCCCCTAATTCCACCCAATGGTGATAAAAATGACAATAAGGCCCCATTATTATTTTTTGGATGACCTTTTACATTCCCAACAAAATAAAACATCATGAAAACACAAATATTAAAAAAATATATATAAGCAAACATAAGCAAATAAAATATATAAATATGACAAATCCATAAACGTATCCCGTCATGGCCCGATAGCTTCCATCAAGCTCCTATAGTATGCCCTTGTCACCACACGCTCTCATGCAGACTTCCATATTGCATCATAATAAATAAGAGCCAAAAAATTTATTTTCATTGGATATAACCATGGAGCCAAAACTTTAAGCAATTTGATCTGAATAATATAAAATTTATAAGGAGTTGAGATGTGATATTTGATGAGTTTCAGATGAGGCTAGGGAGTTTAAAGCATATGGAAAATCCTACAAAGGCCAAAGACAACTTCCAAGAAAAATAGGGCTATATGCAGCCATCATCTTCAAAGCATATATTTAAGCAGGCAATTTAGAAGACGAACAAGGTGATACTAAGACTGAAAAAGAAAGATTAGACGAGACTCTAGCACAGGAGTCCATTGCAACTAGCAAAACTAAGAGGGAGAATATCCCAAAGCCAGCATGACTAAAGAACTATATTGGTTTTGCAATTTCAGCTATTGAGGCTGATATCCCATACAACTTCAAGACGTTATGGAGAGCCCTAAAAGTGAGCATTGAAAGAAAACTATGGATAAAGATATGGAATCTCTTCAGAAGAATGTAATGTGAAGATTGATGAAACTATCTCTATGAAGAAAAGCTATTGGGTGTAAATAAGTTTAGGCCAAGTAGAAGAGATCTCAAGGAGCTACAGATGTACAAAGAAAGACGGATAGCTAAAAGCTTTACATAGAGTGTGGGGATAGATTAAGATGAAGTCTTTCTCCAAATTGTCAAACATCTCACAATATGTGCTCTTATTGGTTATAGTCAGGTTGATCTCATCTTGAAGTAGTTTTTCATTCCTACATGAAGATTTAGTGGAAGAAATTTATATTGTGCAACCTCACAGGTTTAGAGCCACAAATAAAAGAGACTTGAGGTGAAAACTAGACAAGTCTCTTTATAGCTTGAAACATTCATTACATTAGTAGCAAGAAGTTGGACCAATTTATGTAAGGGATAGAATTATTAGAGTTTCATACGATCACCAAGCTTATTTTAAGAGATTAAGAAGTGGTGAGTTGATCTATCTGTTGCTATATTTGGATAGTATATTGATAGCATCTAGCAATCAGAATGAGGTGGATTTGATGAAAAGCAGCTACTATTACACTTCAAAAAATGAAGGAACTATGTGAAACTTGCAAAGTACTGGGCATGGAGATTGAAAAAGATAAAGTAGCTGTACGTACAAAAGATGTTGAAGAAGTTTGGGGTTGATGACTCAGCCAAATATGTGAGTCTACCTTTTTAGCACATATTTTTTGCCGAGTGTTGATTTATGATCCAAAAATGATGAAGAGAGAAAAAGATAAAGATTCTTTTGATAGTAAAGTAGACAATCTAATAAATCAAAGATTGCACAAGACCTGAATTGGCACAATCAATAAAGATAGTCAGCATATATATGCATGACCTTGAGAGAGAAAACTAGCAAGCGGTGTAATGGATCTTGAGGTATTTGAAGAGAACAATTAATGTTGGGTTAACATTTCAGAAACAAGCATTAGTCTCCAACATATATGTTGGGTATGTGGATTTAAACTATGCAAGTGACATTGATTGGCGTCGATTTACAATAATTTATATGCTCACATTGATAGGAGCACCAAATAGCTGAAGATCTACATTGTAAACTAATGCTACATTGCTTAATATTAAGGCATAATGGCTGTCGCAAAGGCAATGAAGGAGACGATTTGGAAGAAGAACAATTAAAAGATCTAGGGGTGCAGCAGCAATTGAATGTATTTTGTGATAGTCGAAGTGTGATATGCATGGCTACAAACTTAGTTTATCATATGAACCCTAAATATATTGATGTGGGGTACCACTTTGTCCAAAAATTGATTAAAAAAGGTGACACCTTAAAAAAGATTGATACTAAAGAGAATCTCTGTTAGTGCAGAAGTTCACCCATTGCAAAAGATTGTTTAACACTGAAGATCAATGCTAAGAGTTACCTCTTTCTATAAATTACGCGCGTCTCGATTCCTTTGCGAGGAGCACATATCTGCAACCAATTTGGCTGCAACCACTATAATTGCTTGGTCCGCTTCAATTCGAGAGGTTTCATCTCTTATTTGATATAAATGAGAACTAAGGTGGAGAATCATAGAAATGATTGGATCAAAAAAGGTAGACTTTGACACTTGTATTGATGATTAGAGGAGCTTTAGAAGAGTAAGCATATATTTGGAAGAGTTACGGACAAACAAAAGGCAAAACGGAAGAAAAAGGAGCCCTAAGACAGTTATTTTATGGGCCGGCGCAAGGGTGTGAGAGTGGTACTTACCTTTTTTTATCCTTTTGACTGAGAGACGGGCACTTGGGCGCACCCAAGCACCTAATGCGTTTTCTGAGAGTTCTTGGAGTACCTATACCCAAAATTTAGGCGTTAGAGCATCGGGCAAACGTGAAAAATGTATTTTTACGTGTGAAATGCTTAAATCAGGTCATATTGGGTGATTAATGATTAGATTTCTGACCCTAATATATATTCCTAAGAGACCTTAGGATTGTATAGAGAATTGTAATTGCAATCTTCAGTTTTGGGCACTGTTATTGTTTCTTTTGAAGTAGTCGTTGATAAGAGTTGAGAATTATAAAAAATGCTTGTATCATTTTCTTCCTCATCTTCCATTTTTAGTGAAGTCTTCTTCCCTCTTCCCTCCTCCCTAAGGAAGCAAATGAATCTCATTGAATCACGTAAACATCGTATTTTTTATGCTATGCTTGAATGAATTTGCATTTGTGATTGTATTCTTCGACAGCAATGACCTTTCTTCGACAATGATGACCTCAACATTCTTCAGGTTGAATAACACAATTTTGTATAAAGTAAAAATATTGGCATTTTATTTTCTTTTGGATTGTGCAAGGCTATACTGGTGACTGTAAGCTGAGCCAAGGACTAGAGAGTAAAATAATGAGAACTAACAATCTGTCCAAAAAAGACTGCACAAACAATATCATACCAACGCCTCGATAAAGACCTCGTATGCCATTTTTTTGGTAGATTTTTGCAAGGCAATCATGAATTCCATAATAAAGCTGATTACAGGAAGACGGTCCTGTAAATTTCAATTTTGATGTTTCTATAACCTGCAAAACAATTTCAGAAGAATTCAATTGTGGCTAGACGTAATGCACCAACCATAAAACTACAAGAAAGAGAAAAAATTCACTTGGAAATTTCTACCTGATAAGCAAGTTTAGTACGAACCAAGTCCAGAGGATAAGTGCAAACCACAGCAGTTCCACCGGCAATCGAGCCCGAAACTAGGTCGAGAACAGGTCCTCTATTAATGTCAGGAAATCCAAGAATAATCCATCGACGGTATTGTTCATAAGCCATATAATGCAACGCTGCATAAGGCACAATACGAGCAATACTAGCTCCATTTCCTCTGAATAAAGAAAAAAATATCTATATCATAAGACAAAGAATAAGTGCAGATTATTCAAGTCATGGAAATGCAAGTTTAACATTGTAGGAAATTAAGAACATAGGGCAGACCTATAAAATCCAAGTGCCCCTTCAGTTTGAATTATCTTTTGGAATGCTCCAATCAAACCAAAACCTCGAAAATCAGCTCTTCTAGTCTGCCAACCACAATAGAACAAGATTACCAAAAAATAAGGATAAATAAGACTTATAGAAAAATGGAGTAATAATCTCAGGAAAATATAAGATTAAGAACTGACTACTGGCTGTGCCCCACGAAATTACAGCTTTTACTATAATACAACGTTAATATTACTATAAATTGAGATAGTCTGTGCATAAACAATACAACATACTTTATAATAAGGCTTGTTCGAGCAATAATGATTGAAAACAAAGAGAGGCCCCTTTGAAACATTATTACAAACACTTAAAACAAAAAAAGCTAGACAGCCAACTAAATAGCAGCACAACAATGGCAAGTTAAATGCCGGTGCTTATTGAAAGCATTAGTACAATGACAAGTCATCAACCTAAATGTGCAATTTAGTTGATCATTGGGAGATATCAAATCAAGAAGGTTCTAGCAATTCCCACATAATTAAAGAAATGAATTGGAGAACACTGAGACTAAGTATTGTTTAAACAACAACCCCACTCAACATTCTACAAATAACTTTTGTTTAAGTTCTCCTCACATAATAAGAGAAGAGAATAGGCAATGTTTCTTGAAAATGTTTAGTTAAAAATGTGTTGTGTAGTATCCATAATCTTGTACATCTTCTAAATGCTTCTTCATATCCTCGATTCTCATTATAGTAGTTATTTCAATGTTATCTATCTCATTATTAACAGAGTTATATCTAATCATTGATTTTTTTTAGATCCAGAAAATGTGTTGTCATCACTAATGGTGTTGAATGCCTCAGCACTAGCATTCTTCTCTACTATCAAATTTCTTTAGTAGGTCCACCTCAGCTCTCAATTTTGCATTCTCCTCTAATACTTGAATAACCATCAATTCAAGCACTGAATATTCATTCTATCCAAATGATAGATGAGTCACAAGCACCGTCTAAGGAATCACAGTAGCAAATGGTTGTCCTGCTTCATCTACACTATTAATTGGCCAATTATCTCTTCATCTAGTGTAGCTTAGCTCAGTTGATGCAACTAATATAGACCCCATCTCAATCACAAATGATCATCCTAGCATTTTGATAGCAAACTTTTAGCAACAGCTTTGGGAATAGTTGCATCTTCTTGGGTTACAACTACTAATGACAGTGGTATTTCCATATCCACATGGGAAGATGGCTGGTTCTTGATGTTTGTTCTCTTGGCCCTTCCTCTGCAGATGTTTCTTCATCAAAAAGGTTCTCTTGATACACCACAGCCTGACTATCATATTCTGGAGTCTCTTCCTCATCCTAATAGAAATCAAGCCCTTCTTTCTCTTCATTCGCAAGGTTTTTAGGGAACTGCTCTTGGAAATCTTTATCGACCAAGGATGAACAAATTTCCAAATTTACTGTTTTTTTTTGGCAATCTTTGCCATTTTGTTTGCAGGCTCTAAAAAGTTTGAATCATCAATAGAATGCATGTACACACTCACAACATTCTTATCTACTTGGATGATTTCTGCACCTTTAAATGTCAAATTGACTTCTTCAATTGATATTTTGTTTTGGCTACACAACTCCTTTCATTGGCATGCTCAGGAATCCAAGGACAGTGTATCCAAAGTCCTCACTTGAGAACGACATTTTTCTCCTTCAAATTAATTCTTCTCAAAATACATTAACTAAGATTTTAACCACCCTCATCTACAAGGATTGAACGCTTAAAATCAATCAGTGGGATATTATACCATGTTTAATTAAATCTCATCCATATACATGATGTGATCAAATGATGGCTTAATCAATGCTTGACCTAAGGATACTTATCTAAACAGGTCTCCACAGTTCTCAAAAAAATCATCCCATATCTTCGCTGGCAATGCTTCCTTTCACAAGGAGACAATGCACTATTCTAAAGGATCTCATTCTTCTTTCATTATCAAATGTCTTGTCATGACATCAACTATGGCTATGGTCTAAAAATAACCTTCTTCCAAAAGGATGACAGTGTACTTTGAAGTTGCTTGCGTACGTTGAACACTTGATTATTCTAGTGTTCAAGAGCAACCATTGAACTTTGTACTCACTTTTGTATAGAAAAATTACTTACTCACTCTCTAGCAATGGGCGTAGGAATTTCAAAGCCAAGCCACTGTAAATTCGCAAGTTCAATTATTTGGTTGTGATTGTTTGTAATTTTTATTCATTCTCTCTAAATTGTTGCAAGAAAATATTGGCTAACACACTACATAAAGTTTTGGGTATAAGGATGTATTGTGTTCTTTTATTTCTAGTTAGTAATTAAAAGAGAAAAGGGAACGAATAGACATAATCCTATGTTCCTTACTAAATTCTCTAGTTGTTGTCTTCAAATCGTAATTAATCAACTGAATTTAGTATAAAATGTGTATATAAAAATACCATATTTCTTATATTTTTAGTTTAAATTTAAAGTGCAACTTCGCTTCCATAACAAGACATCCTGCTGCCAAGAAAAAAAAAATTGTTTTATGTTCATTTGTTTGCATTTGTTTTTAGGAAAATCTTTTTTCCTACGCAGCTATAATATGTGACGCTGAATCGAAATCAAAATCAAATTGATAGTTTTCTAATGTACGCAACAAATTCAAAAAACTCTAGCTAAAATTATAGCCAGCTTGAGTAAGAAACATAGATGTAAATAGAGGGCGAATACCCAAAATCCACAGAACAATTCCTCTTCAAATTCAAATATAGCAATTAGAAAAAAGCTGAGTATTAAATAAATGGAACCGAAAGAGTGAAATTAAATTCGCATCTGAAAACTATCAAACTCAAGTAAGAACATCCATCCAAAATAGATCAGATTTGCCCATATCTCCCCATTTCACCGGCAACGATTAATGGGTAAAAGCTACCAGAATCGGCAAAGAAGAATGATCAATAAAAAGGACCTGAAACAAAATCTTGATACGTTCGAGCGGAGCGACGGCAGTCTTGGCAACACCTCCGGCGATCCCTCCGGCTAGGAGTTCCTTGATGACGAGAGGGGTGGACTCCTCAATGCCGTGAAGTACGCCTCTGGGTTCTTCCTCCTTTCCTCTATGCTCCTCTTCCGCCATAACTATCAGCTTGCAATGGCTAGGGCGGAAGGGAGATGGGAATTCATAGGAGGGAGCTGGAGAAGAAAAAAACGGCTAGGACTCTTCTGGGAAGACTAGGAAAGCATCTTGAGCTGACTCTGGGAGGCCTTAACTTAAAAAAGTAATATAAATAGTTAATGCTTTAGATGCAAATGGAAAATTATTACATCATTCAATTAAGCCTTCAAATAAAATAAGCCTACCATTAAATTCTCTGCTTGTGCAACCTGTCACTTTGATTAAATATTCTCAATCTCCTTAGCTTCCACTCATCTAAGAGAGTATTGGGAGGGACAAAATAATAGGATGTGGATGTGGGTGACATATACACCACTAATTGCACCCTTTCCATACATAGGCAAGCTCTAAAATGTCTATGAGATGATTGGTCTTCTCAAAATGAGGAACCCTAATTTCTTGTTCGGGAACTCCTAATTGATGAAAGCTCTTTAAAACTTCAGATCTAATATGTTATATTCCTTCCATGCTTTCTTTTAGAAGTATTCCTCCTTCAACCAAAGTGTTGTTATGCACTACTCTTAATCCATCTCAGGTCTATCCTATGAGTAAATGAAACTAACACCACTTGAATATTATTTCTTACCTAACTTGTTTAATAATTCTAACTCAACCATCCTCATATTTACATAAAGAAAGTCATTTTTAAAAAGGAGATAACTTTGAAGATAACGGTATTTCTAAAAAGGAAGATAAAAACATTCTAATAGCATTTGATAAGAAAAAAAATAAATTTTTGAATTTTTCTTTCGAATCAAATATAAAATTGAGAATATTTTTAATGATAAATTTGATCAATTAAATGTTTTACGAGTAGTAAACTAAATCTCTTTTTATAAACTATAAGGGTTGAGGTTGACTTTTAGGTTGCCTAATATATGATAATGAAAAAAAAGAGTAAATATACTCTTTTAATAGTATTGGGTAGAATAATTCTTTTTTATTTAAAATGATATATTTAATTTTCACAAATTAAATATTTTTTCTTAATCTCTTAATATTAATATTGTTTTACTTTTTATTAAACAAAAACTAAATTGGTACAAAATTATTCAATAAATCTTACTTTAATTCTTGAATCTTTTCCTTTACTTTTTAATTTATATAATTTTAATTTATTATTTTATTATATATAATAATAAATAATAAATTATATTTCATATATATTTCATATAATTTAATATATATTTAATATAATTTAATATAATATATAATAATATATAATATTTCATATATATTTAATATAATATTTCATTGCAGAATATCATAAAAAAAATAATATAGTAATCATAAAAGTAAAAATATTTTGGATAGAAGGATTCGAAACCTCAAGTTAATGGGACCAAAAACCACGCCCCATTAATTATTAGTATATATATGTATATTTAGTAATGATTAACCTTTAAAATTTAAAATTAGATTATTTTGCCATATATTTTACAATATCGGGTAATTTTGCCATATATTTTATTCCTTCCAGATATTTTTGTAAGGTATTTAATTTTTTATTTATTATAGATGCATATCTTTTTGTTAAATGTTTTATTTTACCCCTATTTTATTTGGCTCTTAACTCCTTTAAATTTTGAAGTAAATTTTCTGACGTAAATCAATTTGTTTAACATAACGCAAAACTATTTTTTATTAACATGATGACATCGGATCTTTTTTGCTTCTGATGCTATTAAAAAAAACTAAAGGACCATGATTATGATATGAATATTATTTAATTTTGCGATAATATAAGGAGCCATCTAGGATTCCATTTATACAAAAAGAATTTCCATTTCTATTAAACTGTATATTCCAATATTGTTTTATCATTTTATCACAAGGTTTTCAATTATTAAGGTCCTTTTTAAAATTAAAATAAGAACTATAAAAATAGTATTTTAACAAAAATTTATCTAATAACTTGTCGAATAATTAATTTTTAAATCCGACCTAAATTTAAACACTCTTCACTTATCTATAATTTCTATTATCTTATCTATAATTATATAAATTATAAAATATAAATAATTAATATAATTATAATATTTATATATAGATATAGTAGATTAATATCAAAATTATACCATAATATTAAATATTAAGTTTTACTTTTAAATACTAGTTAATAACTTAGTAAATAAAATAAATAAATATAATTATGAAATATAGAACATAGTAAATATTGAATTTGATTCTATCTTTTTTTATCTTTTAATTTTTGTTCTCAGACGACACCCAGATTCGAAATGGGGTATAACAGATTTGCAGTTCACTGTCTTACCACTTGGATCATGCGGCCAACTATAAATAAAATGACTAAGTAACTATAATATATATATTTATAGTTAGTTAGATATGTATTTTATATATTTTTTTAAAAGATCGTATTTACTCTATACTAAGAAAAATGGAAAAGCTTATTAATAAGGTAAAAAGTCTCAAGAATATAAGAATATATATTTTAGTATTTATAGTTTATTTTTGTTAAGGATCGTATGGATTGTCAAACATAAAAATTACTTGCACCCACATCTTACTCTTTCACATAGTAGTTCTCCATAACATATTGAACTTGAACTAACTTCTCTTTTATATTTTTTTTTAATCTTTTTTTAATTAATTTATAAATATTTTGCCAAGATTTGAACCAATGAATAAGAATAAATTATGTTTTAAGAAATAATTTTAAGGATTTAAGCCTATTAAACACTTAGATAATGACCAATAATAAATAATAAAAGATTTTAAATTATAATTAATAATACTTGTAATATTATAAAAATTAATAAATCAATAAATACTTTTTTTGTAGGACGACAAATAAAATACCCTTAGGGGAAGTCGAATCCCCGTTATCTTTTGAAAGAGAGATGTCCTGAACCTCTAGACGATGAGGGCCTAAGAATTAGGAGACGGAGAAGGAAGGGTAGGCGGGAGGGGAGAAGGGAGAAGAGAGGAAAGAAAAAAAAAGAAAAGGAAAGAGGAAGAGGGGAAAGAAAGAAAAAGAAGAAAAAAGGAGAAAGGAGGGAATAGGGGGGAGGAGAGAGAGGGGAGAGCAGATAGAAGGAAGAGAGAAGAGAGGGAAGAGAAGATATAATAAGATAGAAAGGAGAAGAGAAAGAGATATAAATATAATAAGATAGATAAGATACTAATAGAAAGATAGATAGATATATTAATATATATATAGATATATATTTAAAATAATAGTAATAATATATATATAGAATAAAATAAAATTTTAAACTATACCAAGGATCTTAACACTTAACATTATGGCAAGAATAAACTTGCTCCAAGGAGAAAAAAAAACATCAGGATTTAGAACATAAATATTATTCGATTCATTTATCTTTTAAAAAAGAAACTAATAATACTTTTTCTTTGAGAGTAAGATGGAAGATTCACGAAATATTACAATCCTTGCCACGAAATAGTTCTGCCATAAGACTTCATCGACGTTATTTTTTAACAGGAAGATCTAGATTAAATTATAAATACATCAGGATATCTGGATATATATTGCGAGAAATGGTTCATGCATGCTTATTACTAGGGACAATAGTATCAAGTTGATAAATAAAAAAAATCAAATAATATTAAAATTGTTTCTTGGTTAATCTCGCAGAGTAGAGCAGTTTGGTAGCTTACAAGTCTCATAACCTTGACGTCACAGGTTCAAATCCTGTCTCCGCGGTTAATTTTTAAATTTTTTTATGTTAACTTTAATAATTTTAATAATGTAAAATATAATAAATATAGTAAATATTAATCTAAAAAGTTAACCAAAAAAGATTTAAAAATTAAAAAATAAATTTATTATTTCATTTGTTTGATTTGTGAAGATATATTTCACCTTTTATTTTTTGTTTTAAATTATTTCATTATTATTATAATAATATTATACGACTAGTTCATTATTTTAATACCGATATTTTTAATATCTATTATTCGATTTACAAAATCTTTAGGTTGTAAAGAGTCAATAAACAAATGATTTGGTAAACTAATGATTGTCAATAAAAGAAGATAATTATTTATTGATTTTTATTATTTCTATTCATAGTAATAATATCTCTAGGTTACAAATATAATTTGGTATATCAACTACACAACCATTAATTAATATATGTCTTTGATTAACTAATTATCTAGCTTCAGGTATGGTCGAAGCCATTCCTAATCTAAATATAATGTTATCTAAACGGCATTTAAGTATTTGCAATAAAATAATACATGTTGCGCTTTTTAATATTCTAGCAATCTGCACATATTTACATAATTTTTGCTCGATTACATCATAATAAAAATATAATTTCTATTTCTATATTAAACACATATAATATTGTGATTTTTTTACGGAGTGGATTCTTATTCTTTTTATATCACTTGTGGATCCAGGTTATTTTCGACTTAATCCTGATAAAGCTCCTAATCGATTATTAGTTTTAAACCAGGTTCTCGGTAACGTGACATAAAGTAAATTTATATTTTTCTTTTCATTTTCAGAACTATAAATTAAGACTGAATTAAATAAATTTATAGGAAAATCTTAATAAAAATGAATTAAGGATTTTACTACATTAATATAGTAAAACTAGTATTTAAATTTTTTGTAGTAAATAGTAGTTTTTAATCCCATAACATACATATCCCATATTAAATTATTAAATATTAAGTTTTAGATATTTATTTTTAGATACATTATCATAGTTAAAATAGGAATTATAGATATTTTTTTTGTTGGAAGATTCAATGACTATTCATTATAAAAATAAAAACTATGATTATAAAATATGGTAAAGATGTTCAGAGTGGTGAAGACGTTCAGTGCTTCCGAGCCAATCGGCCAAAGACTTGATTTTTTTGATCTCTTACAATTAGCCATGTTTGTTAATGGATCAAGGATACACACCGTTCCGTGGGTGTCTCAAAAGAGCTTGTTGAAATGCACACATTCACCATGTCACTGTAATATTATGTTAATAGCTTGGTGTCGTTGTCTAGATGATGAGTTCTCGGAGTTGCATTTTCATATCTGCATAATGTGAGAGAATTCAAGGGACGTGAACACTTGCAATGTAATGAATGCTTGATGCAGAATTAAATGCCGCTTTCTGGCTCCACTGCAAATCTCCCACTTCTATTAATATTAAGCGAATCCTCCCCTGTTTGCTCTCACTCTTTATGATTAAAGAAAGCCATCCTATAAAGAGAGGGAGGGGGGACTACATATCTTTTTAATGAGACGGTAGAAATCAGGATCTTCCAGTTTATGAGCATCGTTGTTACATCCTTTATGACTCTTTCCATAGGTTTAATTTGCTTGGATAAGTGCACCTCAGATGAGTCCGCCAGAAATAAGATGGAATGTCCTTGAGAAAAGAGTAAGAACTATATTTTCGGTGTAGCTGACCGAAGTCGGAATGGCTTTGGTCCTACTTTTTTTCCGAAGCTCTGAAAGATGAAACCATGGATCTGTGACAAGATGAGTTTTCCACTCAAAGTGACTTCGTATCTTGATCTTGAAGACGAGAAGGGGAATTGATGCTTAGTGACATACGCATGATGCGAAGCATACAAGAAGAAACTAGGTAAAAAAAAGAATCTTTGCTTGTTTGGCGGTAGGGGAAACTCGTTAGAACTACCTTGAATCGGACGCAAGGCTCTTAGAGAACGGCTTAGTGAAAAAGGTTTTGATTTGAATCTTAGGTTCACGTGTTCTTTGAGTCACCTAGTGACTAAGGCCGCGCAATGAAATTTCTTTTTTGGTTTGAGAAAATAACTAGATCTTGTAGGCTACCTTGCCAACCTTATTGAGCACACGGAAGGATCCACTAAAATAGAATTCCGTAGGCTTACAACTCTTATTTGAACGAAGTGCAAAAATGATTTTTTTTTCTAATAGAACAAAAACGAAGACCTTAATGGAGTCGGTAAAGATAAAATCTGTTTATCAAAGTGCTTCTCTGATTGCTCAAGACATCTCTTTGAACAGATTGAGATCCCGATCTGCTGCCTTCGCACAATCGGGTATTCATAGCTGCGGAATGGTTGGAGCTCCAGTTGCTCCTATCCCTGCGGAGGTGATGTTTGTTGGTTGTTGGCTAGGCTTGACTTTAGCCACCGGCCGTTGCCTAAGCAAATTTAAGGAAATTTATGGAGCTCTGCCGAGCATCCGCTATTGAGAACCAAGGCAAGGTAATTACTTCTTTGATTAAGGCTCTTACTATCAAGCCAAAAAGAGAGCCTATACATCACACACACGCGCGCGCGCGCGCACATATATATATATATATATATATATAAGATGGCTACTGAGAAGATGTTCTATACAAGGGCAACAAGATTTATGTCCTTGAAGGACACAACCAAGTGATGTGGATCTAGGAAGCCCACAGTTCCAAAGCTTAAGGTCACTTGACTTGAAAGTCGTAAATATTTTGCTTCACTTAGAAAGACATGCCTTCTAGCACACTATGTAAGAGGCTCTTGGATAAAAATAGATCCATGCTTGCACGCTGTGTTGTACATCATCGAAAGCAAGGACTTGCAGGACAACTCGCAATCTCAAAAAGTTGCGATAGCAAAGCCTAGAGAAGCTAAAAGCAGTAGGAGAGAGTAGAGTGGAAAGAGAGTACCACCTTATCCTTAATGGCCATAATTGTTGTTGATAGGAAAAGGTCAAACACTGAACCCCCCGCTACGCTGCCCTGGATGTCACAAGTCCAATTAAACTAGGGAAATGAAGGTCAAGTTCAGATGCCTGAACACAAAAACCAACACGATGTAGAAGTTTGCTTAGCTTGTGATACGCATTGAACAAACTCTCTTGAAATAGCTTGACTTGTAATTCTAATTAACCAACATGCGATTACATAAACGCTAATAACGTTGAGATTTAATTGGGCCTTACTGTTACAAAGAGTGAGACGCTAGTTCCGAGTGATGGGTAACATATTAGGCTCCAAAGGAGAGAACTACCGTGACCTGATTCTCTCATATCGAGTTCGAGCTTCAATAATCTCTTTTATCATCTCAGGTGAGAGGTACGTAGCGCAGCCCCCGAAGTCCCTCTAAGTTTGATACACACTTTGTATCCTTATCTTATGGCGAAGAGTGATTATAGGCTGTTTGGGTCATCGAGCCGAGTCAGTTATTTCCCCTTAAAATTTCCATCAAGGAAAGAAAAGGTTCTGATTGGTTGACCCTATGTACCTCATATGATCCTTCCATGACTAAGACAACCTTCTTCTTCAACTTCTCGGAGCTTCCAACACTTCCTTTCTTCATGGCCAGCAATCGTTACCACTATCTAAACTTTACCGATCGTTCTGCTTTTTGATTTTGGCCATGACCGCCACTTCATCCTATTGTGATCTCTTTCACTAAACCTAGGACATTCAAAGAAACCCTTATGAGAAATACCAAAGGTAGCTTATGTGTGGCGGCCGCCCCTTAATCAAATAAGTGTTAAAAGGTGGTCGTTACTAGTACCATAGACATTACACTAAAAAAAAATATTCGTGATATTAATCAAGAGCTGAGCAAGACTTAATAGAAACATAAGTAAAGCAGTGCATAAATTAAGGAGAAGGCATTCAACAGTATCCACATCTATTCATTCATATACAATATAGAAGATGCAGAATAATAAGAAATAAATTCATTTATTACATTTAACTAAATATGAGCAACATAAATTTTAATAACTGAGCAAGATCTCCTTCTTTGCAGACTATCAATCTCACCCGACCTTCTATCACCAGCACGCCCCCAAGCACAAGGTATGAGCTAACACCTGATGCTGCCATATGTACATATATGACAGGGCCAAGCCAATAAAAAAAAAAATTAGACTTATAAAGTTTAAGTACAACAAAGCTGTAAAATAGCATATACTTACATTTTAAAAGATGTTATTCAACATAAGAGTAAGACAGAAATCAAACTGTAGAAATACTGAAAAATAGCTGAAAGTATAAAGCTGAACGAAATTTAAGCAAAGTAAAGTAAAAGTGCAAGAAAATTGTAAAGGCGCTAAATAACTGAAACTGTATAAAATTTGCAGTAAAGTAAAGTAACACTGAAATGTAAAGCTGAATACTGAAAATAGAAAAGACAGTAAATAATCTGAAAGAAATAAAGAATAAAGTATATATGAAGGTATGCTGTATGCCACTGAATAAATGCATCTGTATATGCCACTGAACTGAATGACATGATATGTAACCAATATATCACTGAACTGCTATGAATCGTACGGTCCAATACTTATATATATCCAGTTGGGAATCCAGTACTAAAAAATCTGCAACTTTCATGATTGATATATATACAATATTCTGTAATCCATAAATCTTCACTGTTACTTCTACATCGTGCTTATGATCATGCTTATGCTTCTATGTCTACATGACTTAAAGCTCAAAATCCAGAAAAATGATATAAATTAAACAATGAATCAAGAGTCTTCATTGTGCAGAATTCATCTAAATGAATTCTGGCTCCTAAATCTAATTTCAATAATTGGTTTTTATTAGGACTTTACTTAACATCATCAATTGAGAAGGTTGTATACACATAGTTGTATGTTTCCAAGAAAGGTAAATTTAACACTTAGTTTGCTTATAACTGCACTTATCACCACGCACAACGATAAGAGGCCAAACCCTATCACAGTCACTTCTCCAAACTAAGCTGTTAAATACCTAAATTACAAGCATACTTAGTATTTTAAAGAGGGTAATTTAAAATACTTAGTTTGTTTATAACTGCACTTATCGCTACGCACGATGATAGGAGG
The DNA here is from genome assembly GCA_016760335.1 of Gastrodia elata. Lineage (NCBI taxonomy): Eukaryota > Viridiplantae > Streptophyta > Magnoliopsida > Asparagales > Orchidaceae > Gastrodia > Gastrodia elata. The sequence goes on along the minus strand of CM028677.1, from coordinate 17,090,081 downwards.
CAGAACCCTGTCACAGTTATTCCTTCAAACTAAAGATTCCATTTCCCTAAATATAACATACTAATAGTATCTTAAGAAGAGTAACTTTAGATACTTAGTTTGCTCATAACTACACTTATCGCTACGCACAACGATAAGAGGCCGAACCCTGTCACAGTTATTTCTTCAAACTAAGGATCTAGTTCACTAATTATAACACTCTTAGGATTGATTGATTTACTCTAAGTGGACTGTATCTGCCTAAGCCTGCAGGATAACACAAGATAAGTCTTACTTAGAGTGATTCACCAATACTGAATAATACTGGAGTGACCCAGCTCTATGGATTTATAACACTAGACTCAGCCAACAATCTGGGTTACATCAATGCTATTTAATCAACATGGATAACCAAAACTATGAATCTAGGATTCAAAAGGGATACATCATACACAAGGTTTCAAGGATGTGACCAAGGGGTCATCCAATATAGGATACTACCACATAGAATAAATCTCATTCTAAGTAGTTTAGGTGATTCTACCACAAGAATTTAAGATCAATTTTTAAGGTCGAGTAGAATCATCTAAGCTTTTACCTCATGATAACACAATAAGTCTTTCCTATCTCATTGGTTTAAAGATGATTAAGGCTAACATTCTTATCACACTAAACTTAATGTAAGATCATCAAGATCTCACATATCTAAACACTCAATATAATCATATGGGATTATTTATTATGTTTGGTTAACTAGATCAGGTGGGTAGCTCCATCTGATCGAGTCCTAGACTATAATTATGAGATATAATCAAGAATCTTAATAGGATTTGATCTTGTGATGAATCATCATGGATTTTATAGTTGATTTCATGCTAATGATTGTATTTAAGAGAAAATTAAAGATCTTAAGTTTTAAGTCAAGATGCTTAATCATACTAAATCTTTTAATTTCCTTAGCACTTCTAATTTAATGAATTAAAGTCAATATCAAATCAAATAGATTACTGGAATCATGTTAATCAAATTATCTTACAATCAGATATATTATTTAGATGATTAAGAGTTCGGGTCTGAATCAGATGGATTAGGTGTTAACCCCTAACCTTATCAATTTAAGACTAATAGTTACATTACAGATCAATGACAAATCAAATGAATTATTGGTGAATTATTGATGGCGATCTAAGATTCAGATTAAGTGTAATTCACTTGATCAAGCCCTTAAGATCTCTTAAGTTTAATTAAGAATAAATGAGAGTTTATTAAAATTTAGCATTCAAGACATAATCAAGACACCTCAATTCTTAAACACAACTTATAAAGTAATTGAAAGTTAACATAAACTTAAGAAAAGTAAAAGCACAAAAACAGTAACAAGAACTATGCAAGTGATGTACGTACTTAACATAGGACTAAACAAGTAATTTAATATATAGAACTCAATACAAGTTCTAAGTACTTACGTACCTTTGAAGAAATGATTTAGCTTGCAACTTAATGCTTTGATTGAGATGAAGCGCCAATCTCAGCACCTGCAACAATTTTGTAGGATGCAACAAGGGGTAAGGATTTTGATAAGAGCTGCTTTTCTTATTAATAACCCAAACTATTTGAACCTTACACAAATCATGCCACAGCTAAAGATTGGAGACCTAAGTATAGTATGCTAAGGAGGGCTTCATGATAAGAGTAACAATAACCATTTTCATGGGGATTTATGGGTTCACATTAAGCATAATTTATTATAACTTTGATGGAGATGAAATCAACCTAATACTAAGCTAACACATTCATATAAATACTTAGGATACTGAAATTGAGAATGATGAGAAGAACTAGTGTGATGGTTTAATGAATCACACAAGCTATCCATACTATGATCAATTAGAAATTAAACATGAGAGTTTGTATTAATTAATAGAAAAATTATGCCAAGATTATTAATACATAAAATTCTAACTATATATTTGACAGTAACCTATCTTGAAAATGATTTATTTTTGTTATCTTTTATGCAAATAATATATACATCATGATATCATTAGAATTATTAAATAAAAACATCACTATCACAATTTGGTGAGTTTGTTGTTTTCATTTAGCCGATATAATATATAATTCCATCAATGATTAGCTAAGCTTTGAATTAACTTATATAGTAAATATAATAAATTTATTATAATTATCATTATAAACAGCAATATAATTGTGTATCATTAAACCAATCCATGCCTCACATACATATATTTCACTATGAATAAACTTGTTTCTTAAAATAACATAAACTATCTAATGTTCTTAATCCAAAATGTGCTAAAATATGCTTCCATAAAATACAATTTATCAAAATCTACAAAATGAATTATACCTCCATAATGCCAAATGGAAGATCAATTGATGGGGTGCTGCTGTTTTTGGCCATGGAGGAGGAGGTGCTCGGCCAAGGGAAGGAGGTGCTCGGCCAAGGGGAGGGGTTGCTCGGCCAAGAGGAGGAAGGGCTGCTGCTGATTTTTCACCAAGAGAGGAGAGCTGCTTGGTCTTGGGAGGAAGAAGGGCTGCTCGGCCGGCCAAGAGGAGAGGAGGTGCTCGGCCATGGAGGAAGAGGGAGGAGGAGGAAGGAAAGAGAAGAGAAGAAAGAGGAGAAAGAGGAGAGGAATGAGGGTTTAGGTCTTCCATGGGGATGAGAAGGAGAAAAATGGCTAGGGAAGAGGGAAAAATTTGGATGGCTGCTTTAGGATAGGGCTCAAACCACTTAAGAGGAAAAACACCAAATTCTATCGCAGCCGTTGAGTCAAAATCCAACGGCTGAAACTTCACAAACCTTGATCTAAGTCAATTGAACTCCAAAAATTACAAACTTAGTATCGAAACGACCATCTCAACGAGACGAATGCAAGCGTCTAAAACTTATTAAATTTGAACTAGTATTTCATTTTATATTAATTTTTAAGTGAAAAATTTCAAAAATTTGCTACGATTAATCCGGAGCCCGAAAAACTACGAAACTTAAAACATAGAGTCATCTTATAATGCTTAATTTAAATATGAAAAAATTTATGAAATCCAACTTTTATTTTATTTTTTATCGACTCCAAAAGTTTAAACTTTCTGAATTTATTTAGGATGATCCGAAACTAAGATTGTGCTCAAATTTTGGTAGAAGGATCCCCTTAATATGCTTTAATTGAGAATATTTTTGTTTGATTTTTTATTTAACTTAAATTAAGTTCTTATATTCTCTCTTAATCTGATTAGGTTTAGGCCTAATCGGCTCAGTAACAACGTCAGGTTGTTACATTATGTGGCGTCCCACCCCTTAATCCACAAGATTAAGCTAAGGGGTGGTGGGTCACTCTGGCTAACCCTTCACTTATCATTGGGTTAGGATAAAATCCACAATCCACCTAATAAAGGAAGGAGTAAGCACATAATCAATATAATCAGTCACTATCTATTAAAAATATACAGAGTGCAGAAGTGATTTACAAATGAGAAACATCCAAGTATCACAGTATAAATAGCTGAAAATAACTCAGAATAAATGTATAGTAATCCAAAACACAGTCAAGGATACCTGTATTATTACATTAAAAAAAGTAAAATACGCTCATCCTCACTTATAAATAAGGAACTAAACTGCTGCTTCTTCCAAAGGCTCCTCCTCTGGATAAGGCTCCACTCCTAACTCCTGATCATCTAAGTGAAGAGGGTCTGCCATTGTCGGTTTCACAATGTAGGACCCCAGCCAAAAAAAGAGAAAATCTTGTGTTAAACAATTAATCTAAGTACATTTTAAGCTGATACATTTTATTTATTTTGTAATATCACTATTTTATATTCTCTAAGAAACAACTGTATCAAAAATAGGGAGCAATTGATAATATAATAAGAAAGTGAAAAGCTATAAATAATTATTTATAACTTAAACAAAAATGGAGGCTAAGACATGCCTCTCATGCAAACTAAACAAGGCAAGGCATATATAATAACTAACAAGTGCTGAAAGAAAATACTATATCCTAAATATGCTGGTGATCAAAGGAAATATGCAAATTAAATAACATAACTCAGCAATGATACATATAATAGCAGCAAAGTTCTAACATAATATATATATATATATATATATATATATATATATATAAGCAGAACAAAGGAGTAGCTGACTGAATAAAAATGCTTGAAAAATAACCAAAACATCAAATTGCATATATATACATATAAGCATATGTGTACTAACTGCCATACAGAAAAGAGCTAATCTAGCCCACTGGATATCAAAAGGATCCTAGTGTCATCAAGGAGACTAGGTGCAAACTATATAACCCTAGTGTCATTCAAGGAGACTAGGCAGATATATAGGGTTTTCTCTTAGTGTCATCAAGGAGACTAGGCAAAGAAAACACAACATATCTTCTTTTAGTGCCAATAAGGAGACTAAGCAAAGAAGATATAAATAAGGTCTTCTCCTAGTATCAATAAGGAGACTAAGCAAAGAAGACATGACCGAGAGGCAGCTCTAACACATACAATTATTATCCTTAATCAATCACTTTAATATTTTCACAAGGAATCTAATGAATCTCCATATTTTCCTAATATTTTATTTATGCACCAAAGCTCTTATATGATATGCTCAAGGAGTTAAGGCACAAAAATACAAGGTATGCGTAGCAACAAACATCAAATAGAAGCAAGGGACTCTACTAAACATGGTGATTATTTATTTTCTAATTTAATCATTCTAACTATTCCAAGTTACACAAGCTTAGGATCACCATTTTCCTACTATCGAGTGTAACTTAGAAACTCGTCCTTATAAGTTAAAAAGATTAGAACTGATCAGGTTCTAATCTAGTTCAATCAAATGTCGACTATAGTTTAAATCAATAAATCATACATCCTAATTTTTGGTGAATTTAGACGTTCTATCTAAGATCTGATCAAGATCTTCTAAACCTATATATTATGGATTAAATATCACGAGATTGGGCTTAGTCACATAATCTAAAGGATAAGACATAAGATCTAAGTTTTATTCTAAAAGTGATTTACTAATTAAGGCAAATCCTATTAAGTAATCAAACTCAATAGGATGAATCTCCTATACTAAAACTAAATTAAAAGATAAAATAATCAGAATAAGTTATAAAATTTTAGAAACTAATAAAACCAAGGTTTCATTCATTGAATAACCTATTTACCCATGAATGAAATCTAACCTAGGATCTAATCCTAGTCTCAAGAGTAGTCCTTATGTGATATGTAATATCCTAAGGAAAAAGGACTTAGAGAAATTTTTAGGGATTTTGACGAATTGACATAAATATTGATTTCACTCACTTAAATGATTATAATATTTTTAATATTGATTTTTAGTGAATTAGAAGACTAATTAGAGGTTAAGAATATTTAACCTAAATTTTGGGCAAAATAACTATTTTGCCCCTGGGTATAAGAAGTTAACTTTTGATTTAAAGCTCCAAATTAAGATTTCTTACTTGTCAAATGATTTTTTACTATCTAACATAGAGATAGACAGTAAGTATACCAAATTTGGATAAGAAATGGGTTCAATAGGTCTACACTAAGATTTTTGACCTAAGAAGTATTTTGGTAAGTTGCACTTAATAAAATCTAAATTTTTATATAGTTTACTGTTGGTTGATGTTCAAGGACTCCATAGAATCTAAGAACACTAAATTTTGAGATCTAATAAATTATTTATAGCCATTTGAATTCCTAAGGCTAGATTGGTAATTTTCCTAAGTTAAGAAGGGTCAAAAAGGCATAACTCTTTCATTTGATATTTAAATTCAGCAAACTCGGTGGCTAAAGCTTCATTATATCACACTGAATATTTTGATTAGTGGTAGGCCCAAATTAGACTTCATTTGACCAAGTTATGACATAATTATAGTAAGAGGTATTTTGGTAATTTCTGATTTTTTTAGAGTTCCAAACCTAAATATATTTTTAGATTATTGTAAGAACTAAAATTTTAAGCTATCTAGCACTTTAAATTTTTGAATTTGGAGTCCGGATGACCAAGTTATGGTCGCTTTAATTTTCTAGCCGCTGCGGCTCGCTGTTGTGTTTAGCGAGCCGGAGAGGCTGTTGTGGTTGTTTTGTTGTTGTGTTTGTTGTTGTAGTGGCCAAAAACATCATTTTACATGCTAGGGTGCGTACAGCGGTCCCTATTCGAAACGGGGGTGCTGGAGTCACTGTAGCATGCAAAAATGCCATTTTTGGTGCTATGGTGCGCTATAGCGGACCCGGATTTAAAACTTGAGGCGCTGTAGCGGACCCAAAATCGCAACTCTGGCGCTGCTGCAGCGCGTTGTAGCGTCAGACGGTGATTTTGCCTGAGCGTAAACAGCAATGGGTCAATTTTCGGGCTCGATTACTCTCAAACCTAGAGCACTTTATGTGCGATGCCATATACCGTTGGAAAGCTCTTTTCGAGGCTTTTTATTGGTACCCAAATAAGCACCAAATAATGATGTTATCAATACAAATAGTGGGGTTAAACAACTGGGTATGCAGAATTGAGGAAAATTAGGATAGCCTTATCTTCCTAAAATCGCAACCTTAATGAGCTCTAATGTGGTGCCCCACCCCTTAATCCATAAGAATTAAGTTAAGGGGTGTGTCGTGTCACTCTAGCTAACCCTTCACTTATAATTGGATTAGAATGAAATCCATAATCCACTTAATAAGAGAAGGAGTGAGCATAGAATCAAATATGCAGTCACTATCTAAGTAAACATACAGAGTGCGGAAGCAATTTTCAATATATATATAACATCCAAATATCACAACATAAGTATGAAGAAATAAATCTAAGAACATAAGTATGAAATCTAAATACGCAGTCAACAGTACCTGTATTATTACATCATTTTAAAGTTTCAAAGATGAAAATAAAAAGATGCTCATCCTCACTCAGAAATAAAGGCTAAACAGCGGCTTCTTCCACGAGCTCCTCATCCGGGTATGGCTCCACTCCTAACTCCTGCTCATCTAACTGAAGAGGGTCTGCCATTATCAGTTTCACAATGTAGGGCCCTAGCCAAAAAAGAAAAATCTGGTTAGACAATTGTCTAAATACATTTTAAGCTGATGAATTATTATATGTGTTAAGTAATATCACCATTCTACAATATCTAAGCAACACACACACACACACATACCCACACAACCACAACACACACACAACACACACACACATATATATATATATATATATATATATATATATATATATATATATAAGGAGCATCAAGCAATACAAGGGAAAGGAAAAGCTATAAATCATCATTTATAACTTAAATAAAAAGAGAGGCTAAGACATGCCTCACATGCAAGCTAAATAAGGTAAGGCATATGAATATAAATAACTAAACAAGTACTAGAAAAGAAATACTACATCCTAAACATGCTGGTGATCAAAAGAAAATATGCCAATTAAAATAAAACAACTCAGCAGTGGTACATATAAATAGCAGCAAGATTCTAGCATCCTAAATATATATAAAGCAGTACAAGGAATAGCTAACTGAATATGAATACTAAAAGGTAAACAAACATCAACTGCATATAAACAAACTTGTATAATCTGCCATACAGAAGAGAGCTACTTTAACTCACCAAAAAGGGGCTGAAGGGTCTTAGCACCAGTACGGCTAGGGCGGTTCCTAGCACGATACAACTAAGGCAACAATAGTCAAAATTGAAGGTTCTAGCACTAGTACGGCTAGGGCGGTTCCTAGCACGATACGACTAGAGCACCAACAGTCATAACCGAAGGATCCTAGCACCAGTACGGCTAGGGCGGTTCCTAGCACGATACAGCTAGGGCAACAATCGGTATGATCAAAAGAAATACTGAGAGGCAGCTCAACACATCAAATTATTATCTTCTCGTTGATTACTTTAATATTTTCACAAGGAATCTAAGAGTCTCCATATTTTCCTAATGTTTTATTTATGCATCAAAATCTTATATAACATGCTCAAGAAAATATGGCACAGAAATCAAGGAATACGTAGCATAATATCAAAGTAAGCAAGGCACTCTACTAAACATGGTGATATCATTTGTTTTCTACTTAACCATTCTAACTATTCTAAGTTACACAAGTTCAGGATCACCATTTTCCTACTATCGAGTGTAACTCAGAAATTCGTCCTTATAAGTAAAAATGATTAGAACTGATCAGGTTCTAATCTAGTTCAATCAGATAGACGACTATGAGTTAAATCAATAAATAATACGTCCTAGTTTTGTGAATTTAGACGTTATAACTAAGATATGATCAAGATCTTCTAAACCTATAGATATGGATTAATCACTACGAGATTTATGTTTAATCACATAATCCAAAAAGGATAAGGCCTAAGTTCTAGGTTTATTCTATAAGTGATCTACTAATTATGGCAAATCTTATTAAGTAATCATATTTAATAGGATGAATCTCCTATCTTAAATCTAAGGTTAAAAGACAAATAATCAGAACAAGTTGTAAAAATAGAAGTAAAGTCTAAAAACTACTAAAACCAAGGTTTCACCCATTAAGTAACCCATTTATCCAATGAATGAATTCTAAACCTATGATCTAGTCCTAGTCTCAAGAAAGATCCTTAAGGTGTAGTGTTAAGACTTAGAGAGATTGCTGGAGTCTGACTTAAGGGCTGATTTTACTCCACTTAAATGTCGCTAAGATGATTATAACATTAGTTTTAGTGTTTTGGAATGTTAACTAGAGGTTAAGGGTGCTTAATCAAATCTTAGGACAAATGACTATTTTGCCCTACTTTAAAGGTCTAAAAGTCATCTTTTAACTTAAGGGTCAAAACTGAAGTTTCTCTCTTCCATATGATTCCTTACTGTCTAACTTGAAGATAGGTAGTAAGTACGTCCAATTCGGACGAGAAACGGGGTTTCTACACGGCTCAAACTAAGGTTTTTGGTCTAAGGGTATTCAGTAATTCCGACGAGTATTTAATTTTCCTATTTTCGGGGTATTTAAATATTATTAAAATATTCATCAAAATTTCGACGTCTTCTGATTGACTTGAAAACGTCACCCCTAGCTAATTTTGGGGCAATGAGCATAATGGCGAAGTCCGATTTTTGTTTTGAGGTCGATTAAGATAGATCAATTTTCAGGGTATTTGGATTTCCAAAAAAAATTAAGACTTGATCCATTGACTTCTGATTTGGACTAGTCTCAGTGGATGACTCCTAATAACTTAATTAACACTTATGATTAAGATTAGGATAGAGATTAGTCTTAATTAATAAGGGTAACAATATTGGGTTGTTACAGCTTAGGCCTAAGAAACTTGTGGCTGATTGCGCCATCAACGAAACCATCTTTTTGTTTCTGTGCTAGATAAGAGAAAAGGCGACAAAGTTGTTAGGCTTTCTGCTTTTTGATTTTGGCCTTGATAGTTTGAAAGGATCCATGTCCATCCTTTGAAATTGAGATGTAGTAAACGTGAAGCTCTTTTCTTTGCCTTAAGAATATAAAGAATCTGAATGGTATCTCAGAGTAAACTTGAATCTTCTATACTTCTAAAGAATAGCTAGCCTTTTCTTTGAGCCTCAATCAATATAGAAAGATTTGTATCTAGCATAATCTTATATTCAAAGGCTATCGGTAGGTAGATTTAGTAGGCACAAAAGCAGTCAATATTTGCGTATGTACCTCGGAACAGGTTGTCTCAAGCTTGACTAGCATCTCAGAATCTAGATCCTACTCTCCGGGTAGCCTCCGGGTGGCCTTCTGTAACAACCCAGGTTGTACCTTGATCAATTAGGACTAATCTTAGTCTAAAGATTAATCATAAGTGCTAATTAGGTCAATTGGGGTCAACCTCTAAGACCTAGTCCAAATCGAAAGTCAAATGGATCGAATCCTGATTTCTGGAAAATTCAGAAATCCTAAAATTTGACCTATTTAAATTGACCTCGGATTGGAAAACGGACATCGTCATTGCACTCATTGCCCCCAAAATTAGCTAGGGGGTGATGTTTTCGTATCAATCGGAAGTCGTCAAAATTTTGACGAATATTTTAATATTATTTTAAATACCCTGAAAATCGAGGTATCAAAATACTCGTCGGATCAAAAATCCGACCTAGCCGTTGCATTCCTCACCCCTCAATTAGCTAGGGTGAGTACCTGGGAATTTTGGGAAGTCATTTAAAATTAATTATTAAGTAAGAAATTAGAATATTTAATTAAACAATTAAGTTTAAATTTTAATTAATCAAAATTGTCCTCCGTTAGTCAAGTAACGCCGTCAGGTTGTTTATTCAGTGCGCCGTTCGATTCGCCGTCCGGATCAGATGGCGAATCTGAACCGTGCGATCGGGGATCGGACGGTTCCGGTCCTTCGTCCCCCATCGGGACTCCGTCGCCCTCCACGCGGCAGGCGCCGCCGCGCCCGCCGTCTCCGCTCGCGGCGCCCTCGGCAGCTTCGCCTCTGCGTCCTTAACCCCACCCCAGCCTTGGAAGTGCCGACCCTGACACGCACCCGAGGATCTGAGGAGCCGCGCAAACCCTAGAACGAGCCAGCCGCGAACCGAGCCGTCGATCAGGTACTCCCCTGACCTTCCCCTTTTTGCCTCGGATCGCTAATCCGTCCATTCAAACTTTGATTGTTTTATGCCTGATTAAGATTTTAATGGGTCCGATCGGGATAGCTCGATCCGATCGTCGCGATTAGGGCAGAGAACCAGGGCACGCTCCGTGAGGTCCGAAATGCACTAGTCTAGGGTTGCGGTTTGCGCTCGATCAGGGCCTCCTCAGGCCATATTCGTCCGCTAGCAACTCGAGCTCGGTGTTCCTCGTCCAATGGAATGCGGGGTTGAGCCGATCGGATGGCGGATGGCCGTTATATCCCGAACCCTAGCTAGCCTCCCCAAAGCTCGCGTGTGAGGAAGACGAGGGTTCCGGGTCGGGCCGGGGCCGACCTGACGCTGGACCACGGACCGCACGCGCCGCTCGTGTGCCCCACGGGGCTCGAGGGGGTGGGCCCCGCGACCCATCGGCTAGCGCAGAGCTGTCGACTCGCAACAGCTGCGGGGCCCGCCAGTTCGTCCCAGCCAACTGATGAGCTGCCACGTGGAGCCTGGTGGGACCCGCATGCAGTCCTACGCCCAATCAAGGCTCGCCACGCGTCCGTGGTGGGTCCCCGCCGTATTTAAACCTGCAGACGGTTAATCATTTAGGTATAATATATACTATATATATATATATATATATAGATATATATTATATATATATATATATATACATATATATATATATATACATATATACATATATATATATATATAACATATATACATATATATATGTTATGCAAATATATACGTATACAACAATATATATATGTACCTTAGTATATAATGGTATAATTAGAGCATATAAATTAACACTAAATTAATCCATAATTTAATTATAATAGAATTACAAGGTCAATATAAATATATGTGTAATCTTAATTAGTTGATTAAATTAGGTTAGTTTATTTAGCTACAAATCTTCTGCACAAAAGAAATAAACGAATATATATATATATATATTTAAATAGTCAAATACATATATAAACAGGTTTATGGATATTCTTAGGATTAATTAATAAGTAGACTGTAATTAATATTTAGTTAAACAAGCTTAAGTTAGTTAAACAAAAACTTTAGGGATTTATCATTAGCTAATTTATATGATATTCAAGCAATAGAAATATTTAATAATTATGAAACTAATATTAAGTAATAATTAATAACTTCCTCATTAATCAAACAGTGGAGTATTTAATTCTTAAATATTAATTTATAGTCAGTTAAATATATATTAATATACAGTTAAATAGTTATATATATATATATATATATATATATATATATATATATATATATGAAATCTGTTAAATTAAAGATAGTTGTGATAAACTAAACAGTAAATTAAGTTAAATAACTAAAATTTGCAAACTAAATATGTATAAATTAATGTGATAAATTAAGTTAAGAAAAATCTATTTTACCAGTAAACTAATATATATATATATATATATATATATATATATATATATATATATTTATATAGATAATAGATAGAAAAATTTATAATAAATTATTAGTGTAAGTAATTAATTAGTATTAGGGATTGATAATTAGTAGTTAATCAAAATATTTAAGTTAATTAATATAATTTAGTGTTGATATTAGACTAATTAATAATTGGTAGCAAATTAGTATTCAACTAATTGAAGTTAATAACTATAAATAATCAAATGTAAGTAATTAATTAGTATTAGAGATTGATAGTTAGTAGTTAATCAAAATATTTAAGTTAATTAAATATAATTTAATGTTGACATTAGATTAATTAATAATTGGTAGCAAATTAGTATTCAACTAATTGAAGTTAATAACTATAAATAATCAAATGACAGATTAATTATTATGTAATTAATAATTAGATATTAATTAATTACAAATTAATTAAGAATTAATAATTTCAGAATTTATATATATAACTTTAGGATATGAACAGTAATTTAATTTGAATAAATAGTAAATTAATACAAATTGTATTTTTGAATAGTAAAACTTAAAGTTTAATAACTTTTTATAGGATGATCTAAACATAGCCAATATAGGTCTTAAAATACTCAGGAGAATAGCCCCATCACTGTAGTAGTATTAATTTTCCTATTTGAACATCAGAACAAAAAGTTATCCTAGAATTCAGAGTTGACTTTAGTGAAAAATGACCAAAATGCCCTTAGACTTCAAATGACCATAGCTTAGTCAAATCAACCTCTAAATTCAAAAAATTAACATGCTCACTAGTTTAGAATTTTAATGTCACCAATAAACTGAAATAACATTTAGGCCCTGAACTCTAGAAATTTAGAAAATGACCAAAATACTCCTAACCTTAGTTAGGTCATAACTTGACCATTTGAGGTCCAAATTGGGTCTACTCCCTACCAACATACTCAGTACATTATAGGGAAACTATAGAGACTAAGTTTGTTAAAATTGAACTTTAAACGGAAAAGTTCGGTTTTGTCACCCGTTGACCGACTCGAAATTACCAAATTGCCCTTCAAACTTAAAACATTCATAACTTAATCAATTGACCTCAGAATGCAGTGTTCTTAAACTTTATGGAACCCTTGAATAGTAACCTACAATAAATTGCATAAAAACTTAGTTTTTAGTAGAGTAAAAATTACTTAAATGCCCTTAAGTCATAAACCTTAGTTTGAACATGTAGGATCCATTTCTCATCCAATTTGGACATACTTACTGTCTATCTTCAAGTTAGACAGTAAAAAATGATATGGAAGAGAGAAACCTTATTTTGGACACTTAAATCAAAAGTTGACTTTTTGAACCCTTAAGTAGGGGTAAAATAGTCATTTTGCCAAAAATTTAGGATAACACCCTGAACTTTTAATTAGTCTTTTAAAACACTAAAACTAATATTATAACCATATTAGTGGCATTTAAGTAATTAAAATCAACTGTTAGGTCACATCCCAGAATTTTTTCCTAAGACTTTAACACTACACTTTAAGGACCCTTCCTGAGACTAGGGCTAGATCATAGGGTTAATTTTATTCATTGAAAAATGAGGTTTTTCAATGAATGAATCCTTGGTTTTAGTAGTTTCTAGAATTTTTCAACTTATTTGATTATTTTATCTTTTAATCTTAGATCTAAGATATGAGATTCATCCTATCAAGTTTGATTACTTAATAGGATTGGCCTAAATTATTATATCACTTTTAGAATGAAACTTAGATCTTAGGTCTTATCATTTTTAGATTATGTGATTAAGCCCAATCTCATGGCATTTAATCCATAGTTTAGTAGTTTTTAGTTAGAACATTTAAAATTATTAATTAGGTCATAATGATTTGTTACTCAACTTTTATAGTCGATTTTGATTTAGTATATTAGGACTTAGCTAGTCCTGATTTTTTGTAACATATAAGGATGAATTTCTAAGTTATATTTGATATGTAGGAAAATGGTGATCCTGAACTTGTGTAACTTGGAATAGTTAGAATAGATAATAGAAAATAGATGGTATCACCATATTAGTGGAGTCTATTGCTTATTTTGATACTTTGTGCTACGCATTCCTTGTATATTTGAGCTTACTTCATTGGACATTTCATATAAGATAATTTTGTGCATGAAAATGAAAACTTAGAATATTAGAGTAATAGTTACCTTTGGGTCCGATTTGTGGAGATTATGGTGCACATTTGCCCCGATGGACAGGGATAAGGTGAGATCAGGATGCCTAACATTCTCATTGAGGAGAGTGTGTTAGGCTTGGGACCCATATAGTCTTGCAGATGTGCTTGACTCATCAGTTGTTTCTAATAGTTGTCCATAAAAATAAAAGTAAAATAACTAAAATATGTTGTATAAGTATTGTCTGCCTCTTCAATCATGCAGTATGTTCAGTATGTTTACAGATTGAGATGTATATATATGTGGGCCAGTTTGGCCAAGTTTTCTGATATGGCAGTCAGTATACAGAGTTTGATGTGCAGTTTTAGTATTTAGCTATGTTTTGGCATTACTTATTCAGTCAGTTATTTCTTTGTACAGCTTATATATAGAAGGATGTTAGATTTTATTACTATTTATATGTATCACTGCTGAGATTTATTATTATAATTTGCATATTTCATTTGATCACCAGCATGTATTAGGATGTAGTATTTTCTTTCAACATATGTTTAGTTACTTATATTATATGCCTTACCTTATTTACCTCGCTTTTGAGGTATATCTTAGCCTCCTTTTTGCTTAATTTATAAGTGTTATTTATAGCTTTTCCCCTTTCTTATTGTATTGCAAGTCACTCCTTTATATATTGTTGCTTAGGAAAATTGTGTAAAGTGGTGATATTATAAAACGTATAAAAATGTATCAGCCTAAAATATACTTAGACAAATTGTCTAACCAGATTTTCTCTTTTTTTGGCTGGGGCCCTACATTGTGAAACCGACAATGGTAGGCGTAGAGCAGGTAGAGGATCCAGTACCTGAGGAGGAGCCATACCTAGAGGAGGAGAAGCAGCTCGGACAAGAGCATATATAGTCCTTAGATTTATTTATGAGGATGAGTGTATTTGCATTTCATTTTATTTGAGTTTTAAATATTATAATAATATATGTACCCTTGACTGTGCACTTGGACTTATATGCTTATATTTTGAGTCATGTTTTGCACTTATGTTATATTGTGATACTTGGATGTCATTTATTGCTTCTGCACTCTATACATTTACTTATGTAGTGACTGTTAGATTGATTATGTGTTAATCCTTCTCTAATTAGGTGGATTGTGGAGTTTATCCTAATCCAATGGTAAGTGATGGGTTAGCTAGAGTGACACTCCACCCTTAACCTAATCCTTTGGCGGATTAAGGGTGCGGGTCGCCACACCTTCGCTTCTTTAGCTTTATTAAGGCTCACAATATCCTCTTTCGTCGGCTCACCAAGAATCTTTGATTCGACTCTCGTCTCACTATTCCATATCATTCGACGAATGATCTTTCTCTTCTTAGGTATGCTTACTTTTAAATATAGTTTTGGTAGTAATAGATTAGTAGTGAATATAGGCTCTCGGAGAAGAATCTAGGCTCTCAGATCAGATCATAGGTTCCGCCTATTCCTTTTCCTTTCATTTATTTTGTTTTTTGCGTTATAATTTGCAGTATGAGTTTTTAATTATTATGAATTTTTTATAGGTTATAGTTAAGATTTAGTTAGATTTATTGTAATTTTATTCTATTAATAAAATTTTCAGCTTAAAAAAATGATAATATATGAACTAGATTTTGATAAAGTGACGTGCATTATCATTTTTTTGGCTCTTTCATAATTGGTGGTACTACACACAATCAATCATTTTGACTACATTTTCTTATGAAAAATACTATACTTACACAAGAATATATACTAAAAAGTATTCGGGATCAATATAATTTTTTTTTTAATTTTTGCATATATGCCTCATAAAAAAATGTATTCAATCAATAATATACTTACACATTATAATTTTTAGACTTTACTAGGTAAAATTATCAAATTGCCTTTATGAGCTAAAAACTTAAATTGAGCTCACATGGCTTAATCCTTGTCCAAATTTGATGTTTTACTGTCTATCGTCACCTACAATAGTAAGTTATCATTTGCAAGCAATAAATTTTAATTTGAAATCTTAAATCAAAAAGTAGTATTTTAAACCCTTAAGTAGGGGTAAAACAGTCATTTTACCTAAATTTAAGGTTAAGAATCCTTACACCGTAGAATCTTAATTTAATCACCAAAAGTAGTAGTATAACTGATTAGGAATCAATTTAGGACTTCTACACCCTTTAATTTGATATTTTAAGAAAAATGTTAAAATCCTCTTAGATTTATAAGCTACTTAAGATATGCTTCATAAGATGAATTTAGCCCACCTTATGCCCTCCATAAGTTATATAGATCAAAAAATGAAGATAGTTAAGATTAATTAACATTAATGTTTAAATTGTTCATTCTAAATCCTAAATCATTCTTTAGGAATTTCCATAGGATTTTCCCTTATCCTTAAGATCTATTCCTTTGGAATTAGAGATATAAAGATTTAAGTTAGAGTTCAATCATTGAGTAAATGGGTTACTCAATGGATGAAGTATTTTTTTTTATAGTTGTTAGATTTCATCTTTAATTATGATTATTTTGTATTTAAACTTTAGTCTAAGTTTAGAGATCCATCATATTAAGCTTGACTTTGCTTAATAAGATAGCCTAACTTGTAGCATTGGGAAAATTTGGGTTTTAAAACCTTAGCCTTTAGAATCACTTTTGGATTAAATGATTAAACCTCAATATTAGAGTTTAATTCTTAATCCCTCAATCTTAGTTTATCTTAATCAAGATTTGTTTGAATCATCTAAATTTATTAATTAGGGCGTGCTGATTAATTATTTAACTTGTAAGTATCATCGAGTAAATTATATTATAACATGATTAATTATAATTGCTTTTTAACCTTATAAGGCCATGAATTTGAGTTTATACTTGATAGTAAGGTGTTGGATAAATTAGAATAGCTAGAATAGATAAATTAGACAAAAATAAATATCACATGTGTTTAGTAGAGTCTCTTGCTTATTATTGAACTTTGTGCTTTGTATTCCTTATATTTTAAAACCTTTTTACATTGAACATGTCATATAAGATAATTTAGTGCATGAAATAAAAATATAGAAAATTAAGATAACACTTGCATTGGGTCATTTTTTAGACTGGAGATTATGTATACACATTACTGCCAATAGACTGGCGGTAAGGAGAAATAAGGATTACCTGACACGTACTCATTGGGGAGAGTTGTGTTTAGGTTTAGGAACCCACCTCAGTCTTGTAGACATACTTGACTGCTCAGCTACTTCTAGACATGTTAATAGGAGTAAAGTAAAATAACTAAAAAATCTATTACATATGTATTTTTTGCCTATTCAATATAGTATAGTTTTCTGCCTTAGCTTTGAGAAGCTAAGCGATGTGATATGATACAATTCAGTTTAATTATAGTTCAGTGGCTTGTTTAGCCAATTTTTTTGATATGACAGCTTTTATATAATTTTTTTTATTCCTATTTACTTTTACCACAGTTCAGCTTTAGTGTAATACTTATATATATATATATATATATTAAGATGCTAGTTGTTGATTCAATTTACTTATATGTATCACACTTTAATTTAATTTCTGTTAATTTGCATAATTTCATATGATCATCACATGTTAGGATGAGTCTTTCTTTTCAGTATTTACAGTTTATTATACATATTTATTGCTTAACCATGTTGTAGCTTTGTGTTGGGTTATGTCCCTTTATCTCACTATTTGCTTAAGTTATAAATACATTATTTATAGATTTCCATATTCTTTCTTAGCTTATTATACACATTTATTTGCATTAGTTATTTTAAGTAAATAGTGATATCATTTAATACATAAAATTAATCATCATAAAATGTACTTAGATAATATGCCTAATCAAATTTTCTTTTTTTTGCTGGGCCCTGTCATTGTGAAACTGATAATGACAGATTTTGAGTTGTTTGAGGTGATTCAGCCAAGAGTGTATCTAGATCAAGAGCAGGATAATCATGCTACTGAAGATATTTAGTTTTCTTATTTATTTGCATGTGAGGCTGAGTGTTTATTTCTTTTTTGATTTAAACTTATTAAATATTATAATAATACAGGTACACTATATATTTTTTTTTATTGCATGACTTTATTATGAGTTGCATATTTTTTATTTTTTGCATTATTGTGTAATGGATGTAAAAATCATTTTTTACTTGCTTTCTCACTCTGATTGATATGTATTTATTTAGTGAATGACTCTGCTGCTTCTTTAGGGCTTATCCCTCCATTGTTAGTAAATTGGAGATTGCACCCTAATCTAATGATAAGTGAGGGCTTTTCCAAGTGACGACCACCTCTTAATCATACTTGGTTAAGGGGCGGGTCGCCACATCGACAATGTCAGATTCTGAGCTGTTTGAAGTAGTTGAGCTTTCTGAGGAGCTTATTCTGAAGGAGGAGCGTGCTGTTGAGGACCACTATTTTAATTTTATTCCTACTTGTGAGGATGAGTATTTATCTTTTTTTTTCAGTTAAACTTTTAATGCTTTGTAATAATACATATACCCATGTATTTTCCTTTACTGCTACTTTATTAGGAGTTGAATGTCATTTTATTTTATTATGGAAGCATGGATGTTATTATTTGATACTCTTTTCTTTGCACTTTGATATTCTGGTATACTTATTTAATGAAGGTTTCATTTGCTTTACTTAGGGCATATCCTTCCATTGTCAGTGGATTAGGGATGCTTATTTCTAATCTAATCCTAAGTGAGACATTGTCCCATGATGACCACCACTTGATCTCAGTTGATTAAGGGGCGACCGCCATAAGTAACCCTATGCTTAAGAAATTGGCTAAATGATAGGAAGGTAACTTTAGAGCTTTAGCTTAGATTTCTGGTACAAAGAAGTGACTTGCCACTTATTTCTAAATTAATTCGTGAAGTTTTAACTTCATAAATTGATAATAAATAAAATATAAATCAGAATTTAAATTTAAATTGATAATAAAATAACCCTCTTGCCCTGAAATAGCGCCCAGCTCCCATTTGCTCGCTTGAAGCGATCGGCCGACCCCTCGACCGCCTCTGTACCTCCCCTCCTACGATCTAATGATGTACCTCTCCTCCAATCCTTAAAATCGTAGTATGCTTTGCATAAAACTTCCCTAATTTCTCCAATTTGTGTATAATTTCTCCTAAATGATGTGAAATTTTGGCTTGTTTCCTGTACAAATGATGAATCTATTGACCAATTTTTTTTTTTTTTTTTTGTTTCTTCTTATTTCTATGGGGTGTTTGAAATGGTTCGTTCTGTATGATCGTATGAACCTTATGAATGTGATTAAGGTCCGATTAAGTTATAAATCACTGCTTAGAATCATTAAGGATTGAATTGTTAAGTATCTTCTAAACATAGCAGCAAGCAGAGACTTTACTGTTTGGTTCACTTATATGTTCAAGGCTATAAAACCTTGTGCTTTTGGCAGAATCTCTTCATGAAATCAACAATGGATTCCATTTTTTTTTAAGGTTCGATTTGGGGTTGAGATAGATACTCTTTCAGGCACTCATGGTTTTGGTGCTGCTTTCTCAAAGGCATTTGTTGAATCAACCCAAATTGTTTTTAGTCGGGATGTTGATATAACCTTACAAAAAAAAATGCGAACA
Source organism: Gastrodia elata (assembly GCA_016760335.1). Classification (NCBI taxonomy): domain Eukaryota; kingdom Viridiplantae; phylum Streptophyta; class Magnoliopsida; order Asparagales; family Orchidaceae; genus Gastrodia; species Gastrodia elata. The sequence goes on along the minus strand of CM028677.1, from coordinate 17,070,222 downwards.
TAGATTTAGATATATACTTCTGTGTATATTTGCATATATATGTGAATATATATATATATATATATATATATATATATATATAGATATATATATATATATATAGAATTAACTGCTATAAGCCATAGTTAAGTAATTAAGATTATTTTAATTATATTTAACTTAAATAATAACAGAAATATATTTGTATACGCTTATGCACTTTATAATTAAGCAATATTAATTCATGATAAGTATTGATCAAAATAATTAGGAAGATTATATTCGTCACATATATATAGTATATACAGTATATATATAAATATATACGTACATCTATATATACATATATGTATAGATATAAGTACATAGATATATACTTATATACATAAAATATAAATTATTAACGTTATAATTATATTCGACATTGCCTATTAAAATAAATAATGTTAAGCATATATACTTATCTACATATAAATTTAATTAGGTACTTAAACAAAAGTTTAATTTGGAAGCTAGTATAATTAGTTAGCTAATATTAATAGTTAACAGAAATTATCTAGGGGTTTATTTAATTAACTAACGACAAGACCAATCAGAAAAATAAGGATAAAGCAATAGGTTTGTTTAGCAGAAAAATTTAGCCAAACCCCCATTAGTATAGATGTGGAGATACATAGAGCAATATAAATCTATATATATATATATATATAACTAAATAGTTAGATAAATATAGGTACATCAATGATTATTTAAGTAAGTAGGCAGACATTAGGATTAATTAAGTAATTATATATGAGTATATATATATATATATATATATATATATATATTATATATATATATAGTTATATCAAAATAGAGAGCATTAGTCATATATACATATATGTATGTATGTATATATACCCAAAAACAAGAGATTGAATAGTAAAATAGTGGATTGAATAGATGTGGAGATACATAGAGCAATATATATATATATATATATATATATATATATAGTTATATCAAAATAGAGAGCATTAGTCATATATACATATATGTATGTATGTATATATACCCAAAAACAAGAGATTGAATAGTAAAACAGCGGATTGAATAGTAATGAGCGGATTGAATAGTAAAATAGCGGATTGAATAGTGATGAGTGAATTGAATATTAAAACAGCGGATTGAACAGTAATGAGCGAATTAAATGGTAAAACAACGGATTGAATAGTAATGAGCGGATTGAATAGTAAAACAACAGATTGAATAGTAATGAGTAGATTGAATAGTAAAATAGCAGATTGTATAGTAAAATAGTGGATTGAATATTAATGAGCGGATTGAATAGTAAAATAGCGGATGAATAGTAATGAGCGGATTGAATAGTAAAAACAGAGGATTGAATAGTAAAATAGTGGATTGAATAGTAACGAGCGGATTGAATAGTAAAATAACGGATTGAATAATAATTGAATTATGAGTTTAATTGCACCTTTTCTTTTTGTGTAAAATAAATAAGTATTAAGCTTCATGATGTGAGATGAATCTCACATCATGCCTTCACTAAATCTTATAATATTTCAATTAAGTTTTTTAATCAAATTAGTTAAACTTCCTAAAATATTCTCTAAGTCTTTTTTTTCTTTAGGATTGTACACCTCACATAAAGATCATTCTTAAGACTAGGACTAGATCATAGGTTACAGTTCATTCATTGGATAAATGGATTACTCAATAGATGAAACCTTAGTTTTATTAGTTTCTAGAATTTTCTTTTCTTTTACAACTTATTCTGATTATTTTATCTTTTAACTTTAGTTTTAGGATAAGAGATTCATCTTATTAAGTTTGATTACTTAATAGAGTTACCATAATCAATAATCACTTTTAGAATAAAACCTAGATCTTAGGTCTTATCCTTTGGGATTATGTGATTAAGCCCAATCTCGTGGTGTTTAATCCATAATCTATAGTTTAAAAGATCTTGATCAGATCTTAGATAGAACGTCTAAATTCACAAAAATTAGGACGTATGATTTATTGATTCAACTCATAGTCGTCTATCTGATTGAACTAGATTAGAACCTGATCAGTTCTAATCCTTTTTAACTTATAAGGATGAGTTTTCTAAGTTACACTCGATAGTAGAAAAATAGTGATCCTGAACTTGTGTAACTTGGAATAGTTAGAATGGATAAATTAGAAAACAAATGATATTACCTTATTTAGTAAAGTCCCTTGCTTACTTTGATAATTATTACTACGCATTCCTTGTATTTTTGTGCCTTAACTCCTTGAGCATATCATATAAGATCTTTGATGCATAAATAAAATGTTAGGAAAATATGGAGACTCCTTAGATTCCTTGTGAAAATATTAAAGTGATTGATTAAAGATAATGATTGTATGTGTTAGAGCTGCCTCTCAGTTATGTCTTCTTTGCCTAGTCTCCTTATTGACACTAAGAGAAGACTTTGCTTATATCTTCTTTGCCTAGTCTCCTTGTTGACACTAGGAGATATTTTGCTTATATCTTCTTTGCTTAGTCTCCTTGTCGACACTAAGAGAAGATTTGTTGTGTTTTCTTTGCCTAGTCTCCTTGATAATACTAGGAGAAAACCCCATATATCTTGCCTAGTCTCCTTGATGACACTAGGGTTATATAGTTTTGCACCTAATCTTCTTGTTGACATTAGGATCCTTTTTATATTCAGTGGGCTAGATTAGCTCTTTTCTGTATGACAATTAGTACACAAATATTTACATATATGTTTAGTTTTGATGTTTTGTTTACTTTTCATGCATTTTTATTCAGTCAGGTATTTTCTTTGTACTGCTTATATATTTTAGGATGTTAGAATTTTGCTATTATTTATATATATCATTATTAAGTTCAGTTATTTTAATTTGCATATTTATTTTGATCACCAGCATATTTAAGATGTAGTATTTTTTTCCAGTACCTGTTAGTTATTCATATTCATATGCCTTACTTTGTTTAGCTTGCATTTGAGGCATATCTTAGCCTCTCTTTTTGCTTAAGTTATAAGTGATTGTTTATAGCTTTTTCCTTCCTTTTTGTATTGCTAGTTGCTCCTATATTTGTTATAACTATTGCTTAGAATTTGTAAAATGGTGATATTACAAAACACATAAAAACTTATCAGCTTAAAATGTACTTAGATAATTGTCTAATACAAGAATTTTCTTTTCTTTGGCTGGGGCCCTATATTGTGAAACTGATAATGGCAGATCCTCTTCAGTTAGACGATTAGAAGCTAGGTGTGGAGCCTTATCCAGAGGAGGAGCCCTTAAAAGAAGCAAATGTATAGCTTTCTTTTATAAGTGAGTATGAGCGCATTTCTACTTTTATTACTTAAACTTTAAATTGATGTAATAATACATGTGCTATTGACTATATGTTTGGATTACTATGCCTTTTATTCTGAGACTATTTCATTATATTTACACTGTGATGCTTGGATGTTTCTTATTATAAATTGCTTCTGCACTCTGTATGAATTCATATTAAGTGACTGAATATTTGATTTTATGCTTACTCCTTTCTTTATTAGGTGAATTATGGATTTCATCCTAATCCAATAATAAGTGAAGGAATAGCTAGAGTGACACACCACCCCTTAGCTTAATCTTATGGATTAAGGGATGGGGAACCACAGCCTCTAACCTAAAATTGTAAATAGTCGATCTCTTCTCCACCCATCGATCACCCCTCTCCACTTGTAGATCGTGCCTCTCCACATAAGGCATCGATCCCTTCAATTCCCCATAGCTGGTCACCTCTCCATCACTTCCATCCATCTCCAAAATCAGCCTTCTCCTCTCAATCCCAACCATTGTATGCAACCCAACTGCATCTTCCTCTTATTGTCGAGAGCCTGGTCGAATCTTCCTCTCGGCAGGAAGTTGTGAGTTCATTCACCAACTTCTTCCCTCTCGGATAGAGGCCGAGAATCGCAAGCACGAACCCTCCATTCGCTCGGTCCCTTCTTCCTCTTGGCTGGAGGCCGAGAGCTATCCCAACTTCTTCCTCTCAACTGGAGGCCGAGTGCAGCCAGCCACCCTCCTTCTCTGTAGCCAAGACTAATCTTTCACCCTGTTCCTCCTCAACGCAAGAAGGATCGATGACTCTCCACCTTCTGAGAGTCGCCGATTAGCCAGATCTGCAGGTCGACCCATGAGTGCACGTTTGATTTGTGAGCGTGGATTATTGAGCTCCCAACGTGTTTCCGATCAAGGAGCTCTCCTCTCCCTCCTCTCATGTCTACCATTTGCCATCATGATGCAGATGCACATAAGTGCAAAGCTGAGAGTTTAGTCAAAATTTTTTTTTTTGATATTCTAGATATAGCTTAATCTTGAATAAAGCTCGATTTACTAGGTTCCATCAGCTAACCAATGCATTTATAATGTTAACATTGAGTATCATGGTTGTTTATTTTAGCCAATGCAGAAGCTGAGTACTATGATTGTTTGGTTTTATCAAATTTTAGTGTTCAATATTAAGTTGGGTTGAGATCAAAATGTGATAGTAAATTTGTCTTCAAGGTCATTCATAATCTTATTTCCTTAAGCTTGACCTAGTTATTAGTAATCATACAGTTTCAATCTCAATTAAATGGCATAAATCATGTTAAATGTTGAAAATAGATTTTCATTTACTTACTCTCATATAATACATATGGCTATAGATATCATAGAACTTGTTGGTCTTTTAAGACACATTCGCTTAGTAATTCACTTATGTTAGAATAAATAAATAATTGGCTATTGAATTATTTTATGGATTAAATTATATGTTCATATGAATATTCGACTTCTTAACAAATCTTGAAATTAGCGTTATTAATCATATGAGCTTAATTGCTATTAAGTTGAATGCCTACTATTTGAGAAAATATTTATAATTGCTTTTATTAGGTTTACATGTCCTCCTGGATACTTAGTTATATAGCTTAGGCTAGTTAGAATTTTTTAAAAGTTCTGCAGAATCATATCATCGATTATTGAAAAATGGAGAAAATTGAAGTTATACTTATGTCATGTTTATTCATTAAGAAAATGCAAACCCTTCCATTATTTTATATGAGCTATAGCATTAATGTCTTAAATAAATATTCATGAAGTAATACTCATCGTTCTTCAATATTGATTTAATAGTATTCTTGAGATTAGCTTAATAATTATAAGAAATTATGTTCTTATACTTTCAACAATCTCTTATAAAAATAATCGTTATCGAGTCATTATATGTCATCTTGTAAATCCCTCCCTAACTGTAACAACTCAAATTTTAGAAAGTCAAAATATCGACTAAATTAGGATAAAATCAGATCTCCGAACAAGTTTGAAATTAATCCAAACAAATATACTGTTAGAAAATATATATTTTTGTGATCATAATACTCAAGTTTGGAAGCGATTCGACAGACGTATATTTCTATATTAATTATTGAATTTTTTTAAGAAATAAATTAAATATATATATATAAGTTCAAATTTAATAATTTTAATGTCGTTGGATTCGCAATAATGAAATAAGGCTACACAAAATTTTTTGTTGAATTTTGAGCATCATATTGTTCGTAATTAATTATTGAAGGTTTTATCTTCAAAAGTTAATAAAATATAAAATACAACTCTGAATCTAGAAATTTTTATTTAAAAACATTCGCCTTGTCTCCGGGTCAAGTTGTAACAACCATAGGTTGTTACTCTAGCTAAAACTGGTTAATTAAGCTAAACCAATGCTTGATTTTGATTTCATTGGATTCAATGGGTCATTTAAACCTAATCATAGAAATTTGGAATCATTTGGAGATAAAATGGAAAATTTGATATTTTTGGCTATTTTAAGCCCTAAAAATACTTAAATTATTTTGATCTCCAAATTAAAATCTGATTTCATTTTTGAATTTCTCACCCCAAAATTAGCTAAGAGTGAATTTTTTGGAATTTTTGGAGCTCATTTGGTCCTAAATTGGATTTAGGATATTTAAGGATAATTATATATTAATTAATTGATTTTATTTATATTTAAATTAAATTTTAATTAAAATTAAATCAGCAGGATTCGCTGTCGGGACCGCGACAGATCCGCTGCAGGGTCCCGATAGCGGCGCATGAGTGTAAGCCACCCGATGCGCTATCACGCATCTCAGCGCGTTTAATCCAACGGCTCGCATACCGCGTGCCGTGATCTAATCCCATCCGCCCGATCGGCATCTCAGATCTGACGCCCGGGATTTAATATGCGGTTCGGTTAAGTAGAAGCCGCATCAGGCCGTCTAACCCCAACGGTCGCTCCATCAGACGACAGAGAGGAACCCAAGCACTGTGAATCGTCTTCCTTGCCTCGCCCGTCTGCGGCTATCCCCCCCCCCTGACAGCCAAAATCCTCCTTGACGTGTGGCAGTACGGGAAAATCATCGAATTTCCTCTCTTGCCCTCGGCGCGTTCGTCTGGCCGGCTGCCTTCTCCCCAAATTGCCCATAGCCATTGGCCCGAGCCATTCCCTTCAGCTCGAGCCTCTCGCCATTGCCCGAGCTCTGGAAACCACCCCAGTAGCCCCCTTGGCCTATAAATACCCCCAGTGATTCATAGTGAGTCCCTTTGCTCACTGTGAACCTCAATTTCCCCAGTTGAAGCCTTTGGAGCTCCCATCTTCCTCAGTGAATTCCAGCATTTTTAGAGCTTAGAACCACTGATAGAGGGCCCGTCTGGTGTTCAGACCCCCTGTGAAGCTTCGTCTGCTGTCCAGGAAGCTTCCGTACACCTCAATTCCCCTCGGCTAAGCCTGCAGCCCGACTTCAGGTACAACCTTCCTCCATTGAATTTTCCTTAAGCTCATTTCCATTTTGTCCTCTGGATTGAGCCCTGGATGTCGTCTAGGTTACCTTAGCCATCTAGAAACCCAATGTGATTGTTGCATGGGGCTAAGCTAGCTCGAGTCGATCGTATCGATCGACTGAGCTAGCAGCCGAGCCAATGGCTGAGTCCGAGTAAGGACCCAGCAATTGGCTGCACCTCAGGTTAAGATAACTTGGGGGTTCGACGCGTCTAGTCTCCCTGAACGTGTAGGGATCGAACCCCGGTCGAATCAAGGCCTCTATGAGGAGAATTTCCCCCTCACAGTCTGCCTGAGACTCCCGTATCAAAGGCGTCTCGGTCGAGTAGCACCCCGTCAATCCAGAGGGACCCTGATATGGGTTCTTGGTCTAATCGACGCGTCTTGACTCAGGGAACGTGTAGGGATCAAGCCGAGCCGCCGTCATCGTTTGTGCACCTAGAATTTCAGCGCCGAAGTTCGACGGGCTCGGGACCCGTCGAGAGGAAGAAGACGAAATCGTGGGTCCTGGGCCGGGCCGACCCGTGACCCGCACCTTTTGATTTTGGGCCGTGGCTAATTAAATAATTATTGGAAAACATTTTTAATGATTGCGAATTAAATTAATTAAATCATATAGTTTTAATTTAAATAAACATTCAGATTAAATTAATTGAATAACTTTGGCTATACTGATTTAAATGGTATGATCCAATATACTATTTGAATCAGAAAAATTCAAGGAATCTAAATATAAAATAAAATCGCAGATCCAATGGTTAGATTAAAATTTATTTGCCAAACTCTTTACTGTCATTAATTAAATCATATAAAATTATTTAAGTATCCAATTTATAAGATTAAGGGCTCTGATTGCTCATTGTACCCTAAGGAACAATATCAAACCCTTAAATTTAATTTTGGATAATTATTTTTATTAATCACTCCTTAATCACCTTAAATAATGATTAGTGAAATTAACCCTAATTAAGCATTTGATTTGGATGGAGGTTGTTCCTAATGTCATATTAGGTCTATATTAACCTAAGTATAAGGTTGGATTGCCCTAAGGATGCCCAAATTTATTGATCACCTTAATTAGTTTAAATAAGTGATTAGTGCTAATTATGATTAATTAGGTCATCAAAACCTAATATAAGGGTGTTTCTCACCTCACTAATCAATATGAAACTCATTAAAACAAATTAGATCTAACTTGGGTAACTAAACCCTAAAACCCTAATTTTACCCTTAAGAGGGGCATTTTGGTCATTTTGACCAGAATATGTTTAAATGCTCCTTAAAGCTTGGAAATTTCAGTAAACTATCCTAAGGTAGATTAGAAATGTTCTCTGAACCCTTAGACTAATAGTAATGTTAATGTGATCATTAATTCAAGAAATCTCCACTTAATCTCTAATTAAGACATTTAGATCTTAAGTGATCCTATAAGAGTCATTTGGCATTAATCCTTGGATCTAATAATTGAGATGATTAAATATCACCTTAATAAGTTCATTAAAGTTAACCTAAGAGTTAAAACTTAAAAGAAATGTAATTGGCAAAGTCTAAGTTAAAATCTAATTTAAAAAGCTAAAGTGATCAAACCTCAGATCCTTAGATCTTAAGTAGCCCTAAAAAGGTCAATATGAGTTTAATGTTAATCTAATACTTAGAATTGTCAATTTCAACCTTAATAAGCTCCTTATAGTTTAATTATGAACTTAGATTCTAAAAGAATCACAAATGAAAGCTCTTAAGATAAAATTCTAATTTAGAGATCTAAAGTGATCAAACGTGAGATATTTAAATCTTAGATCTTAGACTTAGATCTTCAATTTGAATCAAACCATCTCAAATTGAAATTCTTTAAATGATTGATTGTTTAATCTTTTGAAACCTTTCATGTTGGTATAGGATGATTCAATCAATAAGATAATAAAATTATCTTAAAGATTGAATATAGATCTTAGATTCTCAAGTTCTTAATTGATTATTTTATCTTATAATCAGTAGAATAACCTTTCAGTAAGTTCTTAGTTCCTAGATCCTTCAGCTTATATAAATCTATACCTTAAATTTGGGGTTATAAATGTGAACCCTAGATCCTAGTTAGGCCATTACCTTGGATTTGGGATTTGAACTCAACATATGGTTAAGTTCTAAATCCTTAAATCTTGATCTTCTTAATCAAGATTTGGGTAAGAGAGTAAAATATTAATAAATTAGGTCATTGATTTACTTACTTAAACCATATAATCATCACATGATTTTGGATTAAAAATTGTTAAGTTCTAATGTTAACTTTAAGGGCAAATCTGAGATTCTACTCGATAGCTGGATATTGGAGATCCTAAACTTGTACTTTCTCAGAATAGTTAGATTGGGTAATTAGATAACATCAGATATCACATAGTCTAGATTGAGTCTCTTGCTTACTTTGACTAGGTTGCTTTACTTACCTTGGATATTGAGCCTTATTTCTTGAGCATAACAGGAAAAATTAGGATATGGATGATACATCTTAAGTTAGTATTTGAATTGCATATCATTCAATTTTGTCTTGTTGCAGTTGGTAGAATATGTTCTAGCTTAATCTGCCTCTTTAGTAGTAGTATTGTATAGACTGGACTCAGACCTAGCATATTTGGATGACTAGGCTGGGGATTGATTGATTGATATTGGAGGTCCTGTATGGCCTATTGGCTGGTATAGCAGTACTATGTCTTAGGCTTATTACTACTTTAGCTGGATTGTATTATTTTCTGATTTGCTTAGCACATGCTTCAGTGGGCTTATTTTGAGTATTTGCTTGCTTTGCCACATGTCTCAGTGGCTTCATATTTCATAAATTGCTTGCTTTTGTCACATGTCTCAGTAGCTTTTATGTTCTTTTCCTATTTTTAACTAGCATGTTGTATGTATACTCATATGGCTTACTTATGTATATTGGCATGTTTAGGATACTAGAATTACATGTTTCAGTACTTGTGTTCCTTTTATATACTCAGCATATGTTAACATGATTATAAGCATGTTAGGTTTAGAATTGTATTGTAATTGCTATTTCTTTTAGCTTTTAGCCTCATCTTATTTATTTTGCATTGTATGCTGGCTATAAATGGATAGTTTATAGTTACCCATTTCTTTCATAGCTTGTTGCACCTTTACTGCTTGCATGTGTAGTTAAGTTAAAAATGTGATATCTTTAAATGTTCAGTTTATTAAAATAGCCTAAAATATACTTAGACAATTGTCTAATTGTAACCTTTTTATTTTGTTGGCTGGGGCCCTGACATTTGTGATACCGACAAATATCAGATTCATACGTGTTCGTGGGCAGTGTCACTGAAAAGGAGTAGGTTCAGGAGGAGGATCGTGCTGCCGCTGAATAGATAGTTATTGCATTTTCATTTTTAGTGAGATTGAGAGATATTTTCTTTTTCTTTAAACTTCAGTTTGTAATAATTAATTGTAGATGTATTTTATTTCTGCATTGTGATGTGTTACTATATTGCATTCTCTTTTTCTACTATGTATGCTTGTGGATGTTACTCTGTTGTTTATTGCTTCTGCCACTTTGATATTCGTATATTGATGATGTGATAGTACTTGGTGATAAGTTCTTGGCTTAAGGCAAGTTGGGGTTACCTAACTTTACTTAAGTTGGGGATTTACCATAGTTAGAGCACCGTACTTCCTTATTGTCAGTACGGGGGCCCCACACAAGTATTGTCAAATTTGGTAGTCAAACGACGAATAAAAACAGTTAATTTAAATCAAATATTAATAAATAAAATTTAAGAAAATAATAACTAATTTTTTCTTTGTGTGGTTTTCTCCTCCCCTAGCGTAAAACTTACGCAAGCTGCAGCCATGGATGGCCGGCCCCCTCCCCTCTCCGCTTGGGGGCGGCCTGCCCGGGCTGACTGGAGGTTGGGCGGGCAGTCCCCCCTCCCTATAAATAGGGCTGCCCCTCCTCTACTCTTCCCTTAAATTTTTCATCCTCATCCTCCACCTCCGACTGGTCGCCGACCTCACTTCTCCATCTCCCAACCTTGCCGGCAACCTCCAACCATACTCTCCCTCCTCCCTCGGCAACCCTAAGGTCTTCCCCCACTTCTCTTCCTCTACTTCTTCTACCCCGGCCAACAACCACCACTCGCTCCGCCGCCTCGCCGTGCCGATTCCACGGCGGCACCATGTCGATGTTCCCACGAGTCATCCCCTGCCTCATCGGCAAGTCACCAGCACTCTCGGCAAGCCCATTTGAATGGGGAGAAGGACCACAAAGTTTAAACAAAAAAGTGAGTAAAAAATTAAAATAAATGAGCTAATTAAAATATAAAAAAATAATTAAATGAAAAGTTTAAAATAACTACAAATTTATTTAAGTCATAACTTCAGTAATTAAATAACCACTAATTTTTATATATATATTTTTGCTCCTAATATTTATATTTAGACTACTAACTTTCTATTCTGCTCATAATATATTTATTATGCAATTTTTTTGTTCTTTATTTTTCATTTATTTTATTTATTGTTAACATATATATACATATATACTATAATTATAATTATAGTATATTAACAATACTAACATTAATATGTTATTATTATTATTGTTATTCTTATAAATAAATATTTATTATAGTGTAAATGATATTAAAATCTCTTTCTCATATGAAGTAGTATAGTAAGAACTGAAAAGCGGAAGCAGAATAATCTTCAAGTACACTAGAGTCCAGAATGAGGTCCAACTCCACTACTCTGAAAATACTCTTGGTCTACCGTATGATATTTAAAATACGGTAGGGAACACCCAAGAAAAAGAAAATAAGTTGTTAGACTAAAAAGTCAAAGTACCTTTTAAGATTGACTAAATTTTAATTAAAATTTAGTTAAATATCACATATGCTAATTTACAAATAAATTCAATAATGGAGCATATAAAACATTAGAGTAAGGAAAAAAATGAAATTGTAAAGCATAATAGTAGTAAGGAAAAGAGTAAGAACTCACAAGTATGTTTGCTCTAACCTATAATAATAAGTAAAAGAAAAAATATCCTAATAAGATTATAAACTACTAATGTGCATATGAAATTATGAAATGAAAATATGTATATGTCTAATGAATATTATGCTAAGTAAATAAAATAAAAGTAGTGAAGCATAAAATGGAATTAAAGCAATATATATTGCATAACTCTGGCTATACTTGTACACCTTGGTAGTTGTAAGATATATCAATATCTCAAGCAATCATTTTAGTGGTTCGATATAAACAAGATATAGCCATTTTCATTTCCAAGTGCCATTCCTGCTTCTCAGCCATGGCCGAGCACCAGAAGTCTGGTGGATTTCTTAAACCCGTAGACATTCCTGGATGGAAGTAGTCTGATATCTCCATGGACATCATTGTAGGTTTGCCTAAGAGTAGATCTGGTTCTAACTCTATTTGGGTGATTGTAGATAGACTCACTGAGTCAGCTCATTTCCTAGCTATTTGTCAGACAAATCATGTTGAGAAGTTTGCTAAGCTTTATCTTAAAGAGATCATCCATTTATATTGTACGTTGAACTGTATAGTTTTTGACAGAGACAGTAGATTTATTTTTAGATTTTGGTCTGCTGTTCAGCAAGATTTTGGGACAAATTTAGTGTTGAGTACTGCTTTCCATCCCCAGACAGATGGTCAGACTGAATGTGTTAATCAGATCTTAGAAGATATATTGCATCTTTGTGTTGTTGACTTCGGTGGATCATGGAAGATAACTTAGCATTAGTTGAGTTTGCCTACATAAATAACTATCAGTCCAGTATTGGTATGACTCCTTATGAAGCTCTTTATGGAAGGAAATGTACAACTCCTGTGCTTGGACTGAAGTAGGAGATTCACAACTTTATGGTTATAAATTAATAGAAGAAACCACTAAAAAAGTTTAGCTGATTAAATGTAATATGATGGCAGCTCAGGATAGACAGAAGAAATATCATGATGCTCGCCATCGTCAGTTAGAATTCCAAGTTGGTGATAGAGCTTATCTTAAAGTAAGTCCGGTGAGAGGTGTAAAAAGATTTGGTATTTTTGGAAAGCTAAGTCCAAGGTACATAGGACCCTTTGAAGTGATTGAAAAAATTAGAACATCTGCATACAGATTAGAGTTGCCTGAAGATTTATCGGCTGTGCATAACGTGTTTCACATATCATCACTAAGGTGGTGTTTATTAGATCCCAGTCAGCAAGTTCAGATACCAGCAATGGGACTGCAACCCAATTTGACATTCATTGTTAAGCTTATTAAAATTTTGGGGAGAGATCTTAAGCAATTAAGAAATCGTAGTATTCCTATGATCAAGATCCAGTGGCAGAATCATTTTGATAAAGAAGCCACATGGGAAAAAGAAGAGGATATGCGAAAAAAAATTCCAGAGTTCTTTCAATGATCAAGTAAGCTTAATTATTTTATTTTCAATCAAGTTTCAATTATACTTCCTCTTAATAATTACATTACTATATTTTAATTGTTGCGTGTCGAGGGCGACACTCTTTTTAAGGAGGGGAATTTGTGTAACAACCCAGGTTGTTACCGTAATTAATTAGGACTGATTCTAAGTCTTAAATGTAATTATAAGTGTTAATTAGGTCAATTGGAGTCAACCTCTGAAACCTAGTCCAAATCGAGAGTCAAATGGATCGAATCCTGATTTCTGGAAATCCGGGAACCCTAAAATTTGACCTAACTAAATTGACCTCGGATCGAAAAATGGACACCGCCATTACGTTCATTGACCCCAAATTAGCTTGGGGTGAAGTTTTCGTGTCAATCAGAAGTCGTCGAAATTTTGACGAATTTTTTTTAATAATAAAAATACCCCGGAAATCAAGGAATCAAAATACTCGTCGAATCGAAAATCCAACCTCGCCATTGCGTTCATCACCCCTCAATTAGCTAGGAAAAACACGATCAAAATTTTTGGAATTTTTCTAATAAAAAAAATTTAATATTATTTAATTAATTCACGGCGCCGTCAACTAATTAGACGTGCCGTCAACTGTGTGCCGACGCCGTCTGGACCGCTGTCTAATCCAGCCGAAGGATCAGAGCCGTTCGATCTGATCGATCGAATGGCTCCCGACCCGTCGTCCTCGCCTTCTCCGCCCGCTCGCCACGCGGAGGGCCGCCGCCTCCCTCTGCCAGCCAGCGCTCGAGCTCGCCTCGCCGACCTCGCCCCGCTCTCCTTAAGATCCCATAAGCACGAAGGATCGGGGTTAGCGCAAGCCAGGTTCAAACGGAGGTCCGGGTAGTTCAACTCCCTCAGAGCCGCTCGTTCCAGGTACTCCATCCTCTCTTGATCTTGCTCCGATTCATGTATTGTAGTTTCGTAAACCTATCCCGAGCCATTGATTGTCGATCCAATGGATCGATCGGGTTGGATCGAACCCGATCGATCAGAATCAACAATCGACAAACAGTAGAAACCGTTAGGTTCTCGAATGCCGAACCCTAGGAATTAGGGTTCCATTTTGCTGGCGATCCCGGCCACCTCCGGCGGAGGTCCGCCCACAGACGTGTAGGCCTCGTCGAGGGCTACCGTCGGCCGTGCGGGCCGATGTGGTCCGGCGCCAGGAAGGCCGGCAAAAGCCGTGCCCTAGCCTGGCGCCCTCGGGTGTCTCCGAGAGGGAGACGAAGTGCGGGTCGGGCCGGGTCGACCCGAGCCTGACCCGACCGCGTCAGGTCCGCGTAAGCCGCAGGTGGGGCCTACTACACCATGTGGCAGCCTCCGGACTCGCCACGTGTCACGTGGGGCCCACACGTCAAGCCCGCGACCCTCGGCTTCGGCCGTGGGGCCCACCAGGCCACGTGCCAGCCACTGGGCACGCCATGTGGCATGTGGGGGGGGCCACAGCCCGAGCCCGCGCGGCTCTTCGGCTCCCCTGTGGGGCCTACGGCGCCATGTGGCAGCCAGCCGGCACACCACGTGTCATATGGGGCCCACAGCCCGAGCCCGCGCGGCTCTTTGGCTCTCCTGTGGGGCCCACGGTGCCACGTGGCAGCCAGCCGGCATGCCACGTATCACGTGGGGGCCCACAGCCCGAGTCCGCGCGGCTCTTCGGCCTCCATGTGGGGCCCACAGTGCCACGTGGCAGCCTCTGGACCTGCCACGTGTCAAGTGGGACCCACTGTCCGGTCACCTGAGCCGTTTCGCCTCCCTGTGGGGCCCACAGTACCACGTGGCAGCCTCTGGCAGTGCCACGTGTCAGGTGGTGGGCCCACTGACCAGTCACCCGAGCTGACTCAGCCTCCCTGTGGGGCCACAGTGCCACGTGGCAGCCTCTGGCGATGCCACGTGTCCAGTGGGCCCACTGTCTGTTAATTAAAATTAACAAATTTCTGTTAGCTTAATTAAATGTAATTAATGATTAATAAAATTAGGGTTAGTGTTAATTACTTTTGAACAGTAAACTCCATAATTAATTAACTAACTAAGAGATTAATTAGGATTAATTAATATTAATTTAACCTTAATAGTAATTAGGATAATTAATTATTATTTAAATAGTAAAATATAATTAATTATTCTTAAATAGGTATTAACAGGTAATTAAGGTTAATTAAACAGTAATTATTGCTAATTATTTTGCAATAGTAAAATAATATTAAATATAATTTAATTAATTAATTAATTAATCTGGCACGTGCCCAGTGGCCATGTGCCAGCCACTGGGCACGTCACGTGGCATGTGGGCCCACAGCCCGAGCCCGCGCGGCTCTTCGGCTCCCTTGTGGGGCTCACGACGCCACGTGGCAGCCAGCCGGCACGCCACGTGTCACCTGGGGCCCATAGCCCGAGCTTGCGCGGCTCTTTGGCTCTCCTGTGGGGCCCACGGTGCCACGTGGCAGCCAGCCGGCACGCCACGTATCCCGTGGGGGCCCACAGCCCGAGTTCACGCAGCTCTTCGGCCTCCCTGTGGGGCCCATAGTGCCACGTGGCAGCCTCTGGACCTGCCACGTGTCAAGTGGGACCCACTGCCCGGTCACTCGAGCCGTTTCGCCTCCCTGTGGGGCCCACAGTACCACGTGGCAGCCTCTGGCAGTGCCACGTGTCAGGTGGTGGGCCCACTGACCAGTCACCCGAGCTGACTCAGCCTCCCTGTGGGCCCACAGTGCCACGTGGCAGCCTCTAGCGATGCCACATGTCCAGTGGGCCCACTGTCTGTTAATTAAAATTAACAAATTTCTGTTAGCTTAATTAAATGTAATTAATGGTTAATTAAATTAGGGTTAGTGTTAATTACTTTTGAATAGTAAACTCCATAATTAATTAACTAACTAAGAGATTAATTATGATTAATTAATATTAATTTAACCTTAATAGTAATTAGGATAATTAATTATTATTTAAACAGTAAAATATAATTAATTATTCTTAAATAGGTATTAACAGGTAATTAAGATTAATTAAATAGTAATTAGTGCTAATTACTTTGCAACAGTAAAATAATATTAAATATAATTTAATTAATTAATTAATGTTAATTAATAATTAAACCTAATTAATTGCAGATTAATTAAAAATTAATAAATTCAGAAATCATATAAATAAACTTTAGGAATGAACGGTAAAATAATTTAAATTGAATAAATGAATAATAAATTAATTCAAATTGTATTTTTGAATAGTAAATCTTAAAAGTTTAATAACTTTTTTATAGGATGATCCAAACATAGCTAATATAAGTCTCAAAATACTCAGAAAAATATAAGGAATCAAATAACGTAATGTAAAAATTTATTTCAGAGCACGTATAACGAGGTAATATTTTAGGATCTCTTTAGAGCCTCATAACTTTTTATCCCGTTATCAGAACATAGTCAATATGGGTCTTAAAATGCTCAGGAGAGCGGCCCCATCACCGTAGTAGTATTAGTTTTCCCATCTGTACATCAGGACAAAAGTCAACCTTAGGATTCTCAGAGAAAAATGACCAAAATGCCGATAGACTTCAAACAGCCATAACTTAGTCAAATCAACTCCAAATTGGGAAATTCAAGATGCTAACTAGTTTAGAATTTCAATGTCATCAATAAACTGGAATAAAATTTAGGATTTGAACCCTAGAAATTTAGGTAAATGACCAAATTACCCGTGACCTTATTTTGGTCATAACTTGACCGTTTCTCGTCCAATTTAGGCGTACTTACTGTCTATCTTCAAGTTAGACAGTAAGGAATCAGTTGGAATTAAGAGAATTCAACTCTGACCCTAAGAGAAAAGTTGACTTTTTGACCCTTAAAGTAAGGGCAAAATGATCATTTTGCCCTAAGATTGGATTAAGCACCCATAACCTCTAATTAACATTCCAAAATATTAAACTAATATTATAATCATATTAGTGACATTTAAGTGAATAAAATCAACTATTAAGTCAAATTCTAGAAATCTCTCTAAGTTTTTAACACTACACTTTAAGAACTTTTCTTGAAATTAGGACTAGATTATAGGTTAGAGTTCATTCATTGGGTAAATTGGGTTACCCAATGGGTAAAACCTTGGTTTTATTAGTTTCTAGACTTTCTTTTATTTTACAACTCATTCTGATTATTTTTGTCTTTTAACTTTAGATTTAGGATAGGAGATTTATCCTATTAAGTTTGATTACTTAATAGGATTTGCCTTAACTAGTAGATCACTTATAGAATAAAACTTAGAACTTAGGCCTTATCCTCTTTGGATTATGTGATTAAATCTAAATCTTATAGTGTTTAATCCATAATTCATAGGTTTAGAAGATCTTGATCAGATCTTAGTTAGAACGTCTAAATTCACAAAATTAGGACATATGATTTATTGATTTAACTCGTAGTCGTTTATCTGATTGAACTAGATTATAACCTGATCAGTTTTAATCCCTTTTAACTTATAAGGACAAATTTCTGAGTTATAATCGATAGTAGGAAAACGGTGATCCTAAATTTGTGTAACTTTGAATAGTTAGAATGGTTAAGTAGAAAATAAATGATATCACCATATTTAGTAGAGTCCCTTGCTTACTTTGACGATTATTGCTTACGTATTCCTTGATTTTTGTGCCATATTTTCTTGAGCATGTCATACAAGATTTTTGATGCATAAATAAACTGTTAGGAAAATATGGAGACTCCTTAGATTCCTTGTAAAAATATTAAAGTAATTAACGAGAAGATAATAATTTGATGTGTTAAGCTGCCTCTCAGTATTTCTTTCGATCATACCGAATGTTCCCCTAGCCATATCGTGCTAGGAACCGCCCTAGTCGTACTGGTGCTAGGATCCTTCGGTTATAACTGTTGGGCACGTATCGTGCTAGGAACCGCCCTAGCCGTACTCGTGATAGAACCTATGATTTTGACTGTTGTTGCCTTAGCCGTGTCGTGCTAGGAACTGCCCTAGCCGTACTGATGCTAAGACCCTTCAACCCCCTTTTTGGTGAGCTAAAGTAACTCTCTTCTGTATGGCAAATTGTACATATTTATTTATATGCAGTTGATGTTTGTTTACCTTTCAGTGTTCTTATTCAGTTAGCTATTTTCTTGTACTACTTTTATATATATTTAGGATGTTAGAATCTTACTGCTGTTTATATATACCATTGCTGAGTTGTTTTATTTTAATTGACATGTTTTCTTTTGATCACCAGCATGTTTATGATGTAGTATTTATTTTCTAGTACTTGTTTAGTTATTTATATTCATATGCCTTACCTTATTTAGCTTGCATGTGAGGCATGTCTTAGCCTCTCATTTTTGTTTAAGTTATAAATGATAATTTATAGCTTTTCCTTTCTCTTGTATTGCTTGCTGTTTCTTTATATATATATATATTGCTTAGATATTGTAGAATGATGATATTACTTAACACATATAATAATTCATCAACTTAAAATGTACTTAGATAATTGTTTAACCAGATTTTCCTTTTTTTGGCTAGGGCCCTACATTGTGAAACCGACAGTGGCAGACCCTCTTCAATTAGATGAGCAGGTGTTATGAGTGGAGCCATACCCAGAGGAGGAGCCCATGGAAGAAGCTGCTGTTTAGCCCTTTTAGTTTATATGTGAGAATGAGTGTATTTGCACTTTTTTTATTTGAACTGTTAAATGATGTAATAATACAGGTACTGGTGACTGCGTACTCAGATTTTATACTTATATTCTGAGATACTTTTCTTTATATTTATGTTGTGATGCTTGGATGATTTTTATATTGAAAATCATTTCCGCACTCTGTATGTTTACTTAGATAGTGACTGCATGTTGATTTTATGCTTACTCCTTCCCTTATTAGGTGGATTGTGGATTTCATCATAATCTAATTATAAGTGAGGGGTTAACTAGAGTGACACGCCATCCCTTAACTTAGTTCTTGTGGATTTAAGGGTGGGGCGCCACAGTTTGTAACAACACTAATGTTGTTATTTATCAATTAATGACCTAATTAATTCTAAACTTCATTCATTACACTTATAATAGTATTAGGAGTCTCCTCTCAAATTTTGTACGAATTGGAGACTGTTTGATAATTTCTAATATTTCCTGATTTTCTAATAATTCTAAAAATACTGAATTTATTTAGACCTTAGAATAAAAAACCGAGTCCACCATTGGACTCACCACACCCAAATTAGCATGTGGTAATATTTTGGAAGTGTTTGGTAAATTAAATATATCTCTGATCAAAAATTCTATTTTATTTTTGAGTTCTTCACTCCCCTAAGTAAGGGTGAAAGTTTAGGATTTTGTTTTTGAAGTACATTTGAATGTTAAAATATAAGTAAATAATTAAGATAATTTAATAATATAATATTGAATTTTTAAAATAATTAAATATATCTAATTAATAAATTACGCCAGCGGCCATTAAAGAAAAGGTGGATATCTACTGCTCAACCCATAACACAAAATAGCATTCCTGAGACATCTGAGCCATTGCGTGTTTATTCATTTGAGATCAACGGCGGGATCTCATTCCTTTATTCCAGCCGTCGGATCCTTCTCCAAATCCGACAGCTAAGATTGGCAAACTATACGTCTTCTTCCATCGTACCCCTGCGGCGAAGAGGTGGATGTACGTTCACCAGTCCGAGCCTCATCTTCCCCCAGTCGCCCTAAGGAATACATTTGGCACTCAATTTTCATTCCTTCTCGTACTGAGACCTGGTGTGAGCTGCGAACGGAGGTCTCCACCGGAACTGTGAAGCTGCTACTCGGATTCACCATCTGGATCGTCAGGAACATCCTTGCATTGTTCATTAGGTACTTCTTAAATTCTTTCATTGATATGCAATTATTTTTATGTGAATTTGAGATTTATCTTGATCTAATCCAAGAGAACTGCTAAGAAGCAAAAGGTACGCCCATTCATTGATTTCATTCAGCCATATACTTCGTAACTTCGTCTGGTTGAATATTGCATTTAATTTCGTTAATTTGTTTGACCCGATAGGCTCAAGAAAGCTTCAAACTTTCTTCTTCCTTGACAATTTTTTTTTTAGTTTGGTGTTCTTTGATTACTTCAAAATGAATCGCTTATGCCATTAATTTTAGTCGAATCGCAGTCGTATTTAATTTTACATTAGGTACATAGGAGACTTCTGTTCGCATACCTTCTGTGAATCCTAAAATGCCAGGTTCCCTTTTCTTCCGTCGGCTCCATCAACAAGACGATGAACAGCGTTTCATTTTGGGCCTCTTAAAATGGCCCATCTTCACAGTCCAATTTCCTTGCCTATTTTACAAGTCAAATATTCTTATGAAATTTCATTAACGTTTATGAACTTTATTTTCAGTTTTTTATTAATAATTCATTTATAAAACTTCAATTCTACAAATATTATATATTATTATGATTGTTAAACTTCGAAGAATAATGGACTAATAGAATGATATTAATTATGAATGTATTAATAAATGCTGAATTAATTTCATTCATAACTCATAAAATAATTATTCAATACATATGATATTATATATTGTCGCAAGAAAGTGTAGATTAATAATATGTCATTTAAATTAAGTTTGGATGATTAATTTATTTAGTTATTATTTTAGATTTAATTAAATAATTTTAATTTTATCCCAAACTTGTAAGTAGCATAAGTCAATTATAAGAAGTCCAAATAGGACACTTAAATAGTTCATTTCACTCACAAAAATATGAGAAATAATATAAGATTAAACCTAGATTTTAAACCCTAGATCTCCTAATGACATTTTAAGTCTAATTAAGACACCCGTCCAAACCCTATAAAATTAAATGTTGTCCAAATTTAATATAGTTAGTGTCATTTTACTCCTTATGACATAATGATCATATTGACATGTATAACATATCATTTGGATAATATTGGGACATTTAGGAATTTAGCTCTCAAATTTAATTAAATGTAAATTTCTTTATTTTTATAATGCTTATTTTAGGATATGTGAACCATAGGATAGCAAACTTATTATCTCCCATATTGTCTTAATTTGTATGTTTAAATCTTATTTTCTATTGATGAAATGAATGGAATTATTTAATGCTCTTTTAAATGGAATTTCTTCAATTGTAGAATTACTTATGAATAAATTAAATTTATTGAATGCTTGCTTAGCTTTGAGTTTTTTTCTTGAATATTCATACAAGATCATTGTGCATAATTAAACATTTCATAAAATTTTATAGGGAATGCCTTATGGCAATTTGAACAAGAAAGATAACGCTTATAATAGGACTTCACATTTCAGAGAGGGTAAATGTGAATGTTTGACCCCCCACTGTATCTAGTTAGGCAGACATGCTTAACTCATCGTCCCATTCTGTTGAATACTCTCGCAGAGTGAGATATCTTCTAAATATTATTTTAAATAATAATATAAGAGTTATTTTACAATTTATTAATTGTAAGATCTTTTCATAATTATTTAGTTATGCTTACTTTTTATAGTCCTAGGCTATATTTATCTTAGACCAAGAGTCTAAGATACTTCTTTACTTTCTATGCCTTACACTATCTATTTTCAGTATTGGGTTCAGCTTACTTACAGTTCAATTTAAATACATTATATGTTGCTTAATTTTATTTAATGCTTCACTGTATTTCATTGCTTAGCATAATTTTCCATTGAACATGTATTACTTTTATTCGTTTACTTTAAATGCACATAATAGTTTCTAGCCTTTATGATGCTTTTCCCTTACCATTTTTGGATGCAGGCTAGGACTTATACATAAGTGAGTATTTTTTACTCAATTTATTTTATACTGTCTTCTTTACTGTTATGTTTTCTTCCTTTTCCTTTATTTGATAGCTTTTATAGCTCTGCTGTTTAGTTTAAATTACAAATTAATGCTTGAGATATCCTATTAACTTAAAATATAGTCAATCTTAAAATGTGCTTAGACTGTTTAGTCTAACTATATTTTTTTTTTATTGGTTTTGTCCTATCATATTTAAATACCAAAATATGATAGATCAAGAGCTCTTTGATACTGGTAATGTAGGTCCTAGTACTTGAAGAGCTTATAACAAATTTTGCTTCCGCTTAATTTAAATATTTACTTGCATTTTATTACAAGTGAGAGAGTGACTTACTTTCTTTTACTCTTACTTTTAAAAAGCTTGTAATAATTAAAATTTTAAATTGCTTGAGTTATTTTTACCTATCATTGTATATCTGTGTTGTGATTACTTATTTTGTAACTGCTTGGGTTGAATGAGTGGATAATTTTAATTACTTGTATTGTATATAGTTGCAATATTTTCATATATCTCCTAAACATATATCTTCTATCGTTATCATTTGCATTATTTTATTAACTTAACATTTACTCATAAAGAGACATGGCCACTTAACATCTATATTTGATTAGTTTTCTTCTAATTGAGTATTGGGTGCTAACGTAACATCTTAATATTTGGATTAATCTTCTATCCAGTTGTTAAGGTCGTTACATCTTGGGCTAAAAAGGCATAGTCAAAGACTACGTAAAGTAAACACAGCTTAAAAGCTATAATGAGTTCTCACAATTAGTAAGATTATGATGACTCATATAATTTATTAATTGAAGTTATTTTATGTTTTTCTGCTATGCAGGCAAATTTATAGAACGAGCGAGGAGTTAAGCACGTATGCCTAACTAATAAGGAAAGCGGGGTCTCATAGAAAATAAACACTCACATTCTTCCTTTAAGATATGTGAGGTTTCATTATATCTCCCTTAAGCCTGCCCTTGGCCACCACCAAGAAACCCCTAATGTATTATGAATGTTTTATTTATGCACAATATCTTGTATGTATGTTCAAAAATGTAGTCTCAAAGCAAAGCTTGCATTTAAGGAATTCAAGAAATTGTAGATTATATGATATTCAAAGTTATCAAATTTTAATGATCTAACTTAATGAATGGAGCGAATTTAGCTCATAATTGATTTATAGATATTGATCTTTAAGTTAATTGTAAGTAATAGTATAAGTGAATAGGTTTTGGAAAGTAGTAGTTTTATTTAAGTTTATAAAATGACAAAATAATTTGTAATTATTTTTATGCAAAATGATGCATATCCTACCTATTTCTAAACCACACAACCAATATAGGCTATAAGATTTAAGATCTAGGGAAGTAATAGGGAAAAACAAGGCTAAGGAATTATTAAAATAAAGGAATTAGAGATTAATATAATACTTATTAACTTCATCTTACTTGCTTACACTTGAAAGGCTTCTATCCAAATCAATCACTAACCTAGCTAGAGCCAATTAATAAGAGAAGTCTAAGTACATGGGAGGGGTAAGATTACTAGCCACAAGTTCTAATTTACTCTAGGTTGTAAGTTAATGAAGCTTATAAAAATAATTAGATCACTATAGGAAACTAACAAACACTATACTTTAGCTTATTAGAGAACTTAGGGTAAAGACTAGAAGCTAAGGGAATGTTTACTAGAATCCATCCTAATTGTTGGGCACTAGTACTATTGAGTTCACAAAATAAAATAAGGGACGCTAATAGTATACTATATCTGTAGAATAGGATATCTAAAATCATAATGACAAATCAAACAAGCTAAGGTTCCTAAATTCTAGAAATTGTTACTAGTATTGAAAGTTTAAATCTAGAAATGTGCTAAGTAAATAAGCACTTTAATTATGAAAATTCAAATTTTAACATACAATTGAAATGATAAGGGATATAAATTAAATGAGACATATTTGCTATCCTAAGGTTTAAAAACCTAAATATGCAATATATGAAACTAGGAAATTACAAAATTACACTAATTAAGGAGCCAAATACCTAAAATCTCAAATTATTGTCCAAAAGAAATGATATAAGCAAATATGAAATCCTTATAGTATAAGGAGAATAATGACACTAACTAGGTCAAAATTCAGCAACATTGGATTTAGGGTTTTCGGGAATCCTAATTAGGGTTAAAAAGTGATTATGAAAATTAGGATTCAAATCATAAATTGAATTATATCATTATGTTCATCTCATTTTTTTGATTGAAATGATATATAAGTTCATATATTTTGGACATGTATTTTTAAAATTAATAAAGAAATGAAATCTGCATTTAAAATTACTATATTAACTAAATTAATAATTCCATTTACACAAACAGATGACGACATTGAAAATGAGGGCTTGCAAAACCATGGCACATTGAAACGGAGCGGTGGCTGTCAGCACCGATTTGGAGCTGACAGCGGGGCCCACCGCATAAACATATGTGCCAGGCTTCGGCAGTGGGCTGCTCGTGGGCCGATCAGCGAGCCCAACTCATAAACAACGGGCCGAATTGACCGGACCCAAACTCGAGCCGAGGTTTCTTCCCCGGTGGGCCGGAGATAGGGCACGACTTCCCTGATGACTCCGGCCACCGCCCGGTCCGGCGCACATGCCGTTTGGAAGATCTCGGTGAAACCTTTTAGACGACACCCGTACCAATGTCTGTGACTGCCTCAACCATTGCCAGATCCTAACCCCAAATGGCCTTAAGATGGACGGTTCAACAAAAACGTAGGTACTGTGCACCTCTGTGTATAAGTCTTTGAATCAGAGCTCAATCGGGCTTGATCGAGCCTGATTGAGTTTCGATTTGACAATTAAATATGCAAAATAATGATATGGCACTTCAATTTATAAGGATGGGAAGTACTTGGAAGGTTTGCAAAAAAAAAAGAGAGGGTTCTGACGGTCCTTTTAGGGTTAGCTCTAGTTTGCTCTCTGAAGCTTCTCATCACTCCTTCAGCTCTCCAACAAGTAAATGGGTAGGTAGGGATGGAGAATTGGACGAGAATTGGGTTTGTAGAGGCATGGAAGCCGGCTGTAGCACAGCATTCCTGCGGGTTAGGCGCACGATCCCCTCATGGCAGAGACGTACAATGATCATGTGAGAGCTGTTAGATCGGCCGCTTGATCGAACGGCTCACGGCTCAAATCTCGTGGGTTTGATCGTGGCAGCACCATCAAAAGGCACATGATCGAGCGGCTGAGAAGGAAAACACACATTTAAGGTTTTTTAGGATTAAATAAAATTTATAATAAATAATAAAGTATCATAAAAATTAATAAAAATTAATTAATCAAATTTAAATAATCAAACGGACTCTAAAAATTCCAAAAATTCACCATTGTCTAAATGAGGGGTGATGAACTCAAAAATGAAACCATATTTTTGATCGGAGGTCAATTTAATTATTCTAATTTTATGGGTATTTAAATAATATTAAAATAAGCTTCATTAACTTACAACCTAGAGTAAATTAGAATAATTTTATGGGTATTTGAAAATTCGACAACTTCAAAATATCCCCAAAATACCACTTGTGGCGCCCCGCTCCCTAAATCCACAATCATTAGGCTAAGGAGTGGTGGGTCACTTGTGCAAATCTCTCACTTATCATTGGATTAGGTAGGTCCACAATCCACTAATAAGGGAAGGACGTGCACAGAACATCTGAAGGGATCAGTCACTACATCTAATATACATACAGAGTGCGGAAGCTAAACAAAATAAATAATACATCCATTCATCATGCATCTCATAAGAAATAGCAATAAAATAGCTCAGAAAATAATAAGGTGCATAAAGTAAATCATAATCACAGTACCTGTATTACTACAACATTTAAATAGTTTAAGGGACTGAAAATAATTCTAAAGTCACTCATCCTCACAAAGTCTGAAAGGAGACTAAGCAGTATCCGACTCTCCTGGCTGAAGCTCCTCCTCTAGGTAGGGCAACTCCACTTTAGCACCTAGCTCCTCAAACCTATCTGAATCTGACATTATCGATTTCATAATGCCAGGGCCCCAGCTAATAAAAGAAAAATCTTATTAGACAATTGTCTAAGTACATTTTAGGCTAAATATTTCACATGTGTTATTAATGTCATCATTTTAGCTTAAGCACAACATAAGTAAACTCAAAAGCATAGGTGTAGTAAGCGTACAAAGAAACAGAAATAGTTATAAATATAACATTTATGACTAAACAACAAATGAGGCAAAAGCACCCCTCACCTACTGAGCAAGGAAATATGCATATATACATGTATAGTACAGTAAGTAAAAGTACAAAAAGTAAAGTCTAATCTTAGACATGCTGATGATCATATGACATATGCAAATTAAAGGCAGAAATCTGAATATGGTACATATAGTAAGCAGTAAAGTCTAGCATCTTATAAATACGTACAAGTAAGCAAGTAAGTAAAGGAAGACAGGTAACTGAAATATACATCAGAACACAGTACACAGTAAGCTGAAAACTGAAACAGATATGTAAAGACTGCCATATCAGAAAGTTGGCCATCAGACCGGTGAAATCCCCAAGCCATCCAGGGCTTGAGCAGACAAAAATTCCCATAGCCTTTCAGGACTAGGGTAGACAGAATCCAGCAGTAGAACAGAGGAGGCAGTAATCATAAATGCAGAATCTTTTAGTTATTTTACTTTATTTATGTGGACACGTTTCAGAAACAGCTGAGGATTCAAGCACGTCTGCAAGACTACGCGGGTTCCATACTTAACACACTCTCCTCAATGAGAATGTTAAGCCTCCCTATTACTCCTTACCCCATCCAATAGGGTAAATGTGCACCAGAATTCTCCCAGAGACTGAACCCAAATGTATCTATTATCCTAATTATTCTAAGTTTTTATTTCATGCACAAATTGCTCTTATATGATATGTCCAAGGGATTAAGCACAAAGACAAGGGATGCATAGCAACAAAATAAATCAAGTAAGCAAGGGACTCTTCTATACATGATGACACTATTGTTATCTAATTTAAACCATTCTAACTATTCTAAGTTACACAAGTTCAGGATCTCCAGTTCCTACTATCGAGTGTAACTTAGAAGTACGTCCTTATAGATTACAAAATACTAGGACTAGCTAGGTCATAATATGCTTAATCAAAGTCGACTATAAGAGTTAACTAATAAATCATCACGACCTAATTAATGATTTTATACGTCCTATACTAGGACGTGATCAAAACTACTAAACTAGAGATTATGGATTAAACACCACGAGATTGGGCTTAATCACATAATCCAAAAAGATTAAGACATAAGATCTATGTTTCTGTCTAAAAGTGATCTATTGATCAAGGTATATCCTATTAAGCAAATCAAACTTAATAGGATGAATCTCCTTATCCTAGATCTAAAGTTAAAAGACAAAATAATCAAAATAAGTTATAAAAGTCTAGAAACTAATAAAATTAAGGATTCATTTATTGAATAACCCACTTGCCAAATAAATGAAATCTAACTTATGATCTAGCCATAAACTTAGGAATAATCCTAATATGAGGTGAAAAGATCCTAAGAAAAAGACTTATAAAATTTCTAGGAGATTTTATTGAGTTGGCATAATAAATAATTTTTCTCACTGAAATGAATATAATATAGTTCCAATACTAATTTTAGTAGCTTAAAATATAATATAGAGGTTAATGACGCTTAACCTAAATTTTAGGCAAAATAATTATTTTGCACCTAACTAAGGGTCCAAAGTGTTAACTTTTGATTTAAGGCTCCAAATTGAGATTTCTTGTTGTCAAATGATTTCTTACTGTCTAACATGAAGATAGACAGTAGGTACACTAAATTTGGCTAAGAAATGGGTCCCGCAGGTCCAATCTAAAGTTTTTGACATAAGGGGAAATTTTGTAATTTGCATTTCATGAAATCTAAATTTTTATACAGTTTACTATTAGTCGCTATTCAAGGATTCCATAGCATCCAAGAACACTAAATTTTGAGATCTAATGAATTATTTATAGCAATTTGAATTCTTAAGGGTAGATTTGATAATTTTTCTAAGTTAAGAGGGGTCAAAAAGGTATAACTCTTTCATTTGGTGTCCAAATTCAGCAAACTCAGGGGCTATAGCATTCCTACATCGCACTGAATATTTTGACTGGTGGTAGGCCCAAATTGAACTTAAATTGACTAAGTTATGACCTAATTATGGTTATGGGTATTTTGGTTATTTCTGATTTTTCTAAAGTTCAAAACCAAAATATTTATATATATTATTTTAGGCACTGAAATTCTAAGCTATCTAGCACTTTAAATTTTTGAATTTGGAGTCCGGATGATCAAGATATGGTAAATTCAATTTTCTGGCCGCTGTGAAGCACTAGAGCGCGCTGTAGCGGCCAAAAAGTGCAATTTTAAGCGCTAGGGTGCGCTATAGCGGTCCCTATACGATATGGAAATGCTGGAGCGTGCTGGAGCACGCTGTAGCGGGCAAAAATGCTGATTTCGACGATATGGCGCGCTCTAGCGGACCTGGATTCGAACTTGGGGCGCTGCAGCGCGCTGGAGCGTCAGACTGTGGTTTTGCCTGAACGTAAACAGCGATGGGTCACTTTCGGGCTTGATTACTCTCAACTTAGAGCACTTCACGTGCGGTGCCATATAGCGATGAAAAGGTCTTTTCGATACCTTTCCATCGACACCAAAATCAGCATAAACGGAGCATTCTAGCTATACGAAATATGGTGATGAATGCGAAGGTATATAGAATAAACGAAAATAGAGCATTTTTCTGTGATGCTTTTAAGAGCTTTAATGGCTTCCATATATGTTTATAGACCTCTAGAGATACATTCAAATATTGCAGCCATATAAAGTAGATAAAAGAGAGGGGTATAGGGGTACCTTACTATGCTTGGAAGGAGAGGAAGAGGAGGACCTTGGCTTTCTTCAAGACCTTGGGGATGAGCCTTCTCCTTCGAGGTTCAGCAATGGAGGGAAATGGAGAGCTCTAGAGCTTTACTTGGCAGCCAAAGAATGAGGAGGGAGGGCTGAACTCACTTAATAAAGGAGAAGAGGAGATGGGGAGTAGGGGCTAGACCATCATGAGCCTAGGGAGGGAGGCCATTAATGGGCAGCTAAGGGGGCATGGCTAAGAGGAGGGGGATGGGATGGCCAGCCGAAAATGGAGATTAAAAGAATGGGGAAATTGTGGATAGGGGACTCAAAGATTGCTTAATTATGCATTTATTTTCCATAATTATTTAAATATTCTGATTTTTAAAATGTGCTCCGAAAAATCTCAAAAATTCACCCCTAGTTAATTTGGGGGTGAGGAATCCAACGGCAAAGTTGGATTTCAATTCTGATGATTATTTAATTATCCTATTTTTCAACGCATTTAATTACATTAAAATATTGAAGAAAATTTGACGACTTCCAAACGCGTTCAAAATATCACCCCTAGCTAATTTGGGGGTGATGATCGCAATGGCGAAGTCGGATTTCGATTTCGAGGTCACAATAAATACATCAATTTTCTAATTAATTAAATATTAAAATAATCCAAAATATTGGATTGAACTCCGAATTGCTCCAAACCTTCAAGGTTTGGATTTAATGACTCGATGATCTTAATGGAATGATAATTACGATATGATTATGCTAAAATCAACTGGGTAACAACCTTGGGTTGTTACAGCACCCGTAGCTAATTTGGGGGTGATGAGTCCAATGGTGAACTCTGATTATGCTATTATCTTGAGCTCTATGTATAGTGACCACATCATTTGCATAGATCTTATCATTTTTAGTGATTGATTGTTATTGAAAACTAAGGCATCATATGCATGAACTCTTTGCTAATGTAGAAGAGTAATTACTACTTAATGATTTTTCACAAAGTAGTATTATCACTTTCCTTGAAAATGATAACTATGAAAGCTTGAATTAAAACATTAATTTTAGTGAGTAATTTTGTTAATTACTCTTGCATTTAGGCAAGCATTGTTAGTCACTATTAGGTCCGATAGATGTTCAAATTGGATATTTAAGAGTTGATTTACTCCTTAGACAATAGCCATATCATCAAATCAGAAAGATTCCATCTAGAATCCTATCTCTCAGAGTTACCTTTTTGTCCCTTAAAAAATTATTATTTTATGGGAATAAGGTTAAATAATGTAGAATGTAGTTTGAGCCCACTAATTTTTCCCATGACATTTAAATCAAAAAAAAGTAGAACTTATATATTTTATTAAGTTTAATTGAACTCAATGGAACCTCCTTT
Organism: Gastrodia elata; assembly: GCA_016760335.1. NCBI lineage: Eukaryota > Viridiplantae > Streptophyta > Magnoliopsida > Asparagales > Orchidaceae > Gastrodia > Gastrodia elata. Next base: position 17,039,809 of record CM028677.1, on the reverse strand, counting down.
TAGTTCAATACTTAAATATCATATAAAATTGAATAATTTAGATGTTAGATACTTAGAATCCTAAGTTAAAGGACTTAAACCCCATGTTAGAGTATAACCTATTAACTTCTAATCTTTATAAATTATATCAAGATTGATTGTATAAATGGAAAAGTGTAAATTAGGTCGATTGATTTATTCATTTAAGTTTTGCAGGCGCTACTGCTTGATTATGAATTAGAACTTGTTAAGTTCTAATGTTTACATAAGATCGTGAATCTGAGATTTTACTAGATAGATGAATATTGAAGATCTTAAGCTTGTATTCTCTCAGAATAGATAGAATAAATAAAATAGATAATAACAAATATCTCATGTGTTATAGTAGAGTCTTACCTACTTTGACTTTTATGCTCTATACACCTTGTATTTGAGCCTTATGCCTTTGGACATATTAGTTGAACATATAATATTTGATGAGTATTTTATGTTAGTTTGAATGCATAAATCATATTCATGATAATTCAATATATTTCAGTATGTCAGTTCATTGATTTAGATGTCAGATTGATTTCATAAGGTGTGTCCTAGTTAGTCTGCCTTTTTAGTTTAGTTATCTTTGATAGAAAGGACTCGGTTCCAGCCATGAGAGGGTTTGGATGATACATGTCCATTTATGGAGAATTGACTCAGATCTAGCCATGATATGGTTGGAATGATACATGTATGATACTATAGTCCAGCTTGGATCTAGCCATTAGTAGTTTATATGATATATGTGGGACTATTTTTGTTTAGTGGCTATGTTAACTAGTTTCTGTTATGGTAGTACTGATCTAGGAACATGTCTATTCAATTTAGTTTAGTTTAATTCAGTAGCTTTATTAGTCAAATTTTTATATTTTAGTATTTTATATGGCTATTTTCTGTTTATGCGCACCTTTATTATAGTAAATTCAGTTTTGCTCAATATATATTTATTTGTGCATGCTAGGATGTTAACTATATTAGATGCTTATTTCAGTTTACTTATATGTATTAGTTCAATTACTCTCTATAAATTAACATGTATTCATATGATCATATGCATGTTAGGATATGCTTCTCTTTCAATAGATTTAGTACTTTTAGTTATTTATATGTTTATTGTCTGACCTTGTTGCCGTTCCTGGTTTGAGATGTGTTATTTTACACACTTCTCTTAATAAATTATAAATGCATGATTTATAACTTCCTTATTAGTTGTAGCTTATTTCTCCTATTTTCTATTGTTGCTTAAAGTGTTAAATGTGATATCTTAAATTAATCAAACTTGTATCCGTACTTAGACTTATTAAAGTTTAACCATATTTTCTTTTTTGGCTGTACCCTGTCATATATGTACATATGGCAGATCAGGAGTATAGGACAAATTTAGAGCTTGAGGAGTAAGCTTATGATAGAAGGATAAAGTAAGATGCAGCTTGCAGAAGAAAATTTATGCTTTAATTTTTTTTGCCCATAATTAATTAAAATGTAATAAATGAGCTTTTTCTTTTTCTTCCTCATATTTATATTGTATGTGAATAGATAAATGTAGAATGTATTTGGATGCCTTCTCTTTATTTACAGTACTCCTATACTATATACATTTTTGATATGATCTTAATCATATTATGATTAGTATCATGGATATCTTGTTTAATATTTGTGATACTAATCACGATCACCACATAATCTTAGTTGAGTTAGTGATAACTCAATGATGGTTAGGGGGCGGCTGTCACAATTACATTAGTAAAACCAAGTATGTTTTTTGCTTGATTGACCCACACTTTATCCTTGATCATTATGTTTTTGTTATAATGAACTTAAGGCTCCATCACATAATATGTAAAATACCAGATATTTTCAAATTTAGTTATTTAATTTTTAAATTCACAATAAATTGATAAAATAAAATTATAAGATTACTAGGAATATTTTTAGAAACTTTTTGGTAATTTATTTAGAATTTTTCAATTTTTCATCATTTTATAGTTATTTTATTATTTTATTTAATTAAGAAAAATATGCTAATTATTTTGATCTCGGATTATAAATTCGACTTTGCCATTACACTCATCATTCCCAAATTAGCTAAGGGTGATGACATTGAAATTTTTGGAAATCGTCAAATTTTTTTGAATATTTTAATACATTTTAAATACCCTGAAAATTGGAATAATTCAATTGATCTCGAAACCAAAATCTGATATCGTTGTTGTGTTCCTCACCCCAAAAATAGTTAGGAGTGAAATTTTAGAATTTTTCGAAGCTCATTTAATTAACATAATTATAACTATTAAAATATTTAAGTAATAAATTAAATGGTGGGGCCTACCACCTATCTTATTTTAATTTAGGATCAAGCTCAACTCCTCATCCAAGCCAATACCCTTCTCCTTCTTTATAGCAATATTTATTTTCTTGCACGCTGTTAGAAAATCTCAAAGAGCTAAGACAAATCCAATCCAATCTAAAGTGATCTCCATTATCAAAGCTTTTTCTTCTTCTTTCCGTCACCTGATCGAAGTTACCACTCTATCTCTTGATTATTTTTCTTTATTTTTTAATTCAATATTAAGACCCTGCATTTCACTTTTAAGCCACCATTATATTCAATTGAGCTTGACCAAAGGCTCGAATCCGCATCAATTGACATGATGAATAGTAAATTTGTTCTTTTTTGGTATACCCATTGTTAGGAAATCATATTTTGTAGTATTAACGTGCTCCAATCATGTCAATTTTAATACCTTTAGAAAGGTCTTGAAGAGAGCTTTCCATCAGTATGTGGTACGCCTTATGAGGTGCCATATTTTGGGAGTAATCGCATGTCCTAGGTGACCTTCCGTTCGTCCATCTGACCCTCGTTTTGGATCGGGTCATGCCTGAACTGCGGACCCACTTACGCGTGGCCCGCCTGGCTCACGTACGGTCTGCTAGGCACGTGCGGCTCGCAAAACAGTAAAATTACTGTTTATACAGTAATACCAGGAAAATAAAAAAAAATTAAATTAATTAAATTAAAATTTGCAAAATTTTGAACCCTTATAACTTTGAAACCACAAATCCTAATATAGCAAAATTATACATCATTTTGCTCAAAAAACTACAAGGAATATTAATTAATAAGAAAAATTTAATTATGTTATTAAATTTCTTAATTTAGCCTAATTACTCTAAAAATATATTAGTGAATATTAGACTCATTAATTATTCAAAATTCAAATTTTAAATTTTTGATAACTCACAAAATAGAGGAGAACACATTGGCATGGTCAAAATTATTTTTTTATAATTAATTTCATTAATCATCCACTAATCACCCATTAATATGCTTAAATATCAATTTTAAGCTCATTAACCTTAAAACTTAGCCAAATGAAGTCCAAATTGAGCAAAGTTAGTTTCATTGTGATCAGTGTGCTACAAGAAAACTATAGCCACTGATTTTGCTCAATTTGGATACCAAATGAATATATTAGTTTTTTGGCCCTATTTCTAAATCATCTAAATTACACTTTTAATCATAAGCTTGTTTTGGTCATAACTTAGTCAAAATACCTTAAAATTTAGTAATTTTAGATTTTATAAAATTCTTAGGCAGTAAGAAACATAATTATAACAAAAATTTTAAATTTTCATAAGTAAAATTGTTAATCAACCCTTAATGAGCTTAAATACTAATTTTAGCTCATTAGCCTTAATTCTTGGCCAAATTGAATGTTCTTAGTGTCTTTTTTCACATTAGACTATAAGAAAATATTTGACATTAACAAAATTTAATTTGGAATCCTAATTCTTAAAATCACTTTTTGGACTCCTTTGAGAGAGGTATTTTTTATCATCTTAATAAGTTCTTATCAATTAAATATGTTTTTTATCTTTAAGGTCAGTAAGCTTAATGTTTAAAATAAATATAAGACTGTTTAGATTATTATTTTGCTTTAAAAACCAGAATTTATTAAATTTAACCTTATAATATATAGTTTTAATTAGATAAATAATAATATTATTAAACTATAAAATATCAAATTAATGAGTTAAATTAATATTTGACAGATCGAAATAAGTGAATTATTGTGTTTTATCAAAACAATAAGGTACGTAGATCTACTTATAAGTTTTATTTCAGCATACCTAGTTTGAGCCATTTTCATTTGAATCTTACTTATGCTTTCTAATATGCTTATCGCTTATTAATTTATAAAAATAGTATCGTCAGACATGTAACAAAAAATGAAATGCATTATATTATTGTGGTGCTTGTCTTTGGAGGATGAAAAATAATACTAAGAATCTGTACATATTGGGCATGCTAGCACCCCTAGAAGTCATTTGAAGGGATTTAACCCTTTTTAGGAAGTGGGCATGTAACAACCCAAGTTGTTACTGTAGTTAATTAGGACTAATCCTAGTCTTAAATATAATTATAAGTGCTAATTAGGTCGATTGGAGTCAACCTCTAGGGCCTACCTCCCAAAATCAGGGATTAAATGGATCCAATCCTGATTTCTGGAAAATTCAGAAACCCTAAAAATTGACCAATTGAAATTGACCCCCGATCGAAAAACGGACTTCGCCATTGCGCTCATTGACCCCAAATTAGCTTGGGGGTGAAGTTTTCGTGTCAATCGGAAGTCGTCGAAATTTTGACGAATATTTTAATAATAAAAATACCCGAGAAATTGAGGAATCAAAATACTCGTCGGATCAAAAATCCGACCTCGCCATTGCGTTCCTCACCCCTCAAATAGCTAGGAAAAATATAATTGAAATTTTGGAATTTAAAAAAAATAATAATATTTAATTAATTACTTAACGACGCTGTTAACTATTTAACCTGCCGTCAACTGTAGCCGACGGCGCCGTCTGATCAGACAACGCCATCGCAGCCGTTGGAGCAGCCGTTGGATCTGATTTAGATCCAACGGCTATGGAGCCGTCGTCCTCGACGGCTCCGTCCTGAGTGCCACGCGGCGCGCCCCGCCGCCCTCCGGGCCAACCGGCGCCCTCCTCGGCCTCGGCGAGGTCGCCTGAGGTCTTATAAGACCTCAGCCAAGCTCTGGGCTCCGGGTTTACGAAACCCGAACCCGAAGCGAGCCTCCCCGAGCCAAACGAGCCCCAGCCGTCGATCAGGTACCCCCCCGATCTCCCTCCTCTGTTTACATTCCGCCGTCGCATAGCTTTAGGATTGTAGGTTAGGGATTAGATCGACCATCAGCCGGACCTGATCGACCTCGATCAGGTCCGGCTAACTCAGACCGAGGCTTGAAGCCTCGGGCTGAACCTCGTACGCGTCCGCCGAACCCTAGGACCTAGGGTTGCCCATAGCCTCGCCTCCGGCCACCTCCGGCGAAGGTCCGACGCCGTCGTCAGCCAGGTGGGGCCCACAGAGCCATGTGGCGCCATCCTGGCCTGCCACGTGTCAGGTGGGACCCACCAAATATGCCCGCACCCCTTCGGCTTCGGCCGTGGGGCCCACTGCGTCACGTGGGGCCCATAGCCCGAGCCCGTGCGGTGCTTCAGCTTCCCTGTGGGTCCCACAGTGCCACGTGGCCGCCTCTGGGCCCGCCACGTGTCAAGTGGGACCCACTGCCGGTCACCCGCGACATTTCGGCTTCCCTGTGGGGCCCACAGTGCCACGTGGCAGCCTCTGGGCCCGCCACGTGTCAAGTGGGACCACTGCCCAGTCACCCGAGACCTTTCAGCTTCCCTTTGGGACCCACAGCGACACGTGGCAGCCTCTGGGAATGCCACGTGTACAGTGGGGTCCACACGCTGAGCAGCACCCAATCAGGTGCTGCCACGTGTCATAGGTGGAGCCCACTGCCATCTCAGCAGATTAAATTAATTAATTAATGTTAGTGATTAATTAATTATAGTTAGTGGTTAATTAATTATAATTAGTGTTAATGATGTTTCAATAGTAATCCTATAATTAATTAATAATTAATTAGGATTATTTTAATATTAATTAAACCTTAACAGTAATTAGAATAATTAATGATTATTAAATAGTAAACTATAATTAATTGTTCTTAATTAGATATTAACAGGTGATTAAGGTTAATTAAATAGTAATCAATACTAATAACTTTTTAAAAGTAAAATAATAATATTATATAATATAATTAATTAATTAATGGATTAATTATTGTTAATTAATAATTAATCATAGATTAATTAAAGATTAATAAATTCAGAAACTATATAAATAACTTTAGGAATAAACAGTAAAATTATTCAATTTGAATAAATGAACAGTAAAATAATTCAAATTGCATTTTTGAATAGTAAATCTTAAAAGTTTAATAACTTTTTGTAGGATGATCCAAATATAGCCAATATAGGTCTCAAAATACTCTGAAAAATAAATAGAATCAAATGGCGTAAGTCAAAAATTTTGGGGTACGCATAACGAGGTAACATTTTATGACCTCTTTAGAACCTCATAACTTTTTACCCAGTTATCAGAACATAGTCAATATGGGTCTTAAAATACTCAGGAGAGCGGCCCCATCACTATAGTAGTATTAGTTTTCTCATTTGGATATCAGGACAAAAACTCAACCCTAAAATTTATAGTGAAAATAACCAAAATGCCCCTAAACTTCAAACATCCTTAACTTAGTCAAATCAACTCCAAATTTAAAAATTCAAGATGTTAACTAGTTTAAAATTTCAATATCATCAATAAACTAAAATAATATTTAGGATTTCAACCCTAGAAATTTAGGAAATGACCAAAATACCCTTGGCCTTACTTTTGGTCATAGCTTGACCGTTTGGAGTCCAATTTGGACGTACTTACTGTCTATCTTCAAGTTAGACAGTAAGGAATCAGTTGGAACTAAAAGAAATCAATTCTGACCCATAAGTTCAAAGTTGACTTTTTGACCCTTATAGTAGGGGCAAAATAGTCATTTTACCTTAAGATTGGACTAAGTACCCCTAACATTTAGTTAACATTCTAAAACACTAAAACTAATGTTATAATCGTGTTAGTGACATCTAAGTGAGTGAAACCAACCATTAGGTTAGATTCTAAAAATCTCTCTAAGTTTTAAATACTACACCTTAAGGTCCTTTCCTGAGACTAGGACTAGATCATAGGTTAGAGTTTATTCATTGGGTAAATGAGTTACTCAATAGGTGAAACCTTAGTTTTAATAGTTTTGTGACGACCCGTGTCGTCATTAAATAGTATTACTGTTAAAAAAAAAAAAAAAAAAACTTAGCAGTTATAGTTTTCTATATCACACTTAGCACTTTAACTGGGAGTAGACCCAATTTGGACATAATTTGGTAAGTGTGATATAGAAAACTATATTTATTTGGACCTATTTAAATCAAAATGAGGCCAGAGGTATTTTAATCTTTATCTAAATTTCTAAAATTTAGATCCTGAATATTATTTCATTTTATTGATGACATTGAAATTCTGAACTAATTAGCATCTTGAATTTTTTGAATTTGGAGTTGATTTGACCAAGTTATGGCCATTTGAATTTTAGGGGCATTTTGGTCAATTTTCCCTAAAGTCAATTGAAAATTCTAGAGTTGATTTTTTGTCCTGATGTCCAAATGAGAAAACTAATACTACCACAGTGTTGGGGCTATTCTCCTAAATATTTTAAGACCCATATTGCATATATTTGGTTAAATAGGTAAAAAGTTATGGGAGTTTGTTTATGACCTAAAATGTCACTAGGTTAAATAATCTCCGAATCAAATTTTTGAATTACGCCATTTGACTCCATTTATTTTTCTGAATAAAATGAGACCTATATTCGATATATTTGGATCAATATATTCAAAGTTATGATATCCTAAAGTTTAAGTAAACAAATAAATAAATAAATAAATAAATTAAATATAATATTTCTATTCCCGAAAAATTTAAAATTATTTTTACACCTCAAAATTAAATTTTGACCAAAAATTTAGGTCCGGAACATCAAAATTAGCTAGGAGGGAAAATTTCAAATTTTTCGGAGCTCAAACGGACAAAAAATGCGCATAATACATTTGAAATTAAATTTTTCCTAAAGTTTTTAATTAAATTTGTATTTTTCGGAATTAAAAAAAAAAATTGCCATGTGGCGACACGTGGACGTGCTCAGAGCTTCGGGCGCCACGTGGCAGCGCGTGGAGCCCTGGATTGCCACGTGGCAGCCTGCATGATTGCACCGCGTCACCATGCGTCACGTGGCAGCACCCTGTTGCGCCGCGCAATCACAGATGCCATGTGGCAGACACGTGTCGATCCCACATTGCGCTGCGTCATCGGGCGCCATGTGGCAGCACCTCGTTGCACCGCGTCACCAGGCGCCACGTGGCAGCACCTCATTGGACCGCATCACCATGCGCCACGTGGCAGCACTGTTGCGCCACGCAATGGCGGATGCCACGTGGTAGCACCACAGCGCCGACGCACAGGTGGCTGCCACGTGTCACGCTAGGATTTGGCGATGGCGGCGGAGGGGTGGCGACGGAGCCTACGAGGGGGGCGCCCCTGCCTATTTAAAGGCCTCAGTGATGCCGAGGGGAGGGCACCTTCAGATCGTCGGAAGATCGCCGGAGTTCGCCGGAAAAAGCTCCCGAAGTTCGCCGGAGGCGGAGGTTCGCGTCAGGTACGCCGGAGAAGATGAACAGTAATTGCCACGTGGCAGTTCGAAGGTCCACAGTGCCACGTGGCAGACACGTGGCAGCTGAGCGGTCTCTGTCTGTACACGTGGCAGCCATGTGTCACAAGATGACAAATGAAAGATTTCTGTGTACACTCAGCCACGTGTCGGCCACGTGGTCGCCATGTGTCAGCCACATGGTCGCCACGTGGCACCCGCCATCCACAGTTAACGGATTCCGTTAACAGAAAGAGATTATTCTTGGAATATTCCCTTACGGTTAATGTTAACGGTAACTTAACGATACCGTTAACGGTAAAGGAATATTCCAAAAATAGTAAAATTTATAAAATTCCTAAAACTTCAAAAATTCATATCTTTCAAAATAGGAGTCCAAATATAATGAAATTATATATCAAAATGATCAAAAAAATTCAAGGATTCTAAAAATATTATCATATTTTTTATTTGATCTCAAAATTTTAAATAGTTATTTTTGCCTCGTAAAGCGTGCCATTTTCAAAATTTTTTAAAATTGTTGCCGTTGTGCCCGTAATCACCTGGATAACTTAAATAAATAATAATTAATAATTAAAACTTGCACACTTCTTTTTTTATGCCTCGTAAAGTGTGCCAAGACTCAAGTTTATGTCAAGTAGCCTTATTAGGAGGATTAATCAACTAATCACTAACTAGTCTAAATACTAAACCATGCAGGTAACTTGGAAATCACGCAAGAAAGGTACCGAATATTTTCTTACATTTATTTCTTAATTTCTTTTAAAATGCTTCGCACTGCTTTGAGCCTTATATTCATTGTTAAGTTATCTATTATTGTCACTTTAAATACTGAATGAAATGTCTTGAGAATGCATGCATTATTTTTTTGGGTTCTCGAAATGGTGGCTTGGGTGGGATATATGGCGGGGCTAGCCAAGAGGGGAGATAAGGGAGCGTGCTGTAGCATACGGGGGGCACAGTACGGTATTATGTTATGATATGAACCCACATTCTGTCTGACCCTAAGGTTCTGTGTTTGCCAGCAGGACAAATTATTTACGATTATGCTTACTAATGCAAGACATTTCATACTAATTCTTATGACATATTTCAGCACATTTTTGTGAATTTTTTTTTTATGAACCTAACAAATTACTTTGCAGGATAAAACTTTCGCATATCCTCCTGTATTTATCCCCTTTATTGCTTATCGCTAACGCTTTTATAAATGTATGCTTATATCTTGTACTTAGTCTATGGGACTAACCGGCATTCCAACGCCTGCACTTTTATGTGCCAGGTCAGGAGTTAGTGGAGATCGAGGTAGCTGAGAAGTGAGGAGGATCGGCTCAGCATTTCTCTTTTATTTTTCTTTTTTTTCTTTATGCTGTTGTACTAAATTAAACTATGTGATGAAATTTTTATTTTAATTGAATGGATGATCTCATTTATGCTTACTTGTTGTACTACTTAAACTGCTCAATCGGATTCCTCGACGGGAAATCTCATGCGGGGCTGATCCTCTGATATCAATCCAGCATGAGGAGGATCCCCACAAGTTTCTAGATTATTCTTTTATTTTACAACTTATTTTGATTATTTTGTCTTTTAACCTTAGATTTAAGATGGGAGATTCATCCTATTAAGCTTGATTACTTAATAGGATTGGCCTTAATTAGTAGATCACTTATAGAATATAACTTAGAACTTAGGTCTTATCATTTTTGGATTATGTGATTAAATCTAAATCTCGTAGTGTTTAATCCATAATCTATAGGTTTAAAAGATCTTGATCAGATCTTAGTTAGAACATCTAAATTCACAAAATTAGGATGTATAATTTATTGATTTAACTCATAGTCGTCTATCTAATTGAGCTAGATTAGAACCTGATCAGTTCTAATCCTTTTTAACTTATAAGGACGAATTTCTAAGTTACACTTGATAGTAGGAAAATGGTGATCCTGAACTTGTGTAACTTGGAATAGTTAGAATGGTTAAGTAGAAAACAAATGATATCATCATATTTAGTAGAGTCCCTTGCTTCTACTTGATATTTTGTTGCTACACATTCATTGTATTTTTGTGCCATATTTTCTTGAGCATGTCATATAAGATTTTTGATGCATGAATAAAATGTTAAGAAAATATGGAGACTCCTTAGATTTCTTATGAAAATATTAAAGTGATTGATTAAAGATAATAACTATATGAGCTACCTCTCAGATATGTCCTTATTGCCTAGTCCCCTTATGTCACTAGGGGAAGGACCTATTTTGTTATGTGCCTTGTTGCCTAGCCTCCTTATGTCGCTAGGGGTACACTGTTGGTGCCTTGGCCGTACTGGTGCTAAGGTTACTTTGTGTGCTTAGTTGCCTAGCCTCCTTATGTCGCTAGGGGCACACAGTTGGTGCCTTAGCCGTACTAGTGCTAAGATCCTTCGATTACTTTGTGTGCTTAGTTGCCTAGCCTCCTTATGTCACTAGGGGTACACAGTTTGTGACTTAGCCGTGATGGTACTAAGATCGTTCGATATTCGATGGGCTAGATTAGCTCTTTTCTGTATGGAAATTGATACGCGGATATATATATATATATATATATATATATATATATATATATATATATGCAGTTATGATATTTTGTTTACCTTTCAGCACTTTATTCAGTCAGCTATTTCCTTGTGTTGCTTATATATTTTAGGATATTAGAATCTTGCTGCTATTTGTATGTACCACTGCTGAGTTATTTTATCTTAATTGGCATATTTCTTTTGATCACCAGCATGTTTAGGATGTAGTATTCCTCTTACAGTACTTGTTTGATTCTCTATATTTATGCCTTACCTTGTTTAGCTTGCACTTGAGGCATGTCTTAGCCTCTCTTTTTGCTTAAGTTATAAATGATGGTTTATAGCTTTTCCTTTCTTTTGTATTACTTGCTGCTCCCGTATATATATTGTTGCTTAGAAGTTATAGAATGGAGCTATTACATAACACACATAAAATTTATCAGCTTAAAATATACTTAGACAATTGTCTAACCAAAATTTTCTTTTTTTTTTTGCTAGAGCCCTACATTGTGAAACCGATAATGGCAGATCCTCTTCAGTTGGACAATCAGGATCTTGGTGTGGAGCCATATCCGGAGAAGGAGCCTGTGGAAGAAGCAGCTATTTAGACCTTCCAGTATAAGTGAGGATGAGTGCATTTTTTATTGTTATTTGAAACTTAAACTAATGTAATAATACATGTACTTATGACTGCGTATTTAGATTCTATGCTTATGTTCTGAGATGCATTTCTTTATACTTATGTTGTGATGTTTGGATGTTATATATTGAAAATCGCTTTCGCACTCTGTATGTTTACTTAGATAGTGACTGAATGTTTGATTCTATGCTTACTCCTTCCCTTATTAGGTGGATTGTGGATTTCATCATAATCTAATTATAAGTGAAGGGTTAGCTAGAGTGACACACCACCTCTTAACTTAATTCTTATGGATTAAGGGGTGGGGCGCCACAGGGCAAATCCAAAGGAAAGCACACCATCATTTCTTAATTTTGAATAAGCTACTGACGGATTGCGAGAAAGCTTCATAAAGGTTATGTCTATGGGTTTACCCATTTGGGTTCAGGAGTCTACGGACTCGATTTTATGTTACAAATGCTTATGATAAAATTTATTTCATATTTTATATATATTGAATTTCAAGGCTAACATGTAGGGCAAAAATTAATTTTATTTGGCAAGTGCTTTACTTTATTATTTGTGATGCAAAAATTTCTTTATATCACCTTTATATTGATTTATGCCTATTATAAGATGCTAGAATGTAATTCTTATAAGAATGATTTAGGAACTCCTATATGACTGGCAACTGTTGATAACATTTTAGGTTTTGATAATTAAGCTTTAAGGAGATTATTTTGCATTAAAGTTAAAGATAAAACTTTTGAGAAGTGAGCAAAAAGATGGCATTTTCATTTTAAACATATTTCGTAATAATTATACATTGTGTAATTTATATGGATGGCTCTGAATGTAATTATGGACATTTATATTTATATTTTATTTTCTATACTTTCATGAATGAATATGTTAAGAGTATGACTTATTCCTTGGAAATTCTCAAACTCTATTCCCCTACCGCACATAATAGAAGGTTGTATATTTTCTCAAACATTTGTTCTTCTTAGGTTTGATCATATGGAATTTGTACAATCTTCACAAGTTTACAAACTTGCACATAAATTATTTTTAATTTCTAAGTTATTTGCTAATATTTTGAATTCACTAAGTACATATTATTGCATATCTTAGTATCCATACATATTTGTTGAGGATGGGGCATACTCTAATAGTGGGAAATAAGGAGACTAGTGGTGTTAGCTTGAGATGATCAGTTCAAGATTTTCTTATGATTATTTTGGGACAATCTTTAATCAAACATACTGTAGCGCCCCGTTCTGTCACCGCACACAATTTATTTAATAGATAACAAATTGGTGGTGAAATAGTGCGTTACTCGGGAAGGAAACACAACTTCGTCGAATAAACTTGCTGAGCTCAAGAACTGTTGAAATTTAACCTCAAGAGAAGATGGCTGAGTACTAATACTTAAGATAAGGGCAATACCCTTATTCTAAGTATTAAGTAAATACATACATTGGATTATGAGTGAAATATGAGGAATCTAATATATATATATATATATATATATATATATATATATATATATATATATATATATATATATATAAGTATAACGGCATTTCCAGTATGCTGATCATATCACAGTACTAAGTATAAATATTAGTAAATACAGAGTGCGAAAGCTAAAGCATACATCTAGAAATATTCATCACAAAAATTGAATAAAACATTTATCTCAGAAATAAAAAGAAAATACATCCAGAATTATTATAACTTTTACTTAATGAAAATATAGAGAATAGTCTAAATATTGAATTGAAAGTAATTTAGTGTGGAAAAGTAAACTAATGCTGATGGAGGGTCCTATAAGGCTCCACAAACTCCTCCTGGATCTTTTAAACTGGCTCCTGATCTGACCCTACAAATAGCTTTGGATCTGGCAAATCGTCGGATCCCAAAAGTACCACGTGTTAGACATGTGTTAGATAATAGGTCTAACACATCAAAAACTGTGGCACCCCGGTCCCTAAGCCCTCAAACATTAGGCTAAGGAGCGGAGTGTCACTCATGCAAATCCCTCACTCGACATTGGATTAGGTGAGATCCACAATCCATTGCTAAGGGAAGGATGTGCACAGCATAAATAAGAAGACCAGTCACTAAATAAGACATACATACAGAGTGCGGAAGCAAAATGAAATAACATTACATCCATCCACCATATATCAAGTGAGAAGCAACATCTGGCTCAATAAATAATAAAGTGTAGAAAAGTAATCACAGCCACAGTACCTATATTATTATAATATTTAAATGAATAGTTTAAAATACTGAAAGTAAATCACTCATCCTCACAAAAAAACTAAGAAGGAGCTAGACAACCTCTGTCTCTCCTGGCTAATGCTCCTCCTCTAGATAAGGCTCTTGTCCTTCAGCACCCAGCTCCTCAAATCTATCTGAATTTGATATTATCAGTTTCATAATGCCAGGGCCCCAGCCAATAAAAGAAAAATCTTGTTAGACAATTGTCTAAATATATTTTATGATGACTATTTTACATGAATTATTAATGTCACCACTTTATACTTAGACACAATAAAAGTGAACTAAAAGCATAGGAGCAGTAAGCATACAAGGAACATGATAAGTTATAAATATAGCATTTAAAATTAACTAGAAAGTGAGGCAAAAAGTACACCTCATATAAACTAAGCAAGGAATGGGCATATACATATATATAGTGCAGTAAGTAAAGCACTGAAAGTGAAGTTTAATCCTAAACATGCTGATGATCATATAACATATGCTAATCAAAGACAGAAATTTGAAAATGATACATATAGTAAGTAGTAAAGTCTAGCATCCTATAAATACGTACAAGTGAGCAGGTAAGTAAAGAAACACAGCTGACTGAAACATGCATCAAAAATATAGTACACAGTAAGCTAAAAATGAAACAAGTATGTAAAGACTTGTCATATTAGAAAATTGGCCAATCAGGCCCAGTGAAATCTCAAAGCCTTTCTGGGCTAGGGCAGATAGAACCAGTAGCAGAACTGAAGAGGCAGTAAATATAAATGCAAAATCTTTTAGTTACTTTACTTTTGTTTCTGTGGACATATCCAGAAATAGCTGAGGAGTCAAGCACGTCTGTGTGGCGACCGGGGATCGAAGTTCGAGACTATTAAAAGAATGATTCATACACTGAAAATATACATTCATGAAAGTAAAAAAAATAAATGTCCATATTTATAATAAGAGCCATTCATATGAATTACAATAATTTAATATTTATAATATAGATTAAACATTCTTATTTTCTCACATCTCAGTTTCTTCTCTTTTATTTCTTAGGAAGATCTTCAAAACTTAATTTTCAAAACCTAAAAAATACAGTTACCAGTCAGGTAGGAGTATGCAAATCATCCTTATAAGAGTAATTCTAGCATCCTATAATAAGCATAAATCAAATATGGAAACGAATGTGATATAGCATAGCATATATGAAAGAAAAACAATTTTTCAACTTTTAAATATTGCCCTGCAAGTTAGCTGTGAAATTCAATATAAATGGAAAACATAAAATAAATAAATTTTATCAAAAACATTTGAACATAAAGTCGAGTCCATAGATTCCTAAGCCCAAATGGGTAAACCCATAGGCATAATCTTTATGAAGCTTTTATCACTACCCGTCAGTAGCTTAATCAAATTTTAGAAACTGATGGTGTGTCTTTCCTCTAGATTTGCCCACTTTCTAAAAAGGGTAAAATCTCTCCATATGACTCCCAGGGGATGCCAGCAGGCCTAATCTGTACAGATTCTTAGTGTTGTTTTCCATCTTCGAAAGACAAACACCACTATAATATATACCACATTTTATCTTTTTGTTACATGCTTATTTAATAATATTCTTTTGCAGATTTTAAGCGGTAAGTAGTAAATAATATTCAAATGAAATGACTCAAAATAAGAATATTGAAATAAAAACTTATAAGTAGATTTACGTACATGACTGTTTTGATATAATTACAACCAATTCAATTCCTTTGATCTGCCAAAAAATAAATTTAATTCATTAATTTAATATTTTAAGTTTTAACATAATTTGTAATATTAGGTTTCTATTAATTTATTTATTAATTTTGAGTGATTATTAAGCCTTATAAGGTCAAATTAGGAATATGACCTTATAAGGGCATATTAGTAATTTTTTCCTTAATGAAATCTAAAATTTCTATTAGTTTACTGTAGATTATGTCCTAAGGTTTCTATAGAATCTAAAATCATCAAATTCTGATATGTATTTGTTAAGTTATAGTCAATACAAGTTCTAGGGTTAATGTGATTTAGTGAGTGATTAGTGAAATAAATCACAAAATTACTAAACTAATAACACAGTTAGGTTCTAATTTTACGAGTTCTCTAAAATTGAAATTACTTCATTTGGATCATTAGATTTGTTAATATTCACTAATTAAAATTTAGAGTAATTAGGGTTACTTAAGAGATCTAATAATTGGATCCTAAATATTTTTGCAGTTTATGATAAATTAGATTTTTCTGATCTAAATTGATATTTGGATCACCTAATTTAGAGCTAAATTGACTAACTTATAGTCATTTGAATCTCTAGGGTTAAATGGCTTAATTAGGATTAGGTCTTAATTGTGATTAGTCTAAATCTAATATAAACAGAAAAATTAACACTACTAATATATTCCTTAGGGTTTTGTGATCACTTTAAGACCCATATTGGGTATATTTGGATTATTGGATACAAAACTATAGCTATTTGAATAATTGTGATATTATTTGAATTAAATTATTATTCCTAAATGTTACTTCATGAATTATTAATTTTATAGCAAAATAATATCATCATTAAATTTTTTATATTTTTCTGATTAATTTGATATATTTAATTGTATGATTTGGATAAGTATTTTAGGAGTTATGTATATTTAAAGTTTTGATATTAACTTAATTAAATTAAATTATATTGATTAAAATGAATATATATATATATATATATATTAATATTACTGTATTGTAATTATTATTTTTCTGTTAATTAATTATTTAACAATACTTAATACATTAATTTATATATAAATTAATTATATTACTTTTCTATTTTGGATATATATATATATATGTATAGATACATATATATATATATATATATATATATATATATCTATACATATGTTAATTATAAATATTATTTATATAATAATTATACTGTATTAATTTATTATAATTTTATTTTTATTTTCTCTGTAGGTGGGACCCGCGCTGCAGACGGATGAGATCGTAGTGGGTCCCGCAGCCACATGTCAATATGGAATTGGATAGTGGCTGGCATGCGGGCCCCACGGCTCAGGATGACGGGACCAGCGGGTTTCGTTGCAGCTGACGTGGAAGCAGGCCACGTGGACTCCTGAGGAATCGACAGCGCATAGACGAGGGTCCTGCCATGCCCCGTCAGTGGTGGATACGAACCGGCGTTCGCTGAACCGGACGAGCCAGAGCCTGGTTCGAGGGTTCGACTCTTCGTCTCCCGAAACCTTCGCGAATTAGGGTTTTTAGACGGTGCGATCGATCGATTCGATTCGATCGATCGCACCTGAATATCAAACGCAAGCCTCGACAATTAAAGAGATCAATACAAAGTAAAGGAAGTAGAAGGTACCTAGGATATATGGTAGATAGATTTAAGGTTTTCGAGTGGTAACTTCTTTTCGACTTTGCTGTATCTTAGATGAGTGAAAGGAGGTAGAGAGATGATTAGGGTTTTTAAAATTAAGTGTTGATCGACGACGGACGCGTGGAACGAAGATCAGGGCGTCGCGTGTCGAGGAGTTGCGCCGCGTGTCTGTGTGCAGGACACGCGCAGCTCCCTCGCAGCCTTTGCGAGGGAGATGAAGCTTCGACCGTTCGATCTTTGATCGAGCGGTTGGGGTTAACCGTTCGATCTTTGATCGAGCGGTCGGGGTTAACCATTTGATTAAACGGTATGTAGGCAACAGAGCAGACGGATGTATTGCGCCATTAAGTAATTTAAATATATTATTATTTTAATCAAATTAAATTTATTTCATTAATTAAAATTAAATGATTAGACGTGTTACAAAAAATTTTCAATAAATCACCCCTAGCTAATTGAGGGGTTCTGAACACAAAGACGCAATCAGATTTTTGATTTGATGATTATTTAATTATCTTTCAGAATATTTAAATAACATTAAAATATTTGCCAAAAATTTAACGACTTCCAAATATCTCAAAAACTTCACCCATAGCTAATTTGGGGGTGGTGATCGCAATGGCGAAGTCAAATTTTCAATTTGAGGTCAAAATTATTTAAATTTTAATAAATAATTTAAAAAGAAATTCTGGTCTTTTATATCCTCTCCAACTTAAAAAGGATGTCGTCCTGACATCAATCTAAAATTTAAAGGAATCTATTAGATCTAGAATCACTTACTAGTCGACTAAGTGAGGATATGTTTTCTTCATACTTGATTCTTCTTCCCATGTAGCTTCATCTTTGCGGCAGTTCTTCCATCGAACCTTTATCATGTGAATAGATTTATTTCTTAATTTTCTCTCATCTCGATCTAGAATTTCTTTCAGTTCAATCACATAGCTGAGGTTTGGTTGTAGATTAATATCTTATGCATCCACTCTCATTGAAGGTTCTGATAAGCATTTTCTTAATGAGGAGATATGAAGCATATCGTGCATCAGACTCAAATGTGGTGGAAGCTTAATTTGATATGCCACTTGGCCCACTCTTTTCAAGACTTCAAAAGGTCCAACAAACCTTGGACTTAATTTCCCATAAACTTCGAATCTTGAAACTCCTCTGAATGGATTAACTTTTAAATATACGAAGTCTCCAACATAAAATTCTACATGATGATGATGAGCATCAAAATACTGCTTCTGCCTATCTTGAGCTATTTCATTCGATGCTGAATTAACTTAATCTTTTATGTTCCCTGAAGAATCAAATCTGATTTTAATATTCTATTTTCTCCAACATTATTCCAAGATAAATGAGTAATACACTTTCTTCCATAAAGGGCTTCATAAGGAGCCATTCCAATGCTTGTTTGAAAACTATTGTTATAAGAGAATTCAATTAGTGACAGATGATCATCCCAACTTCCTCCAAAATCTAGTACACAAAGATGAAGAAGATCTTATAGAGTTTGATTCACTCTTTCAGTTTATCCATCACTTTGCGGATGAAATACTATGCTCATATAGAGCTAGGAACCAAGATCTTGATGATGTGTTTTCCAGAACCTTGAAGTGAACCGGCTGTCTTTATCAGAAATAATGGTTTTTGGAATACTATGCAATCTTACTGTCTCTTTTAGATAAATCTTCGCTAATTTGTCTACTGTATCTGTCTGCTTAATGGGTAGAAAGTGTGCTGAATTTGTAAGCCTATCCATAATTACCCAAATAGAATCACTATTAGATTTTGAGTGAGGAAATCCAGTTATGAAATCCATAAAAATATCTTCCCATTTCCATTGAGGAATAGCTAGAGGTTGGAGTAATCCTCCTGGTTTTTGATGCTCTGCTTTACTAGGTTATAAGCTTCACACTTTGATATAAACTCAGCAATACTTTTCTTCATTTATGGCCACCAAAAGTGTTATTTCAAATCTTGATACATCTTGTTATTTCCTGGATGAATCAAGTATCTAGAATGGTGAGCTTCTTTCAATACTTTAGATCTTAGCTCAGCTTTATTAGGTATCCATATTCTAGATCCACACCAAATATTTTTATTTGAATCCAAATTTAGTTCTAGGTGCTTTCTTGATTGAATAGCTGCAGTCAAGGAGTTATATTCTTCATCAATATGTTGAGCTTTTTTAATTTCATCCATTAATGAGCATTCTATAGCTATTTGAAAAAGACTAACATTTGATGGTAACACGACTTCTAATTGGAGATCTTCTATTTATTTGAGTAAGATAGGGTTAGAGGTCAAAATATGCAAATGTGAAGTTGCCTTTTGACTTAGTGCATCTACTACTACATTTGCTTTTCCAGGATGATATTGAATCGATAAATCATAATCCTTGATTAACTATAACCATCTTCGCTACCTTAAATTTATTTCTTTTTGAGTAAAGATATATTTCAAACTTTGGTGATTAGTGAAGACTTCACATCTTACTCCATATAAGTAGTGTCTCCAGATCTTAAGTGCAAATACTATTGCAGCCAATTCTAAATCATGAACTGAATAATTTTTCTCATGAATTTTAAGCTGTCTAGATGCGAAGGCTATAACTTTTCCTTCTTGCATAAGAACACAACCTAATCCAATTCCAGAAGCATCATAATAAATTTGATATTCTTTTCCTTTAATTAGTAGAACTAATATAGGAGCTGATGTTAAACATTCTCTTAGCTTCTAAAATGCTGATTCGCAAGATGAATCCCATATATAAGGCACATCTTTTTGAGTAAGACGAGTAAGAGGAACTGCAATTTGGGAAAGTTCTTAACAAATTTACGATAATAACCAGCTAATCCCAAGAAACTGCGTATTTCTGTTACTGAAGTAGGTTGGGGCCATTCCTGAATTGCACTAATTTTGCTTGGATCAACTGATATTCAATCTTTGCTAATTGCAAGCCCTAAGAAGGCTACTGATTGAAGCCAAAATTTACATTTTGAGAATTTGACATACAATTGATGTTGCCTTAATAAGCTCAAGGTAATTCTAAGATGCTCTTCATGCTCCTTAGCATTCTTAGAATAAATCAATATATCATCAATGAAGACAATGATAAATAAATCTAAGGTTTTATTATTCGATGCATCAAATTCATAAAATAGGATGGGGCATTGGTTAACCCAAAAGGCATCACCAGGAAATCATAATGCCCATAACGCATTCTAAAGACAGATTTAGGAATATCCTCATTTTTGATATGGAGTTGGTGATAACCAGACCTTAAATTAATTTTTGAAAATATTAAAGCACCAACTAATTGATCAAATAAATCATCAATTCTTGGTAACGGGTATTTGTTTTTGATGGTAACCTTATTCAATTCTCGGTAATCAATACATAGGCGCATTCTTCTATCTTTCTTCTTAATAAACAAGACTAGAGCTCTCCATGGGGAACTACTAGGTCTAATAAATTCTTTTTCAGTTAACTCCTAGAATTGATTCTTAAATTCTTCTAATTCTTTGGGTGCCATTCTGTATGGTGCTTTGGATAAAGAATTCATTCCTTGAATTAAATTAATGTTGAATTCTACTTCTCTTTGAGGTGGTAATCATGGAAGTTCTTCTAGGAAAACATCTGCATACTCTCTTACTATATAAGTTTCTTCTAAAGGAGTAGATTTAGCATCATAATTTGAGAATAAACTTAAGAATATAGGGTATTTCTTTCTAATAAACTTTTCGATTTTATTAGCTGGAATAAGGCTGATAACTGCACTCCTTTGACCAACAAATGTTACTTTCTTACTTCAACTATAAACATATACTCTCTTTTTTGCACAATCAATTAATACTTTATTCTGACTTATCCAGTCCATCCCAAGAATAATATCAAAAGTGGTTATAGGGATGATAGTGAGTTTACCCTCCCAAGAAATTCCACTTATATCTAACTTACATTTACAAAAGATGCTTGTTTCTAAGAACTCTCCTGATGGTAGATTGACCTTGAGTGTTGATGAAAGTTGTTCTACTGGCAATGAATATTTTTGAACCAATTTTGACGCAATAAAAGAATGCGTAGCTCCAGAATCAAAAAGAACTGAACAAGGGTGCTGAAATAATAGAATAATACCTGTAACCACATCAGGCTCATCTCTTGCCTCTTCTTGAGATAGATTGAATATTCTGTCTTGAGTTGGATTATTCCTTGTATTACTTGAAGATGCTATGTTGTTTCCTTGATTTATTGGTGGTCTGCCCTGATTTCTCATAATTGCTTTACCTTGATTTGGGAGTTGATGTCCGTTTAGTGTATAAGTAGCATGACAGAACTTTATCGTATGATTGGTCCTCCCACATTGATGGCATTGACCTACACCAGTAAAACATTTATTTGTACTGTGCATTCTTCCATAAAATCTACAAGTATTTGGTATTTTTGGAATAGGTCTACTAGGGTTGCTTTGAATATTATAAATCCTTCCTTGAGGTCTTGAAAATTGTTGCCTCTTGGATGGAAAATGGAAAAAAAAAAGGCTGGCCTCTTTGTTATTCTTGAAGAATATTGCTCTTCTTGGACTTCCATGAGCTTGGCCTTCTCTACTAGTTGGGAAAAATTTGAAATCTGTAGAGGTGTTAAAATATGCTGAAAATTATATATTAATCCATTAGGGAACAAATGACACCTAACTTCTTCAATTGTAACCATTTCTGAGGCAAAACTAGCTAAATGAGTAAATTCTTCTTCATATTCTGTAATTGAATGACTCCCTTGTTTCAAGTTTAAAAGTTCATTCCTCATTATCTGCATAGTAGACTGGGGTACATATTTGCCTAAGAATATTTTTACGAATTCTTTCCAATAGATTTCTTCTTCTGATCTGTTTTAAAACATAGTGGTTTTGGATGTCTTCCACCATTTTTCTGCAGCTTCTATAAGTAGATCGGTAGCTAAGGATACTTTTTGATCTTCAGAACTCTTAGCACATTTAAATTCTTTCTCTATTCTTTGAATCCATTCTTCTGCTTGAGAAGGAGTTGCCTTTCCATTGAATTTTGGAGGCTTAAGTTTAAGAAATATCTGCATATCTTCATTTACTGCCTTTCTTTGGGCTGAAATGGGGTTTGGATTTTGGATTTGTTGATTGTTCATGAATTGACTCATCATATTCATGAACTAGAGCATCTGATTTGTTCCACTATGATCAAAAGGATAGACTGCTTCAATGTTAAGTGAAATAGTCGCATTATGGCTAGGAGTATTCTGAGAAACATTTTCCTCCTGAGATTGATTGTTGTTGTGATTATGACTCTCCATAATCTGAGAAATAATAAATTATACTTTTTAGGCTCTCCAACTTAAAATTCAACTACTAATTATAGCATTTTTAAAACTGTTTTCATAATGTTGGCTCTAATGAATCATTCTTTAGATTATCTCAAACTCCGGCTCTGATACCAATTCTGTGGCGATTGGGGATCAAAGTTCGAGAGTCTTAAGAGAATGATTCATACACTGAAAATATATATTCATGAAAGTAAAGAAAATAAATGTCCATATTTACAATCAGAGCCATTCATATGAATTATAACAGTTTAATATTTACAATATAGATTAAACATTCTCATTTTTTCACATCTCAGTTTCTTCCCTTTTATTTCTTAGGCAGATCTTCAAAGCTTAATTTTCAAAACCTAAAAAATACAATTACCAGTTAGGTAGGAGTACACAAATCATTCTTATAAGAGTAATTCTAGCATCCTATAATAGGCATAAATCAAATATGGAAATGAAAGTGATATCAGCATATCATATATGAAAGAAAAGCAATTTTTCAACTTTTAAATATTGCCCTGCAAGTTAGCTGTGAAATTCAATATAAATGGAAAGCATGAAATAAATAAATTTTATCAAAAACATTTGTAACATAAAGTCGAGTCCATAGACTCCTGAGCCCAAATGGGTAAACCCATAGGCATAACCTTTAGGAAGCTTTTCTCACTACCCGTCGGTAGCTTAATCAAATTTTAGAAACTGATAGTGTGTCTTTCCTCTGGATTTGCCCACTTTCTAAAAAGGGAAAAATCCCTCCATATGATTCTCAGGGGCTGCCAGCAGGCCCAATCTGTACAGATTCTTAGTGTTGCTTTCTATCCTCCAAAGACAAATACCATTATAATATATACCACATTTCTTATTTTTGTTACATGCTTATTTGATAATATTCTTTTGCAGATTATAAGTGGTAAGCAGTAAATAATATTCAAATGAAAATGGCTCAAAATAAGAATACTGAAATAAAAACTTATAAGTATATTTACGTACATGACTGTTTTGATATAAATACAACCAATTCAATTCATTTGATCTGCCAAAAAATAAATTTAATTCATTAATTTAATATTTTATATTTTAACATAATTTGTAATATTATGTTTATATTAATTTATTTATTAATTTTGAGTGATTATTAAGCCTTATAATGTCAAATTAAGAATTTGACCTTATAACGTATTACTAATTTTACCATTACTAAAATCTAAAATTTCTATTAGTTTACTGTATATTATGTCCTAAGGTTTCCATAGAATCTAAAATAATCACATTCTGATATGTATTTGTTAAGTTATAGTTAATACAAGTTCTATAGTTAATAATTAGGGTTTAATGTGATTTAGTGAGTGATTAGTGAAATAAATCACAAAATCACTAAACTAATCGCATAGCTAGGTTCTAATTTTACAAGTTCTTTAAAACTAAAATTACTTAATTTGGATCATTAGATTTGTTAATATTTTCTAATTAAAATTTAGAGTAATTGGGGTTAATTAAGAGATGTAATTATTGGATCTTAAATATTTTTACAGTTTACTATAAATTAGGTTTTTCTAATCTAAATTGATATTTGGATCACCTAATTTGGAGCTAAATTAACTAACTTATGGTCATTTAAAGTTCTAGGGTTAAATAGCTTAATTAGGGTTATGTCCTAATTATGATTAGTCTAATTCTAATCTAAATAGCAAAATTAACACTACTAACATATTCCTTAGGGTTTTGTGATCATTTTAAGACTCATATTGGGTATGTTTGGATTATTGGATACAAAAGTATAACTATTTGAATAATTGTGATATTATTTGAATTAAATTAATATTCCTAAATGTCACCTCATGAATTATTAATTTTATAGCAAAATAAATATTATCATTAAATTCCTTATATTTTTCTAATTAATTTGATATATTTAATTGTATGATTTGAATAAGTATTTTAGGAGTTATGTATATTTAAAGTTTTGATATTAACTTAATTAAATTAAATTATATTGATTGAAATGAATTTATATATATATATATTAATATTACTGTATTGTAATTATTATTTTTCTATTAATTAATTATTAAACAATACTTAATACATTAATTTATATGTAAATTAATTATATTACTTTTCTATTTTAGATATATATATATATATATATACATATGTTAATTATAAGTATTATCTATATAATAATTATATGTATTAATTTATTATAATTTTATTTTTATTTTCTCTACAGGTGGGACCCGAGCTGCAGACGAATGAGATCGCAGTGGGTCCCGCATCCACGTGTCAATATGGAATTGGATAGTGGCTGGCATGCGGGCCCCACGGCTTAGGATGACGGGACCAGTGGGTCCCGTTGCAGCTGACGCAGCAGCAGGGCCACGTGGACTCCCGAGGAATCGACAGTGCATAGACGAGGGTCCTGCCATGCCCCGTCAGCGGTGGATACGAACCGGCGTTCGCTAAACCGGTCGAGCCAGAGCCTGGTTTGAGGGTTCGGCTCTTCGTCTCCCGAAACCTTCGCGAATTAGGTTTTTATATGGTGCGATCGTTCGAAGATTCGATCGATCGTAGATTCGATTGGTCGCACCTGAATATCAAGTGCAAGCCTCGATAATTAAAGAGATCAATACAAAGTAAGGAAGTAGAAGGTACCTTGGGTAGATGGTAGATAGATTTAGGGTTTTCGACTAGTAACTTCTTTTCGACTTTGATGTATCTTAGATGAGAGAAAGGAGGTAGAGAGATGATTAGGGTTTTTAAAATTAAGTGTTGATCGGCAACGGATGCGTGGAACGAAGATTAGGGCGTCGCGTGTCGAGGAGTTGCGCCGCGTGTCTGTGTGCAGGACACGCGCAGCTCCCTCGCAGCCTTTGCGAGGGAGATGAAGCTTCGACCGTTCGATCTTTGATTGAGCGGTCGGGGTTAACCGTTTGATTAAACGGTATGCAGGCAACGGAGCAGACGGATGTATTGCGCCGTTAAGTAATTTAAATATAT
This sequence comes from Gastrodia elata, assembly GCA_016760335.1. NCBI lineage: Eukaryota > Viridiplantae > Streptophyta > Magnoliopsida > Asparagales > Orchidaceae > Gastrodia > Gastrodia elata. The sequence continues at coordinate 17,013,971 of CM028677.1, read as the reverse complement.
TATTATTTTAATCAAATTAAATTTATTTCATTAATTAAAATTAAATGATTAGATGTGCTCCAAAAAAATTTCAATAAATCACCCCTAGCTAATTGAGGGGTTCTGAACACAACGACGTAATCAGATTTTTGATTTGATGATTATCTAATTATCTTAATTTTCAGAATATTTAAATAATATTAAAATATTTGCCGAAAATCTAACGACTTCCAAATGTCTCCAAAATTTCACCCCTAGCTAATTTGGGGGTGGTGATCGCAATGATGAAGTCATATTTTTAATTTAAGGTCAAAATTATTTAAATATTATTAAACAAAATTGAAAATAAATTCTGGTATTTTACAGTCAACAAGACTATACGGGTTCCAAGCTTAACACACACTCCTCAATGAGTAATATTAAGTATCCTTATTACTCCTTACCCTTGTCCATTAGGGTAAATGTGCACCCGAATCTACTAAAATGTATTGAATCCAAAAGTAACTGTTATCCTAATTATTCTAAGTTTTCATTTTATGCACAAAGTTTTCTTATATGATATGTCCAAGGGATTAAGCACAAAAAAAAGGAATGCATAGCAATAAAATAAATCAAATGAGCAAGGGACTCTTCTATACATGGTGACACTGTTGTTGCCTAATTAAATTATTCTAACTATTCTAAGTTACACAAGTTAAGAATCTCTAATTCCTACTATCGAGTGTAACTTAAAAGTACATCCTTATAAGTTAAAAAGATTAGAACTGATCAAATTCTAATTTTATTTAATCAAACACGATACAGGTTCAAATCAATAAACCATAATGTCCTAATTTGATGAATGTAGACGTTCTATCTAAGATCTGATCGAGATCTACTAAGCTATAGATTATGGATTAAACACCACGAGATTGAGTTTAATCACATAATACAAAAGGATAAGGCATACGATCTAAGTTTCATTCTAAAAGTGATCTATTGATTTAGGAAACCCTATTAAGCAAATTAAACTTTATAGGATGATTCTCCTATCCTGAATCTGAGATTAAAAAACAAAATAATCAGAATAAGTTAAAAATCTAGAAACTAATAAAACTAAGGATTCACTCATTGAATAACCCATTTATCCAATGAATGAAATCTAACATATAATCTAGTTCTAGTCTTAGGAATAGTCCTACTGTGGGGTGTAAGGTACTAAGAAAAGATTTAGAGAAATTTTAGGAAAGTTTAACTAATTTGATTGAAAAGCTTAATTGAAAGATTAAAAGATTTAATGAAGGCATGATATGAGATAATGTCTCATATTATGAAGCTTAATACTTATTTTATTTGCACAAGAAGAAAAGGTGTAAATCAACTCATAATTCTATTATTATTCAATTTTTACTATTCAATCCATTGTTTACTATTCAATTCGCTATTTTTACTATTCAATTTACTGATTTTACTATTCAATCCGCTGTTTACGATTTAATCCGCTGTTTTTACTATTCAATCCGTTGTTTTTACTATTCAATCCGTGGTTTACTATTCAATCCGCTATTTTTACTATTCAATCCATTATTTTTACTATTCAATCTACTGTTTACTATTCAATCCACTATTTTTACTATTCAATCCGCTGTTTTTACTATTCAATCCGCTGTTTTTACTATCCAATCCGCTGTTTACTATTCAATCCTCTTTTTACTATTTAATCCGTTGTTTACTATTCAATCTGCTATTTACTATTCAATCCGCTGTTTACTATTCAATTAACTGTTTTTATTATTCAATCCGCTGTTTACTATTCAATCTATTGTTTTTACTATTCAATATGCTATTTTTTTTACTATTCAATCCGCTGTTTTTGCTATTCAAACTAGAAATTATATTAACATCAAATTCAAGTTATAGAGAGTCGCTCTAATATCTAATGGTTTGCCTTAATAAGTCTAAAACTAAATGCATGTAGTGTAAGTATAATCATAGTAACAATTATATTATATGACACAAACCATATTATCATGGATAATGAGAGATTCCAAGATATATACTCATGCAATATAGCGGTGAAATCAATGGTGGTGTGACTAATAGATCCAAGCAGGTTGTATGAAATAATGCGCTTCCACGAATTGTGTGATAAAAATATAGCCAAACACAAATGAAAGTTTAAAGAACATCTATATAACCAATGATACCATATGGGACAATACAATGGCCTACGAAGTGGAGACATACTAATAAATGAGTGTTGTAGAGATGATGATAGCTAGGTTGATGTGGGTATGCATGAAAGAACATGAAGAGAAATGAGTATACGAAACAATCTTACGAAAGTACACAACACTATTACTGCATTAATGTTTCATTCGACGATTCATGCTAAGCGTCGGAACTTAAATTAAGACAAACACAATACTACAGCATCTAATTATCAAATGTGAGCATATAATGTATATTCGTCATCAATTTATATTCATAGATACATAAATATGGATAACAACTTATAACTTGGTAGTATAAGACTCTTCAGTTTTTGAAATATATTAATTAACCTTTCAAGTCTTATAATTGGAAGCTCTTAGATGCTTGCATTTACAGAAGTGCTACTATATTAATTTTAATAAATGTAGCCTTAAGTATTCACAAACCAAGCATGAATACAATTTATGGCGATACCACCTTTGATAATTAATAGTTTTCAATTGAGGGCAATTAAATGTCTAAGTTGTCGAGTAACGATTGTTTGGTAATATAATAAGCGCAATTAACTTTCTTAATACTATAATATCTAATAGCATGTGAAAGTTTGTAATTTAAGAAGGGAAAAATTTATAGATCAACTTAAAGAAATCACCATAAAGTTTAAGGGAATCGCAATAGAAGCAAAGAAGATTATTGATCTACTTTATAATAAAGAGACAAACAAATAGTTAATTAGATTAATAGTCTGATGAAATGAATGACTACAAATCTACAAAGAGAACTAATATGAGTTTATTTTTGTTACTACTACTTCGATACTTTTATTTTATCCTCTTTCTCTACTCTCAATGATCATATGAGACATTTGAAGAACTGAAATTCCATTATCTCATTCTTTAAAGTTGAGGAAATGTTCATTCATCATAAAGGCAACATACCTGAACATGAACTCAATCAATCCGGCTACCCGAAATAGCCGCTTATATGAATCTTGATCGTGAGCTCGACTATATATGAAAAGAATGTGCATGAAGTATAAAGTTCTGCGTGAATTAATCAAAAACTTGATGATAGACTGTATCATTAAACATAGTTTGATGAAAACAAAAATAGAAAAGCATGATATGAATTTCATGGACAGATTATGTAAGTATCACAGAAACCATAGTGCCATTTCTTTTTTTTTTGTTTAACACAATGCATAAAATGATTTTATGCATTTCTGTTAGTGAGAAAGACTAATGATTCAAACTTGAGATTTGTCCAACAACTTTCAACTGCACTTAATCAATAGCACCACACTGCTTTCAAAGTTATACTGCAATATATTTATATCATTTATTTGAATATATATGAATTATGATTCAAATGAATTAACCTAAACTAAGAACGGTTTTGATAAAAAAAAAGTGTTGGAACTTAAATAAAACTGATCAGATTTATTACGCCCCAAATAAAAATCTAATCGTATATACTTATCACTAATAGTTATATGGAAAGGGAACTAAATAAGCATACTTAGACTTAAGATCGCCCAATTATCATACACAGTTAGAAATATTAACTTAATCACCCAATTCAAGTTGTAATGGAATCAAAATAATTTGATTACATTGTGCTGTATTGAAAGAGAATATTACTTAACATTTAGGATAAATGCTATTTAAATGATGCAATTCTATGAATTTATTTTATAATTTTTTTAATTGAAATATGAATAACATTTTGTTTCCATGCTTACATATACCGGCAATTCACCGTGCTTTAAGATTCTATTATTGCACTCTTAATTTTTATTGACACTCTCTCATCGCACGGAAATGAATATTAAACATAGGAAAATCACTAAGCTACAAACTTAATTGCAACAATAGAAGAAAAATAACAAAAATTATGGTTTCTAAACCACAATGTATAGTTTGCAGCATACATCACCTCATACGGCGTAGGGACACATCCTTGTGGCCGCCAAGGCCTCACATCCACGAACATATGTCCTTGCTGAATTTTACATCCACGAACATATGTCCTTGCAACAATTGATGATATCCTCTAGAGCATCCAACAATCTATTAAACCCCATTAACAAGCTAGAGGGCCAAATCATCCTAGTTTAAAGTTTATTTAATAATTTATTCACCAAAGTCTATTAATATAAATTATAAATAATTAAACAAAGTAAACAAAAAAATTTGAATGCAAATGACCCAAATTTTTACTGCTTGATTACATCATCAAAAATAAGTTGTGAAGGGTAACATTTCTATAGCATCAACAAAGGTGTTAAACGAAATAATTGGACGGTATCTTTCTGAGTATAATTAATGCATATATTATTCAGCATTGTATTTCCAATTATAACATACATAATTTTTCTATAATCTTCTCATCTCAAAATGACAATTTCTCCATTAATCTACAAATTATGATAATGCTGAGTAAAGTAGCAAAACGTAAGCTTAGTATCATTTCTAGCAAGCAATCAACTCAATTCCAAATCAACATTTGCTAATGCGATATGAGGATTTGTAAGTGCTTTCATCGAAGGTAATACAAATAGCTTTATTGAAGGAGACAAGGGTGAAGTGAAGTACCTAGAAACGACGAACAAAGGAGGAGGCGTAGGGAGGAGGCTCGGCGGATGGTTGGACTCAGCGAGCTGCAGACTTCAATCGCCAAAACGATCTGGTCCTTGAGCGCGGATGGAGCCTTATGGCCATCTAGGGCGGAGCCTACGAGGCAGAGAGGCGCGCCGATAGGCAGGATGTGCGGCGGCGGAGGCTTATAGGAGAGGACACGTGTCGTGCCGAGGGGGGAAGAGGCGCGCAGTCACAAAAGAGGGAGGGGGGGGGGGGGGCTGCCGAATGCGTGTGTGAGAGATTTAGGGTATGCGTGAGTTTTAGGGGAAAAATAGAAAGAAAAGGTTTTTTTTGTATTTTAAATTAAATTTATTATTTAATAAACTTTATTCAAATTTTCTCAATTAAAATTATATAATTTAAGTTGTCCCAAAAATTCTCGAAAAATCACCCCTAACTAATTGAGGGGTGAGGAATGTAACTGCGAAGTCGAATTTCGATTCCGACGAGTATTTAATTTTCCCAATTTTCAAGGTATTTAAATATTATTAAAATATTCACCAAGTTTTTGAAGACTTCCGATTGACACGAAAACTTTACCCATAGCTAATTTGGGGCAATGAGCGCAATGACAAAGTCCGTTTTTCGATCTGAGGTCTTTTTAGATAGGTTAAATTTTAGGATTTCTGGATTTTTTAGAAATCAGGATTCGATCCATTTAACTCCTGATTTGGATTGGGTCTTAAAGGTTGACTCCTAATGACTTGGTTAACACTTAGGATCAAGATTAGAACTGAAATTAATCTTAATTGACTAAGATAACAACTTGGGTTGTTACAAAAACTATTATAATAGTTACTATTATATTTAACATTTAAATAGTTTACAAAACTGTAAGAAAATAGAAAAACAACTAGAAGCTCAAAATAGTATAAATTTGAAAGTAAAGTAAACTAAAATTATAAACTGAAACTGTATGTGAAATAATATGTAATCTAAATCTGAATAAATAATGCTGTAAAACTGTGTTGTATGCCACTAAATTTATAATTATGCATCTGAATATGCCACAGAACTATATGCCACTGATATGCTGACTGGGTGTCTCGTGGACACACCACCGAGTCCTTAAGTGAGTGTACACTCCGCTAACAGAGTTCTTCGGTGAGCTCATTCGCTCAGCTAATACTGACATACTTATGCATTATGATATGCCAAGGTTTCAATGTTGATTCTATTTATCTCCATTGTGTAGAATTCACCTAAATGAATTCTAACTACTGAGTCTAATTTATTGAGTTATTTAGATTAAGATCAATAGAACTATTAGCGGAAAGAATTGAATACACATAATTGGCATGTCTCCAAGAAAGGGGATTTAACACTTAGTTTGTTTAACTGCACTTATTGAAGTGCACGATGATAAGAGGCATAACCTGGTTACACGCACATAATAATAAGAGGCATAACCTGGTTACAGTTTATTCTCTCAAACTAAGCATTCAAGTTTACCCAATTATGAAACACCCAGGCTATATAAAATAAGACCGAGACTCTACATTCTCACTTAGAGTGACTTATCCAACCTTAGAATTTTACTGAAATGATTCAGTACTATAGATATACACTTTCACATTCTACTAATAATCTACTAATTTCCACAAATCTATTTAAACAACAAGGATTATCAGACTAATGAATCTTCACTCCACTGAAATGGTACTATACGAGGTTGTAAGGGTGTGACCTAAAGGCCACTCAAATTTAGGTTACTACTACATTGAAGATACTCATACTAAGTTTTTAGGCAATTCTATCATAAGGGTCTAAGATCAAACATCTAAGCTAATAAGGAGCATCTAAGTTCCTACCTCAAGATGTAGATAATAAGCTCTTCATTACTAATTTATTCATACTAAGACAAGATTATAATGATCTTGCACACCTAACTTTAAAAAAAATCTAAGTTCTATACTTTGCACTAATTCCACAATTTTATTTCCTTAATGTTCGATTTAACCAGATCAGCCCATCTGATCTGCACCTATGCTAAAATTATAGGATTTAATCTCATAAATTATTAAGGAATGATTAGTTTATAAATTCATTCCATTTTTATAGGTTACATTATGCTGGTAGTCTTACTTAAGAGGAAATCAATGATCTAAAGATAAGTGTTCAGGTTAACCAATCGCATTGCTTATTAAAGATCTTAATAGTTTTAAGTTAATGAGTGAAGATCAATGTCAAATTAGGGTGCACTATTGGGATTATGCAAATTGATTTATCTTTAAATCAAGCAATTTTATTTAAGGTGATTAAGGATATTAGACCATAATTAAGGTAAACTAGGATTTTTAATCTCCAACTTAATCAAATCAAGATCAATTGTTTGGTTTATGGATCAATGAAAAATTAGTGAATTATTGGTGCATTATTGGTATCCACTTCAAGTTCAAGATTAATTATTAATTAACTTAATCATCTTTTAGGATTCTTAGGGTTTGAATTTCATTAGTATCCAATCAAACATTTAAAGTATTTAATCCAGGATTTAAGTTCTCTAACATGTAAATCACTATTAATGGAACATATAAACATCACATTAGTTGAAATAACAAGTAACTAAGGATAATCAAATCCTTAATCAAATCAAAAGGGATTAACACTTGATTATAAATTTTAAACACCTAAGTTTCATGCAACTTGGTTATTAATTTCTACTCATTCAAGCAAGCATTCAAGGATTATAACATTTCCATTTGACACAAAATATACAAGCGAATCATTAGGAGGTTTAGAACATGCCATTTAGGATGAAAAGATAGGTTTCATATTAAAATTCACCTATATATTCACACAATGCTTAACTTTACTAAATCTAGTTTTAGTTTTGATATATTTTGGCCTCCTTAGGGTCCTAAAGATTACAATGCAAAAAACATGAAGTTTAGGCAATTTTGGATAGTTATGGGTGCTACGGCACGCTGCGATGAGCTATAGCACCTACTGGCTGAGAGCAAGGCACTACAACGTACTACGGTGTTGGCCAACCCGAGGCGCGGGCGCTATGGTGCGCAACGGTGCTTTCAGGAGCTGCGGCAGATTTCAGTGTTGTGGCGCGCTACGGTGTTAGATCTCCTGAGAGTTCAGTTCTGCGGTGCGCTGCGGTGCTTTCAGGCACCGCAACGGTGCGTTGTGGCATGCTAAGACGCACTACAATGGATTTAATTTGAGGAATTGTTTGCTACGGTGCGCTACGACGCTCGACGCTGATTTCACCTGTAAGAAAACCGCAACGGGTTTTCTTTCGCACTCAATTACTCTCAATTTTGGACACCTCACGTGCGGTGCCATATACATATGGAAAGGTATTTCCGAGAACTTTTCATTGATACCAAAATCGATACAAAAATGAGAAACGGTTTTGACATCATTTCTTTAATGGAGAAACGAGCTTCAATCGGACTCATTTGAGTCCGATTGAGGCTTGATGATCAAACCTAGACTCCATACAATAGATACTTAAATACCATTCATAATTTCTTTGATAAATCAGATGGAGAGAGTAGCACGAGGAAGAGTATATAAATTGGGTACCTTAGCTTGGAGAAGATCGAGTTCTGCGATTTTTAAGGGTTTGAGAGGAGCAGCTTCTTCTTCTTCTTCAGTTGCTAGCAAGAGAAGGAAGAGGCTGAGAGTTCTTCTTTAGCTTGGGAATGAGCTTGGAAGGGAAGGAGTTTGAGAAGAGGAGAAGAGCTCAGCTGATGGACAAATGGAAAAAAGGAGGAGGGATGAGGCTCTATTTTAAAGGAGGATGGAGGCATGACTCTTTCTTGAATTCTCCCATCAGCATGGAGGAGAAAATGGGAGGGACAGAGCTTCTTGCATGTACCAGAAAATGAGAGAGAGGGGCGATCAGGCACAAGAAAAATGAGAAGGGGAGGTGTGGGGCCAGCTCAGAAGGATTTAAGAAATAAATAATTATTTATTTCTAATTTTTAATTTATAATCTAAAAATTTAAATTTGGGGGTGGAGAATTCAACGGCGAAGTCAGATTTTGATTTCGATGATTATTTAATTATCCTATTTTTCGGGGTATTTAAATTCATTAAAATATTCGAGAAAATCCAACGGATTCGAAACACTTCCAAAATATCACCCATAGCTAATTTGAGGGTGACGAGTGTAATGACAGAGTCAGATTTTGATTACGAGGTCAAAATAAATATCTCAATTTTCTAATTAAATATTATTAAAATAATCCAAATATTCGATTGAGCTCCGAATCGTTCCAAATCTTTAGGAACTGATTCTAATAACTAAGTGAATCTAATAGAATGATAATTAGGATAAGTAACAACATAGGATTGTTATACATACATACTTATTTCTCCTCTTTTATATGCACTTGAATTTTAAAAACTTATAGTAAAAATTTAGTGTATTGAATTTATTTATTTCTTTTTTCATAAAAAGCATATTTGTTGTTACTAATTATTTTATTATTTCAAGCATGAACATATTTTTTTATATTAGCTCTTGCTGACTAACTGTTTCTAAGTGTCATTGGAAGTGTACTCACTTATTTTAAGATTTGGCGATGCATGCTTATATTATAACAATATTATTAATATGTTGTATTCTTAAGTTGTAGTGAAAATTTATTTGTGAAATATGCTCATATTTTAAGAATTAGTAGCTCTGAAGGTGGTCCTCATAACTTTTTCTGCTTGATTGCTGGTAGACTTTGAATCAAATGAAATGTTTAGTATACTAACTTCATTTCCCCTTTTATCAACGCTTATATAATTCATGGTTTGATTGATATTGATCATTTTAATAATTGTCTTTTTATTTAGGCTTCTAATTATTATTCTCTCACATTATGAAATTAACTCATTAATCTACCCATCAACATTCCAATTATCATACACAGTTAGAAATATTAACTTAATCACCCAATTCAAGTTGTAATGGAATCAAAATAATTTGATTACATTGTGCTGTATTGAAAGAGAATATTACTTAACATTTAGGATAAATGCTATTTAAATGATGCAATTCTATGAATTTATTTTATAATTTTTTTAATTGAAATATGAATAACATTTTGTTTCCATGCTTACATATACCGGCAATTCACCGTGCTTTAAGATTCTATTATTGCACTCTTAATTTTTATTGACACTCTCTCATCGCACGGAAATGAATATTAAACATAGGAAAATCACTAAGCTACAAACTTAATTGCAACAATAGAAGAAAAATAAAAAAAATTATGGTTTCTAAACCACAATGTATAGTTTGCAGCATACATCACCTCATACGGCGTAGGGACACATCCTTGTGGCCGCCAAGGCCTCACATCCACGAACATATGTCCTTGCTGAATTTTACATAGCGCAACAATTGATGATATCCTCTAGAGCATCCAACAATCTATTCAACCCCATTAACAAGCTAGAGGGCCAAATCATCCTAGTTTAAAGTTTATTTAATAATTTATTCACCAATGTCTATTAATATAAATTATAAATAATTAAACAAAGTAAGCAAAAAAATTTGAATGCAAATGATCCAAATTTTTACTGCTTGATTACATCATCAAAAATAAGTTGTGAAGGGTAACATTTCTATAGCATCAACAAAGGTGTTTAACGAAATAACTGGACGGTATCTTTCTGAGTATAATTAATGCATATATTATTCAGCATTGTATTTCCAATTATAATATACATAATTTTTCTATAATCTTTTCATCTCAAAATGACAATTTCTCCATTAATCTACAAATTGTGATAAGGCTAAGGAGTAAAGTAGCAGAACATAAGCTTAGTATCATCTCTAGCAAGCAATCAACTCAATTCCAAATCAACATTTGCTAATGCGATATATGAGGATTTGTAAGTGCTTTCATCGAAGGTAATACAAATAGCTTTATTGAAGGAGATAAGGGTGAAGTGAAATACCTAGAACCGACGAACAAAGGAGGAGGCGTAGGGAGGAGGCTCGGCGGATGGTTGGACTTGGCGAGCTGCAGACTTCAATCACCAAAACGATCGGGGCCTTAAGCACGGATGGAACCTTATGGCCATCTAGGGCGGAGCCTACAAGGCAGAGAGGCGCGCCGATAAGCAGGATGTGCGGCGGCGGAGGCTCCTAGGAGAAGACACGTGTCGTGCCGAGGGGGAAGAGGCGCGCGGTCACAAAAGAGGAAGGGGGGTCAGCCGAATGCGTGTGTGAGAGATTTAGGGTATGCGTGAGTTTTGGGGGAAAAATAGAAAGAAAATGTTTTTTTTTTAAATTAAATTTATTATTTTATAAACTTTATTTAAATTTTCTCAATTAAAATTATATAGTTTAAGTTGTCCCAAAAATTCTCGAAAAATCACCCCTAGCTAATTGAGGGGTGAGGAATGTAACTACGAAGTCGAATTTCGATTCCGACGAGTATTTAATTTTCCCAATTATCAAGGTATTTAAATATTATTAAAATATTCGCCAAAATTTTGACGACTTCCGATTGACATGAAAATATTACCACTAGCTAATTTGGGGGCAATGAGCGTAATGACAAAGTCCGTTTTTCGATCTGACGTCTTCTTAGATAGGTCAAATGTTAGGATTTCTAGATTTTCCAGAAATCAGGATTCGATCCATTTAACTCCTGATTTGGACTGGGTCTTAAAGGTTGACTCATAATGACTTAGTTAACACTTATGATCAAGATTAGAACTGAGATTAGTCTTAATTGACTAAGATAACAACTTGGGTTGTTACAAAAAATATTATAACAGTTACTATTATCTATTATTTAACATTTAAATAGTTTAAACAAAACTGTAAAGAAATAGAAAAACAATTAGAAGCTCAAAATAGTATAAATTTGAAAGTAAAGTAAACTAAAACTGTAAACTGAAACTATATGTGAAAGAATATGTAATCTAAATCTGAATAAATAATGCTGTAAAATTGTATTGTATGCCACTAAATTTATAATTATACATCTGAATATGCCACAGAACTATATGCCACTGATATGCTGACTGGGTGTCTCGTGGACACACCACCGAGTCCTTAAGTGAGTGTACACTCCGCTAACAGAGTTCTTTGGTGAGCTCATTCGCTCAGCTAATACTGACATGACTTATGCATTATGATATGCCAAGGTTTCAATGTTGATTCTATTTATCTCCATTGTGTAGAATTCATCAATGAATTCTGACTCATGAGTCTAATTTATTGAGTTATTTAGATTAAGATCAATAGAACTATTAGCGGAAAGAATTGAATACACATAATTGGTATGTTTCCAAGAAAGGGGATTTAACACTTAGTTTGTTTAACTGCACTTATTGAAGTGCACGACGATAAGAGGCATAACCTGGTTACACGCACACAATGATAAGAGGCATAACCTGGTTACAATTTATTCTCTCAAACTAAGTATCAAAGTTTACCCAATTATGAAACACCCAGGATAGATAAAATAAGACTGAGACTCTACATTCTCACTTAGAGTGACTTATCCAACCTTAGAATTTTACTGAAATGATTAAGTACTATGGATATACACTTTCACATTCTACTAATAATCTACTAATTTCCACAAATCTATTTAAACAACAAGGATTATCAGACTAATGAATCTTCACTCCACTGAAATGGTACTATACGAGGTTGTAAGGGTATGATCTAAAGGCCACTCAAATTTAGGTTACTACTACATGGAAGATACTCATACTAAGTTTTTAGGCAATTCTATCACAATGGTCTAAGATTAAGCATCTAAGCTAAAAAGGAGCATCTAAGTTCCTACCTCAAGATGTAGAAAATAAGCTCTTCATTACTAATTTATTCATGCTAAGACAAGATTATAATGAGCTTGCACACCTAACTTAAAAAAAATCTAAGTTATATACTTTGCACTAATTCCACAGTTTTTATTTCCTTAATGTTCGATTTAACCAGATTAGATGGGTAAACCCATCTGATCAGCACCTATGCTAAAATTATGGGATTTAATCTCATAAATTATTAAGGAATGATTGGTTTATAAATCCATTCCATTTTTATAGGTTACATTATGCTGGTAGTCTTACTTAAGAGGAAATCAATGATCTAAAGATAAGTGTTCAGGTTAACCAATCGCATAATTATTAAAGATCTTAATAGTTTTAAGTTAATGAGAGAAGATCAATGTCAAATTAGGGTGCACTATTGGGATTATGCAAATTGATTTATCTTTAAATCAAGCCATTTTACTTAAGGTGATTAAGGATTTTAGACCATAATCAAGGTAAATTAGGATTTTTAATCTCCAACTTAATCAAATCAAGATCAATTGTTTAGTTTATGGATCAATGGAAAATTAGTGAATTATTGGTGCATTATTGGTATCCACTTCAAATTCAAGATCAATTATTAATTAACTTAATCATCCTTTAGGATTCTTAGGGTTTGAATTTCATTAGTATCCAATCAAACATTTAAAGTATTTAATCAAGGATTTAAGTTCTCTAACATATAAATCACTATTAATGGAACATATAAACATCACATTAGTTGAAATAACAAGTAATTACGGATAACCAAATCCTAAATCAAATCAATAGGGATTAACACTTGATTATAAATTTTAAACACCTAAGTTTCATGCAACTTGGTTATTAATTTCTACTCATTCAAGCAAGCATTCAAGGATTATAACATTTTCATTTGACACAAAATATACAAGCGAATCATTAGGAGGTTTAGAACATGCCATTTAGGATAAAAAGATAGGTTTCATATTAAAATTCACCTATATATTCACACAATGCTTAAATTTACTAAATCCAGTTTTAGTTTTGATATATTTTGGCCCTCTTAGGGTCCTAGAGATTACAACGCAAAAAATATGAACTTTAGGCAATTTTGGACTGTTATGGGTGCTACGGCATGCTGCGACGAGCTGTAGCGCCTACTGGCCGAGAGCAAGGCACTACAACATACTACGGTGCTGGCCAACCCGAGGCGCGGGCACTATGGTGCGCAACAGTGCTTTCAGGAGCTGCGGCGGATTTTAGTGCTGTGGCGCGCTACGGTGTTAGATCTCCTGATAGTTGAGTCTATGGTGCACTGCGGTGCTTTCAGGCGCCGCATCAGCGCGTTGTGGCATGCTAAGATGCGCTACAATGGATTTAATCTGAGGAATTGTTTGCTACGGTGCGCTACGGCGCTCGACGGTGATTTCACCTGTGGTAAAACCGCGACGGGTCTTCTTTCGCACTCAATTGCTCTCAATTTTAGACACCTCACGTGCGGTGCCATATACAAATGGAAAGGTATTTCCGAGACATTTCCATTGATACCAAAATTGGTACAAAAAGAGCATTCTAATGGGCATAAAATGATGCCCTAGCTACGGGTTACAAAATTTCACAGCTTTTGACAGTATTTCTTTAATGGAGAAACGAGCTTCAATCGGACTCATTTGAGTCTGATTGAGGCTTGATGATCAAACCTAGACTCCATACAATAGATACTTAAAATACCATTCATAATTTCTTTGATAAATCAGATGGAGAGAGTAGCACAAGGAAGAGTATATAAATTGGGTACCTTAGCTTGGAGAAGATCGAGTTCTGCGATTTTTAAGGGTTTGAGAGGAGCAGCTTCTTCTTCTTCTTCAGTTTCTAGCAAGAGAAGGAAGAGGCTGAGAGTTCTTCTTTAGCTTGGGAATGGGCTTGGAAGGAAAGGAGTTTGGGAAGAGGAGAAGAGCTCGGTTGATGGACAAATGGAAAAAAGGAGGAGGGATGAGGCTCCATTTTAAAGGAGGATGGAGGCACGGCTCTTCCTTAAATTCTCCCATCAGCATGGAGGAGAAAATGGGAGGGACAGAGCTTCTTGCATGTACCAGAAAATGAGAGAGAGGGGCGATCAGGCACAAGAAAAATGAGAAGGAAGGTGTGAGGCCAGCTCAGAAGGATTTAAGAAATAAATAATTATTTATTTCTAATTTTTAATTTATAATCTGAAATTTTAAATTTGGGGGTGGAGAATTTAACGGCTAAGTCAGATTTTGATTTCGATGATTATTTAATTATTCTATTTTTCGGGGTATTTAAATTCATTAAAATATTCGAGAAAATCCAACGGATTCCAAACACTTCCAAAATATCACCCATAGCTAATTTGAGGGTGACGAGTGCAGTGACGAAGTCAGATTTTGATTACGAGGTCAAAGTAAATACCTCAATTTTCTAATTAAATATTATTAAAATAATCCAAATATTCTATTGAGCTCCGAATCGCTCCAAATCTTCGGGGACTGATTCTAATAACTAAGTGAATCTAATAGAATGATAATTAGGCTAAGTAACAACATAGGATTGTTACACATACATACTTGTTTCTCCTCTTTTATATGCACATGAGTTTTAAAAACTTATAGTAAAAATTTAGTGTATTGAATTTATTTATTATTTTTTTCATAAAAAGCATATTTGTTGTTACTAATTATTTTATTATTTCAAACATGAACATATTTTTATATTAACTCTTGCTGACTAACTGTTTCTAAGTGTCATTGGAAGTGTACTCACTTATTTAAGATTTGGTCCTCATAACTTTTAAAAATTTCTCACATCTGAAGAGAAACAAACCAAGCAACAAATTCTTGCTAATATGAGTTTCAACAATACCGATCTCAATATATTTTTGTTTCAATGATTTGACAGGAAAGCTTGAGGGTATTATGCTAGATAAAATTCAGTATCCTTATTTATGCACATGTTAGAATCTAAAATTGTTTGGGAGATTCTATGTTAGTTATATATGAATTGCTTTATGCATTCCATAACTAGGAATGATTGGAGACAAATAAAAATACTTCCAAAATTGAAACTAATTTAACATAAATGGCAAACACAACCAACATCCCGAAGCAACTACGATATAATTGAAAAATATTTCCAAATAAAAACAAGATAAAATGAAGAGAACATAATGTAGTCAATTGTTGATTTTTTTTTTTTTTTTTTTTTTTATAACTAATTGTCTTGCTTTTAAATATTGGGTTGTATGAGTTAGAATGTTATGTCCTTGTGATTTATTTTGTTGATATTAATTAATAAATTGAGCTAATCCTTGTGAATAAAAGTTGCTACAATGTCTTAATTGGTACTGCTACCAATATCTCAACATTATTTAAAAATTATAATTAGAATTATAAATTAATTAAAATGAATTAATTATTAAAAAAGTGTTGAAATACTTAATAATGAGATATTAAGTGTTTTTCAATAGTGGACTAATTCTGAGTTCGGATGGCAGACCTTTCTGTTAGCTCTTACTTGGGCCATTTTAAGGGGCTAATTAATTTTTGGGCAGCAGAAATCCGTCAATTGACTCTCCCAAGCTGTCGGCCGATAACCGTTCGGCTATGGTCACCCGTTTGAATGGGTCCCACTGACTGCCAGCTGGAGGATTGCAAGATGTCGAAATGGCCGAAGGGCCGACGGGTGTCGGTGGGATTAACCTAACCTCACCCGCGTATAAATGGCAGGAGGTAGGAGAGGAAGAAGATAGGTAGGCCGGGAGGGAAAGAGACGGATCAGCAAGAGAAAGAAGAGTGGCTTCGGAGTTCAGCCGCCGATGGGGGAATCAAGCAGTTCCGTATCCATTGACGTGGAGAGAATCTCGTTTGGTGGAAAGGTTTGATGCCCGTAAACCTCAAGCATCCTTCTTAGAATCTGTCTTCCTTCGTTTGATTCGATTGATCGTGATGATTTAGTCTTTTCTTTCTTAATGGTTTTGAGAAGTCATGGGGGGTTTACAATGCTTGCTTTGTTTCTTCCGATCTTGCTAAGCATTTTTTGGGCTGTTACATTCATATTGATTTTCTGGCTTTTGTGACAAATTCTTGATTGTTTGGTTTGGAGATTTGGTTGTTTATTTGAGAAGAATGTGATTGTTTTGTTGGTTTGATTGTTCTTTTTATTTTTATTGATAGCTTGATTAGTTTTTAAAGTTTGAGGACCTGTTGAGCAATGTTTTCTTGTGAAATAATGGTTTTGTTATGTTATGATGAATGATTTATGTATCTTTTTTAGTTTTCGGCTTGCAGGAACACCTTATACCAACAAGATGCGGTTCTGTTTCAGTTTCCGTTTTTGGCGATCAGGAAAAGCCTGCTCTTGTTACTTATCCTGATGTAGCGTTAAACTGTAAGTTGAAAGATTGTACCTCATTCGTTATTACTTCTCCATTTTTATTATTTTGTTTAGAAATATAATTATTAAATTCTTAGGTTGTTTCTTGGCGGGTTTAGCTGCATGTTAACGAGTTGTTAATGAAACGCCAATACTTATAGGATGCTATATTGTTCATATAACTGTTCATTTATGATAATTATGCCCGTTTATTTTATTGTTATTGTTTATGGAGATGTTTCTATTTGATTTTGAATGAGATTGAATGATGTTATGGTTCAGCAGTTGAGTTGTTGTGTTTGAATTCTTGACACAAGTGTTCAAATTCCACTAGCCACATATTTATATTATAAGGCTCAATTTCTTTAAATAAAATTTATATACTGAGTGTAATTGCAATTGAGATGAAATTTCATTAATTAGCTATTCAATTGTTCCTCTGAAAGAATCTAACAATTTTTAAATAATCTGAAATGCATTACTTTAAAACAATATTAAAAATCATTGAGTATATCAAGGAAAGAAGAGCGCATGGATAGAAAAACCCCATTTCTCTTTTAGAAATAGGCCTTCTTCCTCAACGAGCATAACGCCTGGATTTACACTTTGAACCCCCTCCTTTATATTTGACAAGTAAATGTCTTGAACTCCTGGACTATCTTGCTGACAAGGACTGCTCAATCATCATGGTCTTCTCTTTTCAGCTTTTTTTCTTGAATTATGGCTTAGAATGCTAACACTAAAGGCTAATAGAAGATATCCATTTATTTGTATAGTTCTAGAAGTTTACGTAATATGACAACATTAGGGAGGCAAGTAGGCTTTCAAGGGCTGTTTGGTTCACTAATATGTTAATGCAGTGCTATGTCATGTGGTGGTATTGGGAGATTAAGGCTATTTGGTTCACTGTGATGCTATCTCTAGCTTCCAAATAATTTAAAAAACACCACTATTATTGACATCGACATATTCACCAAAAAGGATGATTTATAGATATCGATGTTTAAAATTATCCATAGCTGTCAATGATTCTCTTGAAAATGAAGGAATTTGCAGGATGATGATGAGCCTAGGATGCTGGTGGTTGACAACGAGGTTGTTAGCCATTGAAAATGTTGCTAGAAGTTGGCTTGTGGTCTGTGGTGAGGGTTTTGTGAGCTTCACGATGTAGCGCAAAATTTAATGGTGAATTCTCTGAAATTAAAAATATAGAAAAATGACTTTTAAAGAGATTGTTTTCACATCAAAAATCATTTTTGATACAAGAGTATTGAATAAACAATCATGCATCCTAGTATAAATTGACAATTGGTATTTAAATAGCACAAGATTTCAATAACATTGACATCTTAATAACATCATGATAACTTTGAATGGTGTTGTGGCCAGCGGTTAGGTTCTTTAGATTTAAATTTTTGACAGGTCAAGGGTTCAAATCTCACCTGCCATAATTGCCGGCTTAACTTCTATAAAAAAAAACATCCTGATGCCTTTGAACCAATCAAGCTTTAATCATTATGTTGCAAATGTAGATAGAGTAATGCTACACACATCATTGGCCTTATCCTGATATATCTCATCATCAACGGTCAATACAACTCCTTGGTACTTAGCACTATATATGGATAACTAGTTGGGCCAATCTTAATTGCGGACTACGCCCTCTACTCCATTGTGGATGCATTGGAAAAGAGAGAAGATAGCACAAGTAAGATGTGGTCTATTTAATGCTTAAGCTGTTCTTCACATTTCTAATATTTAAGCCTTCTTACACGCTACTCTACAATCACATCGCAAAAATGACCATTTAGTACTTTTAGCACTAGTATAAGATTATTTATTGGTCTTCTTTTAAGCTCATAACTCCTTGAAAACGACCTTATCCTCTTGGTAAACCTGAAACGAGCAAGTTGTTTTCTTGGAGTGCTACATTCATTGAATCTGATTAATCGTAAGAATTAAGTTTTTCTAGTTGCTGGAAAACACTTTTATAGAATTAATTATTGCTAGGAATTGGAGAAAGATCTTTTCTGCTTTGGCAAATGTTACAAACCCATGTCAGAGTTGGATCATCCTTGCAAAGTGAATTGAGTTCAATTAAATTTTGTAAAAAATGATGTATTGTTTGGCTGTCTTAATCCATGTGCGCGAACTATGGGGGTGAAGAAGCCGTCAAATTGAAGAATGTCTAAATGATCTTACTAGTTGATTGTAGGCTCAATCAAGCCTTAACGCTCAATCAAACCTTAACTCCATCTTTCACCAAGTGGGACTGCTCACTAGGAGTACTTTTACCTAATTGTTACTTGATAAAATTTTCCATTGCTAGTGTTCTGCAAAAAGCCAGCATTGAGTTCGGAAATTAGAGATGGTGAGTTTGTTGGGTAATTTCCTTGAACCTGTAAGAAGCGCATGGACCTTGTTTCTCTAACGCGTCCTTATCTATGCAATTCTAGATGGCGACTTAAAAGTCACTGTTTGATTTAATGGTTGAGGTTGATTGCGAGCTCTCACATGCGAAGGAGATTGTTGATACATCTTGGAATAGTTTAATCCCACATTCTATACAGTGAACTAGCCTGATAAAAATTCACAACATCATTATAATATCTATGCAATGTATTAAATTTATGTTAATTAACAAAACAAAAAAAGAGAAATCATCTCCGAAGCGGCTCTCGTCCCACTTCTCATGCTTACCTAATTCATAGAACTAAGAAGTTTTTTTTCAACAAAGGTGATGCTTGATTTGTTTTACCATGATGCAGATGATTCATCAGAGTCAAAATAAGAAAATTACTTTTATGATCACCGAATGAAAAGTAAAAGAAAAAAAAAAGGTAGGTGCAGTTAGTTTTGACGTTACACTTTTTATTTTGTGGGCATTCACCAGATATGTCGTGCTTTCAAGGATTGTTTTTTTCACCAGAGGCTGCTTCATTACTGCTTCACAATTTTTGCATATATCATATCAGCCCTCCTGGACATGAGGTCAGTCATTTCGTTGCACAGCTGTTATATTTTTATAAATACATAATATTGAAAAAACAATATAATGCAAAATTGAAACTATCTGTCATTGCTATTACTGGAGCAACATAGTCACATGATTTTCTGTGTTCATCCTAAGAGTTGCTACAGTTCGGAGCTGCTCCTATTTCTCCCGACATTCCGGTGCCCTCTGTTATTGAGTTGGCAGATCAAGTTGCTGACGTTCTTGATTTCTTCGGGTGAATGTTCTTCACTGAATATGTATAATTCATCTCTCAAAAATACAAAATATCATACTCAACATTTTCTTGTAAACAGGCTAGCAGCTGTGATGTGCATGGGCGTCACTGCTGGTGCTTATATCCTTACACTCTTTGCCGTAAGTTTTTTTTCTTCTCATATTCCTTTCTGACATTATGTTTCAGTGCAAAGTTTTTCAAATAGCATGCTCTATACAAATAACAATCTATTGATATAACATTACAATTGAACTTGGGATATAAATGAACAAAAAACATTAAAAACAGAGAACGCACAATACTGGTGACATTAGCAGTTGTTAAGATTACATTGGAGCGAATTCTTATTGGGGGAATGACCTAAATTTACATCATCCTAATAGCAGCGAGCAGCCAAACTGCCTTTTGTTTATATAACAAAGCTGTTGCCTTTTTGCGTTCTTAACGCAGCTGAGATATCGAAACCGAGTTCTGGGCCTGATGCTGGTGTCGCCATTATGCAAAGCTCCTTCCTGGTCCGAATGGTTCTTCAACAAGGTGCCATTCAAAACCCTTTTTCTGTTATAAAGGCAAGTCTGAATCACTTTTCACAAAAAATTCAGGTGATGGCCAATCTGCTGCACTTTTACGGGATGTGCGGGCTGATAAAAGATAGCTTGATTCAGAGATACTTCAGTAAGGTGAGAGAGTCTGCCTGCCTTCTCCATTTGAGGAGAGAATTCATTGTTTAATCTTCGTGCAGGAGGTCTGCGGCAGCGGTCAGCACCCAGAATCGGATATTGTTCGTGCCTGCCGAAGCGTGAGTCATTCTCTGCCATCCTTTCTTGTCTTTTACTAGAGTGAATAATGATGAGAGAGCATCCATTGGAGTGCAGCTGCTGGACGAAAGGCAGGCCGTGAACGTGTGCCGGTTTGTTGAATCAATGAACGGGAGGCAGGACTTGTCGGAAGAGGCGAGGAAGCTGCGGTGCAGGATGCTGATATTCGTGGGCGAGAGGTCTCCGTTCCATGGGGAGGCGGTGGACATGGCTTCGAAGCTGGACAGGAGATTCAGCGCTCTCGTGGAGGTGCAGGCTTGCGGGTCGGTTGTGACTGAGGAGCAGCCGCACGCGATGGTGATTCCGATGGAGTATTTCCTGATGGGTTACGGGCTTTACAGGCCGTGCCAGATGAGCGGCAGCCCTCGCAGCCCTCTCAGCCCCTCCTGCGCCTGGCCCGACCAGTTCTCCCCCGAGAGTATGGGCCTCAACCTCAAACCCATCAAAACCAAAATCCAGCCTTGATCCCCTTCCCACCCCTCTGTAGATGCGCCATCAAAGGAGATTCTTTTTTTTTTCTTTTTCATTTCATTGTGGTGGCCCACTGATCGCTGTTTTTTTTCCTTATTTTTTTTTCATATCGTATAAATAAAGAGAGGTTCGATATATAGGGTATAGGCGATCAATGATTAGCTGCTGCAGCTGTGGAATATTTGTTATTTCATAATAATCATTGATTCGAGGAAGTTAAATAAATCCACTTCGGTGATGGTCGTTTTGGTTTATTGATTGGTTTCTTTGGCCTGTTCGCATTCTAAGTTGAAAGACTTCTGGTGCTATCATCAGAAATATAAATTTTAAATGTCGGTGAGTTAGGCCAAAAAGAATATAAATAAAATAGTTTATTATTATAAATGAATTAAGAAAAATAAAATTACGTCACTATAATAACTACCACTGCCTCTCTGCTCCTCTTTGCGGTGCCCGAACTTCTCGCCACAGCTTGCCCCCTCTGTCATCACTACAAACCTCTCCTTCACAGCTCTGCTCGCCGTTGCTTTCCTCAGCGAACAAGCTTCAGTGCTTCCCTCTCATGTCATCTTCTTTTATTACAGTTGCACTTTGAATTTCTCTTAGCATTCAAACATGATTGATATGTAGATACTAACATAGCTGGGAAAAGATCAGTTTGCTTCTCACCTATGTTGTTCATCATACCGACAAACTAACATTCATTTTCGATGATGATTTCTAAACTTTCATTTTTTCAATAGTAGACTTGTATGCTAAATTGCCAATTAATTTGCCTGCGTTTGCTTCCATGATTAGTTGTATGCACTTTATTATTTTCTTTTTGTATTTGTTTTGATTTTTACAATTAATTTTATATTTTACTCAAATTATCTTAGATTGTAATATTTCAATTTGGTTAAACTACAACCATGAGTGTACCACCCACAAATACTTGCATGAACAATGATGGCATTGTTAATGAGCCCAATATTTAAGAATACAATTCGCAAGTTAATGACATCATTGAACTTACAATAACTCTCCATGCAGCCCTTCTTGATTGATGAAGCCTTTCAATTATTATAAAGGCATACACTTGTGGCACTGGGTTGGCCTAAAAACGAAATCAACTTATAATTACATGAAACCACATATATAGGTGCTTTTTTCTTGTTGTAGAAAAGGAAAAGTATCTAATGCCCCCATCAAACTCAAAATAATGTAAAAATTAATTATTAAAATTTGATGCAGGCTATAATGGTTGTGCTCGATTCTTTCCCCAATAGCAGACATGTTGTACATGATACTGATCTTGAACATAACAATGAGCAAAATCATGAGATCTTTGTATCAAACAAAATTAGTTCCCTGGGGAGGACGACAGAGAAGCATTAATGAGATTATTTTATCATGCAAACTGAAAATTATAAATTCTTCTATAGTGTAGAATTCATAGAGAGCAATCAATTGAAAACATATTTTGGATAAATGCAAGATCAAGAGATGCATATCATTATTTTGGAGATATGATCATATATGACAAAACATATCTAACTAATAGATATGCAATACTGTTTGCCCCTTTTGTTGGTGTAAATTATCATGGGCAATTTTAGGGTATGGAGACTAATTGGATCATGGGCAATGTTAGGATACACAGACTAATTGGATCACCAAAGAAAGTGTCGAAGGAGTTCTAGTGGGTTTTGAGGCATAGCATCACTGGGCTGGCAGGGTAACGACCCGAGTCGTTATTAAGTTATTTAGGATTAAACCCAGCTCAAGTAAGTCAAAATTAGAATCCTGTGCAATTTTCAAATTAGGTCAAACCAAATATCATTGGATAAAGTATACTCTTGAGATTATAATGCTCAAATTTAGGAACAATCTGAATAATTGATACTCTTGAATTAATTTCTAAATATATAAAATTTATAAAATTAGGAAATAAGTTCAAATTAAGTGATTTTAGTGTACTAGATTAAGAATATCAGGAAAATATTATATAAAAAGTTTCTTCAAATTCGGAGCCCTAGATTCATCGTAATTAATTTTTGAAATTTTAATCTTCAAAAATTAGCATAAAATAAAATATAACTTCAAACTAAGAAAAATTAATATGTGTGTCTTTGTCTAGACAAGATACACATATTGGTTAAGTTTCGTTAAGTTACGATACTTTTTAGTAAGTTTCTTCATCATTATTTTTTATTAAGTAGATACCTCAGTAAGCTACTTACTTCTTAAGTAAAATAAATCTTTTCTCCCTATAAATAAGACCCAACCCCTCCCCTTCTTTACACATAAATCTCTCTTTCTACTCTTTACCTCCAGTTACCTCCCTTTGCCTCCCACCTACAGTAGCCACCTCTCAAGCCTCCAACAGCCGCCCTCGACCTTCGCATCCATTCGTTGGCAGCAGGTCACCTTCTTCTCTTCACCAATCGCTAGCTATAGAAGATCCCCTCTGAACGGGGAAGAATAAAATATATCCCCTTTGAATGGGGAAGAAAAGAAAATTGTTGGGATGTGGAGACCATTTAGATTATCGTACCAATGCCGATAAAGCTCTGGTGGGCTTCCGGTAGGTCTCGGGGTGTTATGTTATAAGCTGAAGGAAGTCTGGGAGCAGCAGCGCCCCCCTGCGTGTTGTGCAAAATTTACTGCTAAGAGCCTATCGATGTAGAGCACCGTGATGCACTCTGGCTGTGATGACCCACTTAAGTAGTAATAAGTGAAACTCTTAAACATCGAGGTGCCCTTTCAGATAACGGTGGAGTTTCTGATAAGAACTCCAAAGTTAAGCGTGCTCATGTGAGAGCACTCCCAGGATGGGTGACCTGCTGGGAAGTTATCTTCCGAGGGCAAAACCGTGAGGCCTTTCAGGCCAAAGCGGACAATACCTTGGTGCTTAAGAGTTTGGGCTGTTACAAATGGTATCAGAGCAAACCATAGGGTGTCAGATAGGAGCTAGGTGTCATACAGGGCAAAGTACCATTTCATGTGAGCAGTCTCATGAACCTATGATGGTTAAGGTGCTACATGGTTGTGGGTACCTCTTGCACCTGTAGGGGTCACCTCTAGTCCTATCTACCCAATGGATGGTTCTTGGATCTGTGTGTGGATACTGACGAGGATGTCAGTTACTTAAGTTGGGGAGATTGTGATGACCCACTTAAGTAGTAATAAGTGAAACTCTTAAATATTGAGGCGCCTTTTCAGATAACGGTGAAGTTCCTGATAAGAACTCCAAAGTTAAGCGTGCTCATGTGGGAGCACTCCCAGGATGGGTGACCTGCTGGGAAGTTATCTTCGGAGGGCAAAACCGTGAGGCCTTTCAGGCCAAAGCGAATAATACCTTGGTGCTTAAGAGTTTGGGCTGTTACAAATGGTATCAGAGCAAACCATAGGGTGTCAGATAGGAGCTAGGTATCATACAGGGCAAAGTACCACTTCATGTGAGCAGCCTCATGAACCTATGATAGTTAAGGTGCTACATGGTTGTGGGTACCTCTTGCGCCTGTAGGGGTCACCTCTAGTCCTATCTACCCAATGGATGGTTCTTGGATCTGTGTGTGGATACTGACGAGGACGTCAGTTACTTAAGTTGGGGAGATTGTGATGACCCACTTAAGTAGTAATAAGTGAAACTCTTAAATATTGAGGCGCCTTTTCAGATAACAGTGAAGTTCCTGATAAGAACTCCAAAGTTAAGCGTGCTCATGTGGGAGCACTCCCAGGATGGGTGACCTGCTGGGAAGTTATCTTCCGAGGGCAAAACCGTGAGGCCTTTCAGGCCAAAGCGAATAATACCTTGGTGCTTAAGAGTTTGGGCTGTTACACCGGCTCCTCGTGGTTTGAGCTTGGGCACCCCATAGATCTAGACTGGGGCGCCATGACGTGTTCTGCAGAATTTTCTGCTGAGAGCCTGCCGCTATAGAGAGCCGTGGCGCACTCTAACGCCCTGTGGTTTATGCTTGGGCGCTCTGTAGGCTGAGACTGGGGCGCTATGGAGCACCGTAGGGCTCGTCAAAAACCTGTTTTGGGTCTAGGTGCTACCCAAGTGTTTTGGAGGGTATTTTGGATTATTTGGTGCCCAAATAATGCCTGAGTATATAAGGGAACATAATGGAGATGTTCCATATGTTGGAGATCAACCCTAATCAGGTGGTAACTGCTACTATTCTTATTCAACCTAGAGTGAGAACTAGTACCATGAAAAGAAGAAGTCAATCTGAAGGTTGTGCACGTGATAGATCCTTCTTGTTCTTATGAATATGAATCTGACTTCGCCATTACAATCGTCACCCCAAATTAGATGGTGGTGATATTTTGGAAGTGTTTGGATGTAACAACCTAGGTTGTTACTTAGATCAATTAAGACTAATTTAAGTCTTAATTGAGGATCTAGCACACTAACTATGTCATTCAGAGTTCATCTCTAAGATCTAGGTCAAATCTGGAATCAATTGAATCAAATCTGGATTTTTGGAAAAAAATCCCAAAACCCTAGAAATTGATTTCTTATTTTGACCTCAAATCAAAAATTTGACTTCGCCATTGCATTCACCACCCCAAAATTAGCTAGGGGTGAAGTTTTGGATGCATTTGGAAGTCGTTGAATTTTCATTGAATATTTTAATATTATTTAAATTCCCTGAAAAATCAAATAAATAAATACTCATCGAAATAAAAATCTGAGTGCGCCGTTGTGTTTCTCACCCTTCAATTAGCTAGGAGTGATTTATTGGGATTTATCTGGAATCATTTAGTAGACCAATTTTAATTAGAAAATTATGCGATAATTAATATATTAATTAATTAATATATTCCTTAACGGCTCAGTTAATTACTTAAATTGCACCGTCATTTTTCTTTTGTTCTTACTTTTCCGACAACCTTCGTGCTGATCGCCATCTCTCGTGTTGATCTAATCAGTCTTTACATCCCAACAGTCCCAGTATACCCAATCTTAGTCTACCTCCTAGTGCTGCACTCGAGGCTCCACCGTACACATCACTGCATGGGCCGAATCACTATAGATCCGTGTCTTACTTTTATATTTCCTTTATATGCTCTTGGGCCTATATATGCTTGATTAAATAAACGTTGTAGATAACATATTCATTACCTAATTTCCTACGACCCATTTATTACTTGGCAAAACCTCAGGCCAAACGCAAATAGTAATCATATTATGATGCAACTATAGATTATAATCACATCAAAATCATACTAGTGTAGAACATATCCATGAGCAACAAGGATGATGCATAGTTGATTATTTGACCAGAAAAACAGCAAACTGTATTGCTCATGAAGAACTCATATCTTCTTAGAAAGACGAATATATTGGTGTGCGGATGTATTGAGATATAGACAAACGAACTATGTAGTCTAAATGGATCCTTTAAATGCATATCTCGATCTTGATTACGAACTCTCAAGCTAATTGATCGGTGCTCAGCTTCTTGTTTTCCCTCTTCAGAGTAATAGCAATAGAAATGTCATTTGGAAAGAGAGTGTGGAAAATAAAGGCATGAGCAATAGTCAGGATGATCAAAGCTATACATGTGAAAGCAGATATCCAAGAGAGAGCCGCTGATAGGATCCTCATGAAGAGATTGTTGACTTCTGCAGTGTATCTAATAGTTGCTAGTGATGCACCGGCCATTGGCACTGTATAAGCCCACCACGCAAGAGAGAACCGAAAGCCTCGGAAAAAGTTTACACGAGCAGCCTTCAAACGAACAAAATAATCTCATGATTAAAAATAAGTGCTATTTATTAAGAGATTTTTATATAACTATAGATGTACTTTACCAGAGAGCCGTAGAGGAACATGGCCATAAAATAAGCTATCTTGGAGCCAATGTCGAAATGCCCAACAATCATCGCCCATGAAATGCATCCCAAACTCGGCACAGCTATAAACAAGAAGAAAACAGGATGAAGATCCTTCGGCAGTGTCTCATTTGTTGGAAGCCTTTGATACAGAGTCACGAACAGGACAACATAATGCGCTAAGCCAACAGCAAAGAAGAAAATCGCCCCTTCCCTTAACCCCATGGAAGAGCCAAGAATGGCGCCCGTAAAGTTTCCCAGAATTGACAAATGAGTTGATGGGTTGGCCACTTTGGAAAGCCTTCTCTCGCCTCCCAACATCCACTGTCCGTAGATTTTGAGCTCTAGACAGAGTATGGGAGTCATTGTTATGTACCATAAAGAATCATGCAAGTTCCTGGCAATCGAAGGAGGCAAACTCAGGAGCAACAAGATGCAGCCTATCCATGGAGTGAAGAAGAAGTTAACTCTGATAGGATGATGAAACTCCCGTCTCACGGCTTCGAAGTAATATATCATTTTTAAGCTGTATATGAAGGCTGCAGAAACCATCAATGAAAGGGAGATGCACCAGAGAGTGTAGTTCACTGCTAAGTTTATGTGAAGAAAGCTCATGGTAGGAGACGTGGCTATTGTCTTCCAAAGCAGGGCTTGGATTCCGAATCCAACAGACACTCCGAAAGAAGATATGGTGAAGCGAAGAAGGAAAGGCCATTTCTCATCTTGAGGAAGAAGCAACTTCTCCGAAGGCTGAGAAAGGGTTTAACAGATTAATATGTGTAAAGAGAGCTAGTGATAGCCGATATAGCTTGCCTTGAGGCTCTCTAGTTCGGGTCCTTCAAGGGCATCAAAGTAGCGTTTCAATGTTGGAAACTCCCCTGGATCTGCGGCTTTTTCTAGTCCGGAGCTTTCGAATCTGCGTGAGTATGTTTTGAAAGTATCGTAGTAGCTATCTTTAGGCGCCGTTCTGCTGCTTGAGAAGCAATCATGCTCATTCGATTGTTGCTTTTCTTTGACTTCGTTTGTATGAATGGGAGCACTATTCAGGGATGGAATATCAACAGTATGTTGTGTCGCTGGCAGCCTTACTTCATTCGATTCCTGCTTTGACTCATAGATAACATAACGGCTAATAAGTAATTCTGAAATTGTTAAGAAAGCAAGCAACACGTTTAGACCACTAATTAACAAATAATTAAGAAGTTTCTTGCTCTGTCAGAATTTCATAGGAAATTTCTATCTGAATTTAAATACACAAATACAAGCAATTTTTATTATATGACGGGACGTAGCGTCTCTCTTTTGTATATCAAAGCACATTTACTTACTTCATATATTGTATGATCATCTAAACGATGAGAAGAAACGCAGTTCGAATGATCAGAGCCATCTTTGATGGCCAAGCGACGCCCCATACTTCCACAAGCCACCAAATCTGCATGCTTTCATATATTATACATATATATTGATTCAGGATTCAAGAGTTGAACCAAAAGTATACCTTAGGAGCAATGGAATATAAAATATTATATTTATTATAATTTTGCAATATAGCTTCCTACATATCCCTTAAGCTTTTTCTAAAATATATAAGATTACCGTTATGTGTTATTGTAAATATATATAATTTCTTAATTGTATTAAATGCAAGCATGCCTTTTCTTGAGATTTAAATCTCACATACCATACATATAAAAACATAAAAAAACTACATTCTCTGATTGAATCCCATATATACAAGGATACGAAACCCTAAACAACCTTCAAACGATTTGTGTGTAGTTCGAACGGAGACGAAGCGGAGCTTCGAACGAGAAAATCAAGAACCTTCGGCGTCGCCTCCATCCTCTTTGTCTGCTCCACTTTGAACGACTTTCGATGGAGCGTCTTCGAACGGACAGAATGAAGACCTTCATTTTAGTCTCCTTCCTCTTTGAACCAGAAGTCACAGTTGAAGCTCTGCGTTCCTCCTCGAGATCGTTTTCTTTATCTCACCGTGAGCTAATCCTCTGCGTAAAATTGAATTTTGCCCGATCTTTTATAGTGGGATATAACTTTTACTTGCAATTTTTTCTTAAACATTTCATATAAAAATTTTACTTTACTCAAATTTTACATTCCATAGATCAATTAATTAAAAATACTATGTTTGCCATGAATGTGTCATAAGATGCATTTTAAGGATTGATTTTGTGCACTTGAAGTTTTAGAAAAAGAGGAATGCTGTTGGCTGGCGTGGCCGAAGAGGGAGAGTTCACAGCAGAATAGTTCTCCGCCTCCGCCATGACTGTGAAATCTCACATGAGCTTTCTTCACTACCGGCAGAAACTGTTCGACTGTGAACACTCTAGCCAGATCCTCCCCGCCTATCCAATCTTCAACCGCCGACGGATCTGAAACTGCAAGGGATGATGCGAAATTGGCAAAGGGGTTCGCCGCCCAGTTAGCTCTCAATCATCGCCTTTGTCGATCTTATCCGAAGCAGAGGATCTGGATCAGCCCTCGAACGCTTCGGATAAGATCCGTGGCGCAATGCACTATACATCGTACAGTGAATACTCAACTTATTTTTGTAACCGCTGGACATGTTAGCATTTCTCGATGCATAAATGAATTATATATATGAACCCAAGGAAACAAATTTTGATATATAGACGAGTAAAATTTCTACTGCAAAACAAAAAAAAAACTCGCTTTGTTATACCTCTAAAGAGGCTTAGCAATGGCTGCCAAAGAAGAAGCAAAGAGCAAGTTCGAACTTTAATGGCTTATGGTGGGTGCGATTGTTGAAGCAGGAGACTACTATTTATAAGAAGAAAATGCTTTTTAGAGTTGGGTGGCACTCAATAAAATTTGTCCAATAAAATATGAGCATCAGTACTGCTCACACCAAGGGATTACTCTAACGATCACCCACGGCTTAGAATGCATTCCGCCATGATTTGAATATATATAATCGGTCAACTCGTTTCTGATCACAACAGCTACATTTTTGTTTTTATTTAGCACCTACATTTAGAAGAGAACCCAAATTCTATAAAATAACAAATCATGATAATGAGAAAAATAGTAAAATAGATGAGATGTTATAAGGAACCGGTGAAACTAATAGGTTGTTGCACCTCTGTTAGGATTTTAGAGAGAGTTTCAAATTATGTGGAACACAAATTTGTATATAATGAGTAAAATCAAAACAAATTAAGGGAGGTGGTTGTGGCTATCTTTCTTTATCCTAGAGTAAAAGCTGATGTTCCCTGTTAGAGAAGAAATTGATCGGGAGGCTTTGTAATCGGTAAATCTTTCTTTCATTGGTGAATATGAAGTTCTTTGTAACTCTGTAATCCTTCTTCATACATTGCAGAATTTTATGTGTGGTGTGGCTTCATGAATTTTCCCATCCTTGAATTTTTCACATAAAATTCTTATTGTTTGGATGCTTGTGTGTAAATGCATGTGTATGTGATGTGATATATATTTTGATGTGCTTGTAATTTCGTTATTTACTTGATAATCATTAATGCAACCCTGATCCTCGAGTGCAAATCGCTTCCGTTGCAGTGCTCGTGAGGTGTCTCGATCCTTCAATAAGTAGTATCAGAGCGTGGTTTCTCCGTCTGTTCTTGTTGTTCTAGGATTTGCAGTTTTAGTGAGAGCAATGACTGACGAAATGAGACACAAAATTGAGAAACGACACTAATTTTGCTTCTGAAAAATGCAAATGGAGGATTTGCTTTATCAGAAAAAGTTGTGTCTACCACTAAATGGAGCTGACCAAAAATCAGCGACTATGTCAAATGAAAATTGGGAGGTTCTTGGTATAACCACATTGAGTTTAATTCATCTTTCATTGTCTTATTCTATTGCATTTAATATTGTTAATGAAAAAGATACTATAGATCTCATGGATGCACTGACAAGAATGTATGAGAATTCATCGCCTTCTAACAAAGTATTTTTGACAAAGAGACTATTTAATATGAAGATGATGGATGGATACTCAGAGACTGAATATCTGAATAGGTTTAACACTGTGATAAGTCAGTTGATTTCAGTGGGCATCAAGTTTGATAATGAGATTCAAGCTATGTTATTCATCTCATCATTGTCAAACAGATGAGATAGCCAAGTTATTGCATTAGTAATTCATCAGAAAATGTGTCTTTGAAATTTGACAACATTGTTGGGCTATGCTGAATGAAGAAGTGCGGAAGAGATCCCATGAGTCATCTACTTCAACATTGAATACTAAGATCAAAGGAAGAGGTGTAGACTAATGACATAATAGAAATATGTTTATGTTAAGATGAGGAAAATCAAGACCTGGAAAAATAAAGTCGTATTGCTGGAATGGTGGGAAGGCAGGTCGCTTCAAGAAGGACTGCCTTACCATAAAGAAGACAAGTGGTGGGAGCAAGATTATGTGCCCACCGTGAATGTTTCAGCTGAAGAAAATTAGAATGTATTGATTCTCTCACTTGTCAACAAGGAGTCCTGGGTGGTGGACTTGGGAGCATCCTTTTATGCCACTTCTATGAGGGGTGCCTTCAATAATTACACTAGTGGTGACTTGGGTAAAGTATATCTTGAAGATGATAAGGTATGCGATATTATAAGGAAATGTGATGTAAATGTACACCTACCAAGCGGTGTATTTTGGAAGCTCAGAGAAATTAGACATGTGCCATATTTAAAGAGAAACCTTATTTCAGTTAGTCAGTTAGCCAGGGAAGGCTACAACACATGCTTTACATGCGACTCATGGAAGGCACAAATGGTGCACTCACTATTACATGAGGCAACATGGAAGGTACATTTTACTTGATCAATAAAGTATCTGATTCCATTGCAGTTGTAGAACTAATAGAAACAGGTCTATGGCACATGAGGCTTGGCCATATGAGCAAGAGGGATTTGAAATCCCTACAATCAAGGGGAAGGCTCAAAGGACTAAAGTTAGTATATTTGGATTTTTGTGAAGACTGTGTGCTGGGCAAATAGGATAATGTCACATTCTCCAAAGTTGGAAGAGAGCTGAAAGGCAAAAAACTCGAGTTAGTACATACAGATATATGGGAGCCAGCTCTAGTTTCTTCTATAGATGGAACCACATATTTCATCATGTCAATGATGACCATATAAGAAAGGTATGAGTTTACTTTATAAAGCATAAATATGATGTATTTAATGTATTTGGGAAGGAGTTGGCTTTGTTGGAGAATGAGATAGGGTTGAAGCTTAAGTGCTTGAGATTCGATAATGGCGATGAGTACTGTGACAAGGAGTTCAAGAAGTTTTGTGTCTTGAGAGAGTTCATGAGAGAATTTACAGTTCACGGAACACCACAACAAAAGGGTGTTGTAGAGAGGATGAACAGAAGGATCACAGAAAGAGCCAGGAGGATGAGATTGCATGTGGGTCACCAAAAGCACTTCTGGGCTGAGGCCGCTAACTCAGTGGTGTATTTGATTAATAGGGGACCTTCTGTACCCCTAAATAAAGGAATTCCCAAGGATACCTAGAGCAGAAAGGAGGTGAAACTAAAACACTTCAAGGTATTTGGTTATTCATCCTATGTGTATACTGATGCAAGATCCAGGAGCAATCTTGATGTAAAGGCAATCAAATGGACATTTATTGGATATGGTGCAGGCAAGCTTAGTTACAGATTCTAAGACAATCAAAATCAAAAAGTTATCAGAAATAGGGATGTCATTTTCAATGAAAGTAAAATGTACAATGATTGTATTGGAGTCAGGAATAATTCCAAGGCTGATTCAGATGGTTAGCCTTAGTACATTGAATTTGATAATAGTGTTGAGCTAGATGAATGTGTGCATGTAGATACTCAGGAGGGTATTGATGTTGAACTACAAACACCCATGTTGTGGAGATCTACAAGAGTCATGAGACCACCAGAGAGGTATTCTCCTTCCTTATTTTATTTGTTGTAAACAGATGGTGGTGAACCAGAAAGTTTGGAAGAGATGCTTCAAGTAGAAGATTTAATCAAGTAGGAGGCTGTCATGAATGATAAAATGGCATCACTCATGTCAAATAAGACATGGGAGTTGGTAGCTCTACTAGCTAGAAAGAGAAACTGTTTACAACAAGTGGTTTTATTGACTGAAGCAAGAATAGGATGAGAGTAAATGTTATAAGGTGAGGCTTGTAATAAAGGGCTTCCAACAGCGACATGGAGTTGATTATAGTAAGATATTTGCCCAAGTTGTGAAGAAGACAACTATTAGGATTGTGTTGAACATTGTTACAGTTGAATATTTACATCTGGAGCAAATGGATGTCAGGACAGCATTTATTTATGGAGAGTTCGAGGAAGAGTTGTGCATGCAATAACTGGAGGGGTACAATGCTCAAGAAAAAGGAAAATGTGAGATAGTGTGCAAGCTCAATAAGTTTACAACTTAAAACAAGCACCTAATTAATAGCACAGAAGATTTGGCATGTTTATGCCCGAAACTAGGTACAAGAGATGCCAGACAGATCATTGTTGTTATATAAAATAATGTAAGTCCTTCTATATTATATTGTTACTATATGTGGATGATATATTGATCACAGGATCCAATATGGAGGAGATAAAGATGTTGATGAAGCACATGTCAAGGGAGTTTGACATGAAGGACTTGAGGCCAGCCAAGTAGATTCTTGGGATAAGAATCAACATGGAGAGAAGTACAAAAATTCTAAAGCCATCTCAGAAAGACTACGTTGAAAAGGTGCTGAAAAGATTCAACATGAGTGAGTCAAAGCTAATAAACACTCCCTTAGCAAGTTACTTCAGCTTATTGAAGGATCAGATGCCAAAGTCTGAAGAAGAGAAGGAACACATATTAAAACTTCCTTATGCTTCAGCAGTTGGGAGCTTGATGTATGCGAGGATTTGCACAATACCGAACATTGCACATGCAAGGGAAGTAGTCAATAGATTTATGGGAAACCTAGAAAAGTACTATTAGGACAAAGTTAAGTAGATATTAAGGTATTTGAAAAGTATAATGGGCATAGCACTTTGCTTTAGTAGATCTGACATTTCTCTATAGAACTATGTGGACTCAGATCTTGTAGGAGATGTTGATAGCCGGAGGAGTACAATTGGATATGTATTTACATTGTGAAGGGCAGTAGATAGCTGGATCTCCAGGCATCCTTCCCTAGTTTGTACATATGCTAGCTCACGACTCCACTTGCGTGAGCAGAATCTGGTCTAGTGCAAACCATGACGTACATCAAGTTTCTAATCGCACTAGCATAAGGAACTAAGTGCAATTCTTTTTTTTCTAAATCTATTTGTGGACATAGCTCTGTAGATAAATAAAAGTGAGGTGCTAGAAGTATAGGCACAGAATTTGTAGAGTCATCAATTTTAAATCTCTTCAACACCTTTTATAAATACCCCATTTGGGTAAGCTAAATATTTCCTGCCTCTCTGATCTCCATTCCCAGTATCTTCTTTGTCTTTCCCAAGTTCTTTATTTCAAAGTTCTTTGGAAACCGCACTTTCATGTGATCCATCTCAAACTGATCTGATGTCGCCATTAACATATCATCAACATACAAGAACAGGTAAATGAAGTTACCTTGGGGTAGCCTTTTAAAATACACATAATGATCAGTCTGACTCCTTCTGTACTCTTCTTTTTGCATAAAATGATCAAACTTCTTATCCCACTATTCTGGTGATTGCTTTATTCCATAAGGAGACTTGTCTAGTTTACATACTAAGTTTTTTTTCTTGGCTCAATGTTCCTGGGGGTTGCGCCATAAAGATCTCATCTTCTAGTTCTCCATGCAAGAATACTATTTTTACATCAAGCTACTCATGTAGCAGGTCAAACTGTGCCACTAAAGCTAAGAGCATGAAGATTAATGATTATTTGACAAATGGGGAGAACACTTCATCATAGTCGATCCATTCTTTCTGAGAAAAGCCTTTGGCCACTAATCTAGCTTTTTAGTACACATTAGCTTCTGAAGATCCTACTTTCTTCGTATACACTCACTTGTAACCAATATCTCTTCTTTTTGGAGGGGGTTTCTCCAACCTCCATGCCTCATTTTTTTGAAGAGACTCAATCTCTTCATCCATCACATGCTTCCATAAATTTTCTTCTGAGCCCATCACCGCTTCTTTGTAATGGGATGGAACCTCATCCTCCAATATGGACAATGCATATGTGACATAGTGTAACAACCTAAGATTATTAATCCTTATTTATCAATCTAATCAATATGTAATCACTTCCCTTAGTCATCAAATGGTATTTGGAACAATCCCTGAAAATTTGGAGCGAATCGGAGTTCATTTAAATTTCCCAAATATTTTAATGCATTTAATTAATCATAAAATTAAGATAATTAAAATTACCTTGAATTAAAAACTTGACTTCATTTTTGAGTTCCTTACCCCCAAATTATCCAATGGTGATTTTCTTGGGATTTTTTTGGAGCTTGTTTGGATCTTAATTTCAATTGATTAAATAGAATAAAATTAATATTTAAATATTTATTTAAATCCTTTTTTACTTCTTCATGGTGTCTACCCACTGTCATATCAGACGATGGGTATGATCCAAGCCCTCCATCCTGTGATAGAGGCAATTTTGATTGCTGCTAGCCATATTCCCTATCTCACATTGCATCTGATGCGTGTAATAGACGCCTGTGCACGTGGTGTGCGAGAGACTGCTAGCCCGCCACGAATAAGCTTAATTTCCATCAACTTGTATCCTAACTGATTTATAAACTTGAGA
This sequence comes from Gastrodia elata, assembly GCA_016760335.1. NCBI lineage: Eukaryota > Viridiplantae > Streptophyta > Magnoliopsida > Asparagales > Orchidaceae > Gastrodia > Gastrodia elata. Next base: position 16,977,906 of record CM028677.1, on the reverse strand, counting down.
TGCATCGTTAAGAAACCAAGTTAGATCGAAGAAGCTTGCAATGGATTCTTCTCGAGCCGATGGAAAGTCCCCAACGTCGAACCTTAAGTACGTCTTCTCTATACAAATCAAATGCCCAATTATTGATATAGTCATTTTTATTACTCATTTAATACATCAATATTTTGATTGTCGATCTCTATTGGGCTTGAGCGAGCCCAATAGAGGTGTATCAATCACCAGGTTAAATAGTCTTCTATAATAACCCTAATTTCTTAATCAATTTCATTTAGAGCTAATAGGAGCATTTTTATGGGGCCCCCGTACTAACAACAAGGAAGTACGATGCTCTAACTGTGGCAAACCCCCAACTTAAGTAAAGTTAGGTAAACCCAATCCGCCTTAAGCCAAGTACTTGTCACCAAGTACTATAACATTCATCAATATATAAATATGTAAATATCAAAGTGGCGGAAGCAATAGGCAAGTAGTAATATCCACAAGCATACATAGTAGAAAGAGGGAAAATAATATAGTAACTCATCGAAATGCAGAAATGAAACACATCCAGAATTAATTATTATAAACTGAATTTTTAAAGAGAATGAAATGTCTGTCAATCTCACTAAAATAAAATACAAGATCTATCTAAACAGCAGTAGCACGATCCTCCTCCTGAACCTGCTCCTCTTTTGCGACACTACCCACAAACACGTCTGAATCTGACATTTGTCGGTATCACAAATGCCAAGGCCCCAGCCAGTAAAATAAAAATGTTACAGTTAGACAATTGTCTAAGTATATTTTAAGCTATTTTAATGAACTGAATATTTTAAAGATATCACATTTAAATTAGCTAAACATGCAAGCAGTAATAGGTGCAACAAGCTATGGAGAAATGGTAACTATAAACTATCCATTTATAGCCAGCAATTAGTATGAGGAACATTCAATGTAAAATAAGCAAGGTGAGGCTAAAAGCTAAAAGAAATAGCAATTACAATACAATTCTGAACCTAACATGCTTATGATCATATTAACACATGATAGGTATATAAAAGAAACATAAGTACTAAAAACATGCCATTCTAGTATCCTAAACATGCCAATATACATAAGTAAATCATGTGGGTATACATACAACATGCTAATTAAAAAAAGGAAAAGAAAGGACACTGAGACATGTGACAAAAGCAAAGAAATCTATGAAATGTAAAGCCACTGAGACATGTGGCAAAGTGAGAAAGTACTAAAAATAAGGCCACTAAAGCATATGGTAAAGCAAAATAGAAGATAATACTGAACAATCCAGCTAAAGTAGCAATAAGCCTAAGACATAGTATTGCCATACCAACCAATAGGCCATACAGGGCCTCCAATATCAATCAATCAATCCCCAGCCTAGCCATCCAAATATGCTAGGTCTAAGTCCAGTCTATATAATACTACTACTGAAGAGGCAGACTAAGCTAGGACATATTCTATCAACTGCAAATAAGGAAAAATTGAATGATATGTAATTCAAATACTAACTTAGGATGTATCATCCATATCCTAAGTTCTCCTATTATGCTCAACGAATAAGGCTTAATATTCAAGGTATGCAAAGCAAATCTAGTCAAAGTAAGCAAGAGACTCAATCTAATTGGTGTGATATCTGTTGTTATCTAATTACCAAATATAACTACTATGAGAAGGTATAAGTTTAGGATCTCTGATATTTAGCTATGGAGTAGAATCTCAGATTTACATCCTTATAGTTAACATTAGAACTTAACAAGTTCTAATCCAAAATCATGTGATGACTATATGATTTAAGTAAATAAATCAATGACCTAATTTATTAATATTTTACTTTCTTACCCAAATCTTGATTAAGTAATTCAAGATTTAAGGATTTAGGACTTAAACTCTACTTTGGTGTCCCAATCCTAAATCCAAGGTAAAAGTCCTATTAAAGATCTAGGGTTCTCAATTACTACCCAAATTAAAGGTAAGGAATCCTATGCTGAAAGATCCAAGAACTAAGAACTTAGTGAAAAGTTATTATACTGATCATAAGATAAAATAATCAATTAAGAACTTTGAGAATCTAAGATCTATATTCAATCTTTAAGATAATTTCATTATCTTATAGATTAAATCATCCTATACCCACAAGGAAGGCTTCAAAGGGTTAAACAATAAATCATTTAAAGAATTCTAAAGAAGATAGTTCAATTCAAGTAGAAGATCTAAAGTCTAAGGTCTAAGATCTAAGATCTGATTTTTGATCACTTTAGACTCAAACTAGGTTTTCAACTTAGACTCTACTAATTGCATTTCTTTTGGCATTTAAGTTCAAGATCTAACTAAATTGAACTTATTAAGGAGATATTTAACAATTGCAATTATTAGATTTAAGTACTAAGGCCAAATGACTCTTTTAGGATCACTTAAGCTCTAAGTGTCTTAATTAGGGTTTAAGTGGAGGTTTCTTGAATTAATGTCCAAGTCATTAGTATTATTAGCCTTAGGGTTCAGAGAACATTCCTAATATATCTTAGGGTAGTTCATTGAAATTTCCAAGTTTTAAGGAGCATTTAAGCACATTTTGATCAAAATGACCAAAATGCCCCTCTTAAGGCTAAAATTGGGATTTTAGGGTTTAGTTATCCAAACTGGATCTAATATATTTTAAGGGGTTTCATATTGATTAATGAAGTGGGAAATACCCTTATCTTAGGTTTTGACAACCTAATTAAGCTAATTAACACTAATTATATTTTTAGGCCAATTAGAGTGATTAGAGAATTTAAGGTATTATAGGGCAATCCAACCTTGCACTTAGGTTCTAATAGACTTACGATGGCACTAGGAATTACCCTACCCAAAATTAGAGATTCATTTAAGGTTTAATTCAATAATCCTTAATTAAGGTGATTAAGGAGTGATTAAGAAAATTAAGTGTCCAAAATTATTTTTAAGAGGCCATAATTATTCATTAGGGTTTAATGAGCAATTAGAACCCTTAATCACTTAATTTAGAGATTAATTGAATTTATTATGATTTAATTAAAAACATAAAAGGTTTACTTAATTATTTTAAATCCAATCATTAAATCTGTGATTTTATTTTATATTTAGAATCCTTGTATTTTTCTAATTCAAATGGTATATTGGATCATACCATTTATATCAGTATAGCCAAAATTATTTAAATAATTTATTTTGAATGTTTATTTAAATTAAAACTATAGGATTTGATTTATTAAATTAATAACTATAGAAAATTTAATCCTATAATTCATTATTAACCGCGACCCAAAATCAAAATCACGCAGGCCGGGGTCAGCCCGGCCCGGACTTCATCTTCAACCTCTCTTCGGGTCCGTCCTAGGCGAACTTCCGCACTGAAATTCTCGGCGCTCATACGACGGCGATGGTTCAGCTTGATCCCTACACGTTCCTAGGGTCGAGACGCATCGATTGGACTAAGAACCCCCATCTGGATCCCTCTGGATCGATGGGGTGCTACTCACCCGAGACGCCTTCGATAGGGGCATTTCAGGCTTACTGTGAGGAAACAATTCTCCTCACAGAGGCCATTAATCGATCGGGGTTTGATACCTACACCTTCAGGGAGGTGAGGTGAGTCGAACCCCTAAGGTTTCATAACCTGGGGCGTAGTCGATCGCTGGGTCCTTACTCGAACTCAGCCATGGCTCTGCCGCTAGCTCAATCGATCGATACAATCGATTCGAGCTAGCTTAGTCCCAGGCGACAATCACGACTGGTTCCCTAAGTGGCTACGGCTAGTTAGGCGACATCTAGAGGCTCAACGCAGAGACAGATGAGGGATTTGATCAAAGAAAATATATGGGAGAAGGCTGTACCTGAGGACTGGTTGCAGGCTTGGCCAAGGAGAATTGAAGTGTGCTAAAGCTTCCTAACCAACAGACGAAGGTTCACAGGGGGTCTGAACACCAGACGGGCCCTCTATCTGCAGTTTGAGGCTTCGGGAATGCCAGAAATTCACCGAGGAAGATTGGAGCTCCAGAGGCTTCAGCTGGGGAAATTGAGGAGTCTCAGTGAGCAAAGGGACTCACTGAGAGGTGCTGGGGGTATTTATAGGCACCTGGGAGCTCTGGGGGTGGTTCCAGAGCTTGGCAATGGGATGGAGACTCGGGCCGAAGTGAAAGGCTCGGGCCAATGGCTATGGGAAATTTGGGGAGAAGACGATCGGTAAGACAGACGCACCGAGGGCAGGATGGGAATTTTGAGGTCTTCCCGTACTGCCACGAGGGCTGGGAGGTTTCTGGCTGTCGGGAGGGGGGGGGGTGGTGGGGGTGGGGGGGGTGGGCGCAGACGCAGACGGGACGAGATGAGGGAGACGATCCATAGTGCTCAGGTTCGTGTCCACCATCTGATGGATCGACCGTTGGTCTCGGATGGCTCAGATGCGTTACTTAAATGGGATTTGATGGTAGCCGTCGGATGCTAGCGATAAATCTGACGCATAGGATCTAATCTTAACGCGTAGGAGATCCCGCCATTCGATGGTTAGCACCAGGATGCGTGCCAATGCATCGAGTGGCTTAACCCGGTGCCCCGTTGTCGGGACCCCGCAGTGGATATGCCGTGGTCCCGACAGCAAATCCCGCCTTTTATAATTTAATTATAAATAAATCAATTAAATAATATATAATTATTTCTAAATATTTTAAATCCAATTTAGGACCAAATGAGTTCCAAAAATTTTCAAAAATTCACCCTTAGCTAATTAGGGTATGAGGAATTCAAAAATAAAATCAGATTTTAATTTGGAGATCAAATTAATTTAGGTAATTTTTAGGGCTTAAAAATAACCAAAATTACCAAACTCTCCATTTTAGCTCTAATTGATTCCAAACTTCTTGGATTAGGTTTAAATGACCCATGGAATCAAAATTAAAGCTTAGTTTAGCTTAATTAGTCTAGGTTTAGCTATGGTAACAACTAGGGTTGTTACAGACTCCCCCACTTAAGAACAATGTCGTCTCTGACATCACTCAAGTGAAGAGAATACTACTGGAACAGAACAAGTTCCAAGTACAATAGATGAGAAAGAGAAGAACAATACCTGGTCTTGTAAAGAGCTGTGGATATTTATTACGCATATTCGCCTCTTTCTCCTAGATAGATTCCTCCAAGGATCGATTCTTCCACTGAATCTTAACCATAGGAATTGAACGATTCCTTAGCTATTTCTGATAATGAGCTAAGATTCTGATAGGTTCTTCGGCATACGAAAGATCGGGTTGAATCTATACTGCTGGAAGTTGAACGAGATGAGAAGGGTCTCGAAGACATCTTCTCAATGATGATACATGAAATATATTGTGAACAGCTGCAAAGCCATCAGGAAGGCTTAACCGGTAGGCAGATGATCCTACTTTGGCCCAAACTTTGAAAGGTCCAACATAGTAGGGACTAAGTTTCCCAGCTATGCCAAATCTGAAGTGACCTTTCATTGGACTAACCTTTAGATAAGCAGAATCTCCCACATTAAATTCTAGGAGACGGTGGTGAGAATCATGATACTTGCTCTGACGATCTTGAGCTGAACGAATTCTCTGTTGAATTAATTTAATCTTACTACTGGTTTCTTCAGCTAATTCTGAACAAAGAGCTGAACGCTTCCTGTTTCTGACCAAGCTAGCAGAGTACTACATTTTCTACCATACAACGCTTCATAAGGGGCGATCTTAATACTGGCTTGAAAATTATTATTATAGGCAAACTCCACTAACGGGGTGTGATCTTCCCAGGAACCAGCAAAATCAAGAATACATAGCCTAAGCAAATCTTCCAAAACTTGGTTCACTCTTTCAGTTTGACCATCCATTTGAGGATGAAAAGCTATACTCATGGCTAGAGTCGTACCAAAATCTTGATGCACAGCTTGCCAAAACTTGGAAGTAAATCTTTTATCTCTATCAGATACGATTGACTTCGGAATCTCATGTAATCCGACAATTTCTTTGTTGTAGAGTTTTGCTAACTTCTCTATAGAATCCGTTTGACGGATGGGAAGAAAATGCGCTGATTTAGTTAAGCGGTCTACTATCACCCAGATCGCATCGGCACCTGATTTTGCATGAGGCAATCCCATGACAAAGTCCATAGATATATCGAACCATTTCTATTCACGGATATCTAATGGATGCAGAAGACCACTGGGTCTTTGGTGTTCGGCCTTCACTAAATTACAAGCATGAAATTTGTCCACAAAGTCAGCTATATCTTTCTTCATACTTGGCCACCAAATTGATTGTTTTAGGTCCTAGTACATCTTAGTACTGCCTGGATGGATATGGTATCCAGAATTATGGCCCTTGACTAACACTTCTTGATGCATGGACTTAGGAATCCACAATCGATTACCTTGATAAATTACACCATTCCATAATTGTAGATCATTATGAAGACCACCTTCGATATCCGCTTTAAGCTTCAGATACTCATCATCTTTGGTTTGCGAGATAGAGACATCTCGGTGGAAAGTGGGTTCCACATTAATATTTTCTAATAGCGAACTCAGCATATCGCCACTGATTGGAGAAATCTCGAGCTTACGAAATTCGGGTTCTAAAGAACTGGATGCAATCATAGAGGCTAAAGTAGCACGATGACTAAGAGCATCACCCACTACATTTGCTTTTCTTGGATGATATTGGATACTGAGGTCATAATCGCTGATGAGCTCCAACCATCTTCTCTGGTGGCAGTTCAACTCTCTCTGGGTGAAGATATACTTCAAACTTTGATGATCAGTGAAAATTGCACACTGTTCTCCGTATAGATAGTGGCGCCATATTTTCAAGGCAAATATCACGGCTGCAAGTTCGAGATCATGGACTGGATAATTTCGCTCATGGGGTTTTAACTGATGAGAGGCATAGGCAATTACCTTATCCTCTTGCATTAAGACACAACTTAGACCGATTCCAGAGGCATCAGTATATACTTGATAGTTCAACCTTCTTTAGGTATAACAAGAACTGGAACAGTAGAAAGTGCATCCTTTAGAGTTTGAAATGCTTCCTCGCATTCTGAACTCCAGATGAACGGAATGGCCTTTTGAGTCAATTTAGTCAACGGTCAAGCAATCTGGGAAAATCCCTTAACAAACTTTCTGTAGTATCCCGCTAATCCCAGGAAACTTCTAATGTCGATGACAGACTTAGATTGAGCCCAGTCCTGAATAGCACTTACTTTACTCTAATCTACTCGAATACCCTGAGCATCGACTACGTGCCCCAAGAATATAATGGAATGGAGCCAGAACTTGCATTTGGAGAACTTGGCATACAGTTGATGCTCACGCAAAGTTCCCAACACTAACCTCAGATGTTTTTCATGATCTCTCAGAGTTTTGGAATAAATGAGGATATCGTCAATGAAGACGATCACAAACTTATCCAAATATAGTTTTAGCACTCGCTGCATCAAATCCATAAAGATTGATGGTGCATTGGTGAGTCCGAATGACATCACTAAAAACTCAAAGTGGCCATAATAGGTACGGAAAGCAGTCTTCCCTACATCGTCTTCTTTTACTCACAGTTGATGGTATTTAGACCTTAAATCGATCTTGGAAAATATAACGACTTCGAATAACTGGTCGAACAAATCATCAATTCTAGGCAGTTAGTATTTGTTCTTTATGGTGACCTTATTCAATTCACGATAATCTATACACATACGCATAGATCCATCCTTCTTTTTCACAAATAAAACTGGCACTTCCCAAGGAGACATACTTGGCATGATGAAGCCTTTATTCAAGAGCTCCTGCAATTGCTCATTGAGCTCTTGAAGCTCCTTAGGTGCCATTCTATAAGGTGCTTTGGATATCGGCTGGGTACCCGGGATTAATTCAATAGAGAATTCTACTTCTCTGAAAGGAGTTACACCAGGCAATTCTTTTGGAAATACATCAGCAAATTCCCTGACTACCTTACAATCAGAAAGAGGGATACTCTCTTTTGTTTCACCCATCATGGTAACTAAGTAAGCATTACAACCCCTAACAATCAACTGTATAGCTTTAATTGCATTTATTAAGGATAATTACGTGCTGGTCTTTCCTACAAATGTTTCAGGCTTGCCCTGGGAATGGAGAGTGACTTTCTTTTGATGACAATTTATCACAGCATCATTGTCACTGAGCCAATTCATCCCAAGGATGATATCAAAGTTAGCTATTGGCAGGACGATTAGTTTGGCTTGAAATTCTTGATCATTTATCGGGACTTTGATATTACAAAATTTATGGGCACTTAGTTGGGTTCCAGATGGAAGCCCAACACTCAACATTTGTGCTAGGTTGCATGCGTAAAGTTTAAGGCTTTTGGAAAATCGTTCAGAGATAAACGAGTGACTGACACCGGTATTGAACAATACATTACAAGGTTGGTTGTTGAAATAAAGTGTGCCTAAATTTACATAATTTTGCATCAACAACTTAAAAAGATTTAAAATACAGAAATGCAATTTTGCAGGAGAGAGGTTTAGAAGTGTGTACCTGAAACCACATTGTTATCTTCCGCGGCTTCAATAAGAGTTAAGGCATATACTCGTGCAGGACCAGTAGGATAATTGTTAGGCTGCCGTTGCTGATAGTTCTGAGAATTAGGAGCTGGCGGCTGTGAGTGAGTAACTTCAGAAGCCAATGCTAGCATTATAGCCAGATTTGGTTCCCTTCGGTTTAACGGAGTTGCTCTAAACACTTGCTTCTTCTGGTAAGGCTTCATTGGAACTCCGTCTACCATTTCCATGTGGTCGCACTGATAGAACCTGTGGCCTGTACGCCCACAATTGAAACACCTCTGGCCAAAGTGGTAACACTTGCCATACAGATGGGGCTTAGTACAGTTTTGAATTTGTTCGGCGGTAGGTGCAGCTTCTATCTGATATAGTTTCGCAGGGTTAGATCCGTGTCTCTTGAAGTTTCCCCGTGGGTTTAGAGTTGTTTGTGCTTTTTTCTTAAGATCCTCTTCAGATTGGTGATGCTCAATCACCTTAGCCGTTTCCACCAGTTTGAAGAAGCTAGTCAGACAGAGCGGCACGATCTGGTTCTTTAGTGAACCTCGGAGTCCACAAAGAAAGCGGTGGAACTTAGCTGACTCAGAATGAGTAACTTCTAGCGTGAAATGAATCAATCTATGAAATTCCATTTCGTATTCAGCTATTGAACGACTCCCTTGAGTCAACCTCATGATTGTGTCTACAATAATGTTTTATGCGGATGGGGGAATGAATTCAGTCTTGAAGGCTCGACGAACTCATCCCAGGGGTTGTCCTCTAACTCGTAGTCAGTGAACTTGGTATTTAGGATCTCTTCCCACCAGTATTCTGCTTCCGCATGAAATAGATGGGTGGTGAGACGGACAGCTTCCAAGTTCGGGACCTTCAGACTAATGAGATCCCTTTCCATAGCCTTCAGCCAATCGGATGTATCCATTGGTGACAGGTTCCCACCATAGGTTGGAGGCCTTAACCTCAGAAAATTGTGAAGGAGATTATTTGCCGAATGATGTGAAGAAGGAGCAGCTTGTGAAGCATATACTGTTGGAGTAGTGACAGTGACTGGAGTTGCACGATCATTTAGTAATTTCTGCATAATGAGCGCTTGTTGAGCTTGATTTTCCAACAGAGTTGCCACCATGGCTCACAGATGAGCCACCTCATCATTAGAATTACTAGAGGCAACAGTGTTCTTGATAAGAGTAACGGTAGGTGGTGATCCAGAATCCATTCTAGTTTAATTTTAAAGAAAAAGAGAAACTTAGAATTTACTCTAAGGAAGGGAATCAAAATCTTTCATTAATTATAGAAATAAGGGATTACAATGCCAAAATTGTAAATCTAATAGGGTTTCTTGAGAATGAGATAACATTTATCCTAACTATCACTCAAACATTATCAATATACTCTGCCCTAAAGGCTACACAAAAGTCCTAAAAAGTGACTTTCCGACGCTTCCTGTTACGCTTCTTCTCGAGCCTCGCCATGGTCTCATACCACCAAGCTCCGGCGTAATCCAACATCAGGTCTGTCACAATATCTACATAAAGTGACTCGGGACACTCTATGTGTATCAGAATGAACTCCACTTGGCTCAACCATTCTTGTACGTATATGGGAAAGTTGAGCCCTCGATATACAGCTTACTGTAGAAACTTCTCCAGGACTAAGATCCCTTTTGCTGAAACTCCTTCAATCTGCCAGTTGCTTTCCTTCCTCCACTTGAAGCTACAGCTCCAAATTATCTTGAAAGCATGCAGATAATAGTCTATATTGGACTCTCCAGAATACATTTGACTATGAGGACAGAATTTTATTACATTGGTGTTAGACTCAAGATGACTAAATTATTAGGATGGGAGTATTCTCCTTCTACATTTTGCATAGAGTTACTGACATTATAATGTTATGGATGTTACCTATATTGATGTTTGTATTTCAGAAGAACGGTTCATTAGGTAGAAAGGAATCATAGATCCCATTCTGACACCTTATGGTGTTCTCTGATACCAACTGTGGGGCCCTGTACTAATAACAAGGAAGTACGGTGCTCCAACTGTGGCAAACCCCCAACTTAAGTAAAGTTAGGTAAACCCAACCTGCCTTAAGCCAAGGACTTGTCACCAAGTACTATAACATTCATCAATATATATATATATATATATATATATATATATATATATATATATATGTAAATATCAAAGTGGTGGAAGCAATAAGCGAGTAGTAACATCCACAATCATACATAGTAGAAAGAGAGAAAAGAATATAGTAACTCATTAAAATGCAGAAATGAAACACATCCAGAATTAATTATTACAAACTGAATTTATAAATAGAATGAAAATGTCTCTCAATTTCACTGAAATAAAATGCAAGATCTATCTAAACAGCAACAGCACGATCCTCCTCTTGAACCTGCTCCTCTTCTACGACACTGCCCACGAACACGTCTGAATCTGACATTTGTCGGTATCACAAATGCCAGGACCCCAGCCAACAAAACAAAAATGTTACAATTAGCCAATTGTCTAAGTATATTTTAGGCTATTTTAATGAATTGAATATTTTAAAAATATCACATTTAAATTAGCTAAATATGCAAGCAGTAATAGGTGCAACAAGCTATGGAGAAACGGTAACTATAAACTATCTATTTATAGCCAGCAACTAGTATAAGGAACATACAATATAAAATAAGCAAGATGAGGCTAAAAGCTAAAAGAAACAACAACTATAATACAATTTTGAACCTAACATGCTTATGATCATATTAACACATGATGGGTATATAAAAGAAACACAAGTACTAAAAACATGCCATTCTAGCATCCTAAACATGCCAATATACATAAATAAACTATGTGGGTATACATACAACATGCTAATTAAGAAAAGAAAAAGAAAGGACACTGGGACATGTGGCAAAAGCAAAGCAATTTATGAAATGTAAAGCCACTAAGACATGTGGCAAAGCGAGCAAGTACTGAAAATAACGCCACTAAAGCATGTGGCAAAGCAAAATAGAAGATAATATTGAGCAATCCAGCTAAAGTAGCAATAAGCCTAAGACATAGTATTGCCATACCAACCAATAGGCCATACAGGGTCTCTAATATAAATCAATCAATCCCCAGCCTAGCCATCCAAATATGCTAGGTCTGAGTCTAGTCTATATAATACTACTACTGAAGAGGCAGACTAAGCTAGGACATATTTTACCAATTGCAAACAAGGCAAAACTGAATGATATGCAATTCAAATACTAACTTAGGATGTATCATCCATATCCTAAATTCTCCTATTATGCTCAAGGAATAAGGCTCAATATCCAAGGTATGCAAAGCAAATCTAGTCAAAGTAAGCAAGAGACTCAATCTAAACTGGTGTGATATCTATTGTTATCTAATTACCAAATCTAACTACTATGAGAAAGGACAAGTTCAGGATCTTCGATATCCAGCTATCGAGTAGAATCTCAGATTTACGTCCTTATAGTTAACATTAGAACTTAACAAGTTCTATTCCAAAATCATGTGATGACTATATGATTTAAGTAAATAAATTAACGACCTAATTTATTAATATTTTACTTTCTTACCCAAATCTTGATTATGTAATTCAAGATTTAAGGATTTAGGACTTAAACTCCACTTTGGTGTCCCAATCCTAAATCCAAGGTAAAAGTCCTATTAAAGATCTAGGGTTCTCAATTACTACCCAAATTATAGACTATACTAATTGCATTTATTTTAGCATTTAAGTTCAAGATCTAACTAAATTGAACTTATTAAGGTGATATTCAATAATTGCAATTATTAGATTTAAGTACTAAGGCCAAATGACTCTTTTAGGATCACTTAAGATCTAAGTGTTTTAATTAGGGTTTAAGTGGAGGTTTCTTGAATTAATGTCCAAGTCATTAGTATTATTAGCCTAAGGGTTCAAAGAACATTTCTAATCTATCTTAGGGTAGTTCACTAAAATTTCCAAGTTTTAAGGAGCATTTAAGCACATTTTGGTCAAAATGACCAAAGTGCCCCTCTTAAGGCTAAAATTGGGATTTTAGGTTTAGTTATCCAAACTGGATCTAATCTATTTTAAGGGGTTTCATATTAATTAATAAAGTGGGAAATACCCTTATCTTAGGTTTTGACAACCTAATTAAGATAATTAACACTAATCACAATTTTAAGCCAATTAGAGTGATTAGAGAATTTAGGGCATTCTAGGGCAATCCAACCTTGCACTTAGGTTCTAATAGACTTAAGATGGCACTAGGAATTACCCTACTCAAAATCAGAGATTCATTTAAGGTTTAATTTAATAATCCTTAATTAAGGTGATTAAGGAGTGATTAAGAAAATTATGTGTCCAAAATTATTTCTAAGAGGCCACAATTATTCTTTAGGGTTTAGTGAGCAATCAGAGCCCTTAATCACTTAATTTGGAGATTAATTAAATATATTATGATTTAATCAAAAACAGAAAAGGTTTACTCAATTATTTTAAATCCAACCATTGAATATGTGGTTTTATTTTATATTTAGATTCATTGTATTTTTCTGATTTAAATAGTATATTGGATCATACCATTTGGATTAGTATAGCCAAAGTTATTTAAATAATTTATTTTGAATGTTTATTTAAATTAAAACTATAGGATTCGAATTATTAAATTAATAACTATAGAAAATTTAATCCTATAATTCATTATTAACTGCGACCCAAAATCAGAACCGCGCGGGTCAGGGTCGGCCCGGCCCGGACTTCATCTTCAACCTCTCAACGGGTCCGTCCCAGGCGAACTTCCGCGCTGAATTCTCGGCGCTCAGACCACGGCGATAGTTCAGATTGATCCCTACACGTTCCTAGGGTCGAGACGCGTCGATTGGACTAAGAACCCCCATCTGGATCCTTCTGGATCGATGGGGTGCGGCTCACCCAAGACGCCTTCGATAGGGGCATTTCAGGCTTACTGTGAGGAGACAATTCTCCTCACAGAGGCCATTAATTGACCGGGGTTCGATACCTACACCTTCAGGGAGGTGAGGCGAGTCGAACCCCTAAGGTTTCATAACCTGGGGTGTAGCTGATCGCTGGGTCCTTACTCGGACTCAGCCATGGCTCGGTCACTAGCTCAATCGATCGATACGATCGATTCGAGCTAGCTTAGCCCCTGACGATAATCATGACTAGTTCCCTAAGTGTCTACAGCTAGTTAGGCGACATTCAGAGGCTCAATGTAGAGACAGACGAGGGATTGGATCAAAGAAAATCTATTGGAGAAGGCGTACATGAGGACGGGTTGCAGTCTTGGCCGAGGAGAATTGAAGTGTGCTGGAGCTTCCTAACCAGCAAACAAAGGTTCACAGGGGGTCTGAACACCAAACGGGCCCTCTATCAGCGGTTCGTGGCTTTGGGAACGCTGAAAATTCATCAGGGAAGACGGGAGCTCCAGAGGCTTCAGCTGGGGAAATTGAGGAGTCTCAGTGAGCAAAGGGACTCACTGAGAGGTGCTAGGGGTATTTATAGGCAGCTAGGAGCTCTGGGGGTGGTTTCCAGAGCTTGGCAATAAGAAGGAGGCCGGGCTGAAGAGAAAGGCTCGGGCCAACGGCTATGAGCAATTTGGGGAGAAGACGACCGGCAAGACAGATGCACCGAGGGTAGGAGGGAAATTTCGGCGTCTTCCCGTACTGCCACGAGGGCTAGGAGGTTTCTGGCTATCAGGGGGGGACCAAACGCAGTCGGGGCGAGACGAGGGAGATGATCCACAATGCTCGAGTTCGTGTCCGCCGTCTGATGGATCGACCGTTGGTCTCGGATGGCTCGGATGCATTACTTAAACAGGATCTGATGGTAGCCGTCGGATGCTAGCGATAAATCTGACACATAGGATCTAATATTAACGTGGAGGAGATCTCGCCATTCGATGGTTCGCGCCAGGATGCGTGCCAATGCATCGAGTGGCTTAACCCGGTGCCCCGCTGTCGGGACCCCCGCAACTGATCTGCCGCAGTTCCGATAGCAAATCCCGCCTTTTATAATTTAATTAAATTTATAATTTAATTATAAATAAATTAATTAAATAATCTATAATTATTTCTAAATATTCTAAATCTAATTTAGGACCAAATGAGCTCCAAAAATTCCCAAAAATCCATCCTTAGCTAATTAGGGTATGAGAAATTCAAAAATGAAATCAGATTTTAATTTGGAGATCAAATTAATTTAGGTAATTTTCACGGCTTAAAAATAGCCAAAATTACCAAACTCTCCATTTTAGTTCCAGTTGATTCCAAATTTCTGGGATTAGGTTTAAATGACCCATGAATCAAAATTAAAGCTCGGTTTAGCTTAATTAGGCTAGGTTTAGCTATGATAACAACCAGGGTTATTACAATTTTGTATAGCTCACAGTGAGCTTCATTTTGATATATTGTATGCCCTCAGGAAAGCTCTGTACACCAAGTATTTGGATGGCATAGTTAGGGCACACAGTCATCCTGATGGGGATGAGCTACAGGGTCGGTCGGGTCACCCGACCCACACGGCACTAGATGGGCTTCTTGAACATGGGTGGTGCACTGCATGCATGCAAGAGCTGCATGCGGGAGTGCAGACAGAGGGCATGCAGATAGTTCAAATAAAGGAATGTTTAATTAATTAAATCCAAATGTTTAAAGATTAATATCTTTTAAATTACTAATCCAACTATATTGATGTTATATCTTAAAGTGAATAGAAAAGTACAATGATATATTAATATGACATTAAATTTATATTTTGATGATTGGTCTCACTAATCACTTTTTTAATTATCAATAATTATCATTAAGACTTATGCTACAAGGAATCTATAGCCATTAACATTATATTAATTGAACACTATTTAAGATTTTGAGTCTTTCACTCTTTAATTAATTATTATTTTAATCCTAAAATCAGGAATTTTCTTCTATGGTTTCGAAACTCTCGATTACCTTAAGGAAACTTAAATGATGATATATCTGAGCATCAAATGATGAATTAAGTAGAAAAATGATTTGTTTGATTTAGATCATAGTTTAATCTAAGAGAACTTAACTTTCATGTAAGAGACATGATAAATGAAAAAATCTATGATTGAACATGATCCATTTGTCATTGGCCATAATAGTAATACTTGAGATTAAAAAAGTAACCTAAAACTTAAGAAAGAATTCTTAAAAGAAGAATAAGTGTGACACTCAATCTAGTCCATTTAGTGATTCTTTAAGACCTTAATAATCTATGTGTCTAATAAAGGTCTATATAGTACACTCAATCTAGCATGCTTAGTGAATAGATCCCTTAGGTCTCATTGAATGAGCTAAATGTCTTCAAATAACTTACCTTATGTAAGGGAAACTAGCATCTTATAATAAGTATGAAGAATCGAACTATTTAGGGTGCTGATAATAAAATCCTAAGTATAATTACATCATAGGCTCAAGACCTTGGAATGATATCATTGATTATGTCACTTAAGTCTAGTAACTTAGTGAAGACTTACATTTATATAAGCATAGGTTGAGAAGTTATTCTGCTTTAAACCATAGAGATGATCATTTATTAGATGGATGGCAGAATGACCTTAGTCTTATTAAGATTAAGTTAAGATCATCCTTGATGCATTAGATCACTCAGGTCTATCAATTGAATGCTAATCCAAGTAGTTAGGTTAGATAAATGAACTACAAAGAATAGTATCTTAGAGTAAGAATGAAAGCAAACTCTAAATTTAGTTAATGATAATATATACTCTTAAGTATCAGTAGAATCTATGAATATGATTTTGAGATGGAATTGTCAGTAAGATATCTTAAAGCTAGATTTAATGTTAAGTGTTTATGAGGCTTATAACCTTTGTATCAAATCATAGAATCTAATATTGTAATATCAGAACTTGGAAACCTAAAATTATGAGAAAGTTAGATCCTGTATACTGAAATTGTTAAGTTAATAAAAATTAGATAACCTTACCATAAGAAAGATTATCCCTTAAATATTTAAGTTAAGCTTAAGAGATTGACTAGGAAGCTTTAGTATATATTAGAATCCATTATATAATCCAAAGAGTGAGATTTAATATATTGAACACTAAGCTATGAGATTAAATGAACCTTTTGAGTCAAGATTAGTATAATCTAAATCCTATAAACAATATGCTTTAAAATGAGCAATAATGAACATATTTGGATAACTTTGAATGGCATGTTAGAAATCATTAAGTTGTAAGATTAAAGTAAATGATATAGTATAGTTTGAAGACACCAAAATTTAAGAACTATCATAACTTAAGATAAACATTAATAGTCTTATATTGCAGATGAATCATAATGAAGTATTCAATAGAATGGACTCTTAACTCATATTTATTATTATATTTATAAATTATTTTATAATCAAATAAAGTTTAATGAAAACACTTTTTTCCAAAATCATATTATTAAATTATGATGTTTCAATTAACTTAGAGATCTTTGATGTCTAAGTTAGTTGGGGGCTTGATTAACCCCAATTATTAGGATAGATAATTAAAGTATAAAATAAAGAATATCACATGATTTACAATGATTTGAAAAATCCTTAAAACACTGCAATGCATTGAAATTAAATCCTTGAAATATACATTGTGAATGAAAGTAAATATTTAAAACATTCTTTAGAGTGGTTAAATATGATGAATTTTTATACAATTGTTATTAAGCCTGGGTAGACTAATGGTGTAGCAGGAGACCACATAATTTCTATGAGAGGAAATGTATGTGTTTATAGTTGATTCCACTTTCAGATAGTTGAGCAAATGTGCTTGACTCCTTACTTGTTCTGTGACCACATAATAAAATGCTAGATAAATAAATAACATTTGTATTATATAGTCTTTATGACTGTATTTACATATTTCAGTCTTTATGACCGCATTTACATTATATTTAGTCTTTGATACTGAGATTGTTTATTTACTTACTTTGTTGCAGTACTTTATTTTACAATTATATATATATATATATATAGTTGGTACAATGTAGATGTTCTTACACATCACTTACATATTTTTCTACATAATCTCTTACTATTAATTAGTATTTACCTTACTTGGACATATACATGCTTCTCTTACTTGATTAGATACATATTTAATATTAGCTATAAAATGCCTTATTAACTGTTTGGTAAAGTAATGAACAAGCTTATCATAACATGTGTTCTTATTTACATTACAATTTTAGATACTATTTACATTTCTATTAGTTTACTTGCAAAATGCTCCACCGTTATTAAATTGTAAACGATTCTTGTGATATCCGCTTAATAAAATAACATCTGTTTACCCTTAAAATTTACTTTGACTTATTTAAAGTCTAATCATTATTTTTATTGGTTATGTCCTACCATATTAAAGATCAAATATGGTAGATTCAGGAGTTAGATATAGATTATTGGACCGAGGTGGATCATGTTTAATTATTGCTGATGCACATCACTCATTTTTAATCTCTTTTTATTTCATTTATCTTAGAGGACTTGTGTCTCTAAAAGCTTGTATAAAATATGTTAAATTTTGTATATTTTACTTTATTATTCTGTGTTATATATTATTTTTTTTCTGAATGGCAGAAATAGTATATCTTTATATTTTCATTATATATGCATCTAGTTTTCTCCTTTAAAGATCAAAAACTCCCAGTAGTGCTTAATAGTGGGTTAAGTTTCACAAACATAGTATTAAGTATTATAATAGCACTCAATTTTGAGTTACATTTCTTAATCTAATAACAGGGCGTTACACATAGTCACTGAGCCAGACTGGCTATCATATTGCATTCCTGATATGGGTATGTTTCTTGCAATCAATTTTTGAACTGGAGTCTCACAATCAATATCAACTCGTTCTTCCACATCGTCAATGTGGTCTTCATATGTAGGAGTATCTTTAATGTGATGTGAATACTTCTATGGAACAAAAGGTGTAACGACTTGGTGCTAAGTTAGTGGAGTCTAACCCAACACTAGTTGTTATTGTAGTACTTAACACTGAATTAGTATGAATCTAACTCACTATTAATACCACATGGTCAAGAATCTTTTTGAGATAAGAAAATTATAGTAAATTTTAAAGAGCAAAGTATACATATATAAGAATATCCACATCCATCATCCAAACCAAGTATATAATGAAGAAGGAAAATGCATCCATTACAGAAAAGAAAGTAAAAATATCCAGAATTAAAGTTATTATAAACTGTTTAAATGTTATATAAATGCACTCATTCTCATGAATAAAAGAAAAGGGTGCTAGTCTTTAAATGCTACTGATGGACGATACTCATTCCAACTTTAAGCTTCACAAAATGCTCTTGATCTACCATATTTGATATTTAACACGGTAGGGCACAACCAACTAAGTAAAAATAAGCGATTAGACTTAAAAAGTCTAAGTAAATTTTAGGGTTACACTAAGCTTTATTTGTCTTAAACAGATACTATATTAGCCATTTACAATTATTTGAGGAAGCAAATCACTAAGCATAAAAAAGGAAAGGATATAAAAGAATACAAAAGCAGTAAAGTAACTAAAGGAAGTAAAATACTCATGGGAGCTTAAGGTATGCAATGATCTACACATCATCAATTATTGCACATATAGTAGAAGTTGTCAACAGATTCATTGGTAATCCAGGGAAGCACCACTGGGAAGCAGTCAAGTGGATTTTGAGGTATTTGAAGGGTACAATAGACAATGTACTTTGCTTTGGTAAATCTAATATCACTCTATAGGGCTTTGTAGATTTAGACCTTACAGGAGATGCTAAAAGATATAGGAGGACTAATGGATATGATTCACATTAGAAAGTGCAGCGATGAGCCAGATCTCCAAGATAAAAAACATTGTTGCTCTATCCACCACGGTGGTTAAGTACGCCGCCATAGCTGAGGCAAGTAAGGAGATGATTTGGTTGATGAACTTTATAGCATAATTGGGCAAGAATCAAGAGGATGCAAAGCTCTAAAACGATGGTATGAGCGTGATTCACCTCGTAAATAATGCTGCATTTCATGCCAAGACAAAGTATATACAACTTTGGTATCATTCCATTCGGGCACAATTGGAAGAAGATCAGCTAGCATTGGAGAAGATTCATACTTCATAAAATCCTGCTGACATGCTTACAAAAGCTAAAATAGTGGAGAAACTAAAGTTATGTGCTGCTTCAATTGGCCTTGGTATATGATGAGAAGGAGAGGGTGACCCACACTACATTGTCGATAAGGAGGAAAGAAGATAATTAAGATTCAAGATTGAATAAGGAATAAACTTAATATGTCTCCAAATGGGTGATTACTAGAGTGTGGAGATCATTTAGATCATCATCGATGTGCAAATGAAGCTCCAATTAGTTTATGGGAGGTCCCGAGGTGCTCCAAAACAAGTCAGATGAAATTTGGGCGCTCTAGCACGCCTTGGCACGTCCTGCAGCTGAGGGTTAGGTGCCGCGGTGCATCGTAGCACCTATAGGAGCACCCAAGCAAACTATGGAGCCATGTGGTTCCAAACTGGGGCTCCTTGACGTGCAGTGGTGCTCCATGGCTCGAAACTAGGGTGCCCCAATGTGTTATGGCACTTTGTGACTCGAAATTGGGCGCCCCGGTGAGCCATGATGCCCACTGAAACCCAGTTACAAATTTTGGCAGACCCCTAAGTATTTTTATGGGCTTTTTTGGTCATTTGAGGTCCATGTGAAGCTTAAGTGTATAAGAAAACATATGGGGATTGCAACTATTATTGATCTCCTTAAGGTGAGATCAACCCTAATTTGACATTGCAACTGTTATTGATCTCCTTCAACCTAAAGTGAGAGATGGAGTTTTCTGGAGGAGAAGTTGTTCGGGAGACTTTGTAAGCCCTAGATCTTTCTTATTTATGTGAAGGTGAAGCTCTCTTTAACTTTGTAATCTTCTTGTTCATAGTGAATTTTTATCTTTGTGGTGTGGCTCTATAATTTTTCTCGTTATCGAGTTTTTCACGTAAAATTTTCTATGTTTGGATGCTTGAGTGGTTTATGATGTGATTCTTGTGCTTTAGTTTTACTCTTTTGTGTTTGTATAATTTTATTTATTGCTTGGTAATCACCAACAATATCCTGTCTGGTATTATTTTCTCTTGCACTAATAGGGCTAAGGTTTCTATAGTAGGCAAATGTGCTACCAGTGCTAGAAGAACACAGATTGATGAATGCTTGACATCTAGGATAAATACCTCATCATAATTAATACTTTTCCTTTATGCAAAGCCCTTTGTCATTAATCTAACTTTGTACTGCACATCAGTTCTAGGAGATCCTTCTTTCTTAGCAAACACTCACATACAACCAATGACCTTTCTTCCTAGATTCATCCATGACTTCTTTTCACTGATCTCACATTCATGTGTTATACACTCATACCCAAGCATAACAAAAGTATCCACGAGCTGCCCATGTTACCACAGTATTTCCACTATCAAAGGAGCAAGTAACATCCAAAAAATGACAGGAAAAATAAAAGCCCCAAGTCATTGATTATACTCAGCTCAAGGCTCAAAAGAAAATAGAGACCCGAGACAGTTACCAATTCATGCAGTATCTGAAACGCAAGATCAGACAGTAATTTGATAAATAAATAATTGAAAAAATAGGAGTAAAGCCCAAGAATCTCAAGCTATCATTGTCCATCAATGTCAATTACAAGGCTCCACGAGTTGCTCGACACAAAATTTTCTTTCTAAGAAATGCCGTACATTGTCTTGCCATTCCAAAACTCTATTATCCTTCTCAATCCAAATGCTATAGCCCAATTACTAAAAAGCATTTCTTTCATCAACCTTCTGGAATGCATCACTGTATTATTCCAGCACTTGAAGCATCGTATGGGGAAGAAGATAGCAGCCTGATGAGTTAATCTAGTTGTCACCAAGAGTTATCTATGTATGGCCATAGATAACTATGAATCAGCAGTTATTAAAATTAGTTTCCATAGATAACTATGAATCAACAGTTATTAAAATTTTTTTTTTTTTTAGAAAATGTGAGGGTGCAGTTATGATTTTTTTTTGCTTATATAATGAGAAAACAGAGAAACAGTAATATATCGCCAAAAATCCTCTATTTTTTGTTCATTTTTCAATTTTGTTACTGGCTTTAAAGAAAACTAACATTTGGTATCAGAGAGAGGTTGTCAAAGCAATGGACGGTGACAAAGGAGATCCATCTAAGACCCTTGCAGTCATCAAACCGACGGCAAGAGGAGCCTCAATCCCGATCCAATATCCGACGTTAAGCGAAATGAACTACGCGTATGGTCTGTCAAGATGAAGATAATCTTGCGTTCGCTAGGAGTATGGTCAGTGATCGAAGGTGGAGACACAGACGCTGACAAAGATCAAGGCGCTATGGTGGCCATTTCTCAAGCCGCCAGATGATGTGATGATGGCAATCGCGGAGAAGCAGACAGCAAGGGAGGCTTGGGACGCACTCAGGGAGATGCGAGTTGGTGAAGATCACGTCAAGAAGGCACGCGTACAGGTGCTGAAACGGCAACTGAACAAGTTACACATGGAGGATTCAGAAAAAATAAACTAGTTTTCCATGAAGCTTACCACTCTGGTGGGTGAGATCCGCTTGCTGGGCACGAAGCTCGACGACAGCGAAGTAGTTAAAAAACTGTTCAGTGCAGTTCCAGATAGATTTCTCCAAATTATCGGAACGATCGAGCAGTTTGGCGATATTGAGAACATGTCGATTTCAGAGGTGATCGGCCGTCTCATAACCTTTGAGGAAGGACTTAAAGGGCGATTGCACTCAAATGGCAATGGAGAACAGTTACTCATTACCCAGGCCGAGTGGGAGGCAAGAATCTCAAAGGCAAAGAGAGATGAAGGTTTCAAAAGAGGAGGACGTCACGGGAGAGGACGTGGTCATGGGCGTGGATATGGTGGAGGTCAAGGAAATGGTGAACGCACTAACGAAGATCGAAAGCCACACAACTTTGACAAATCCAAGGTTAAGTGTTTCAATTGTAATGAATATGGACACTTCGCAAAAGTTGTCCCAAGCCAAACTAAAGAGAGAGGGCCAATCTTGTTACAACACAAACCGATGATGAACCGGCACTGTTAATGGCCAAAACTTGTGTTCTCAGCCACGCAATACAGAATGAGCATGTGTTACTGCACGAAGACAAGGTGGTGCCAAAGATTAAAAGCACCCGAGAGAAGACTTGGTATTTAGATACCGGCGCAAGTAACCACATGACCGGTTGTATCGAAAA
Source organism: Gastrodia elata (assembly GCA_016760335.1). Taxonomy (NCBI): domain Eukaryota; kingdom Viridiplantae; phylum Streptophyta; class Magnoliopsida; order Asparagales; family Orchidaceae; genus Gastrodia; species Gastrodia elata. The sequence continues at coordinate 16,955,046 of CM028677.1, read as the reverse complement.
ATTTGCTGAAATTGACATGACCATTAAAGGGTCAGTCAAATATGGGGATGGCTTGGCTGTAAAAATCCAAGGAAGAGGTTCAGTTTTGTTTGAAGGCTTCACAAGTGAACATCGAATACTAACTAATGTCTACTACATCCCAATGTTGAAGAGCAACATAATAAGCCTTGGCCAGTTAGATGAGAACGGATGCAAGGTTGTGGTTGAAGGAGGTGTTATGACTATTTTGGACAGATCACAAAGGCTACTAGCAAAAGTGAACAGGTCAAGCAACCGGTTATATGTGTTTAACATAGTACAAGCTCTACCCGAATGCTTTCTGGTAAGGAGCAAAGAAGAAGCGTGGCGATGGCATGCAAGATACGGGCATGTGAATTTTCATGCCTTGAAGAATCTAAGTCAGAAACAGATGGTGCACGGCTTGCCCATAATCGACCATGAGGGCCGCATCTATGATGGTTGTTTGATTGGAAAGCAACATCGAAATCCTTTTGACCGAGCAGAATCACCTCTTGACCTGTGGCATGGAGATTTATGCGGCCCAATTACCCCTGCTACTCACGGAGGGAAGCGCTATTTCTTGTTGTTGGTTGACGATTGTACAAGATTTATGTGGAAGGTGCTGATCCGAAACAAAGACGAAGCATTTGAAGCATTTAAGAAGGTCAAAGCTGCAGCCGAAATGGAGAAAAATAGTAAGCTGAAAGTTTTGCGCACCGATCGTGGCGGCGAATTCACCTCAAATGAGTTCAAGACTTACTGTGAGCTATTGAGAATTAAGCGTCATCTCACGGCGCCTTATTCTCCTTAGCAGAATGGAGTTGTTGAACGAAGAAATCAGACGGTGGTCGGTATGGCAAGGAGTTTGTTGAAAAGCATGGGAGTCCCGGGTGAATTTGGGGAGAAGCGGTATCAATTGCCGTATATCTCTTAAATAGAGCACCAACAAAGAGCGTCGTCGGCAAAACTCCCTATGAAGCATACTATGACGGCAAGCCAAGTGTCGATCATTTTCGTATTTTCGGATGCCTTGCACATGTAAAAGTAGTTACACAGCACCTTCCGAAGTTGGCTGATCGTAGCAAGAAAATGGTGTTCATTGGTTATGATATGAATACGAAAGGCTATCGAATGTTCGACCCAGTGACAAGACGAGTTGTGGTGACACGAGATGCAGTGTTTGAGGAGGAGAAGAAGTGGGAGTGGAGCAAATCTCCAGTAACTGGTACATGATCAGTAGGTGTGGCGGCCCTGCCCCGCCGTGGTCCTGTTAACCCTTAAGCTAACATGATTACGGTGGAGGGGTCACCAAATGGCAAGGTCCCCACTTAGAATTGAATTAGACACATCTTCTAATCCAATTTAAATAAGGACTTTGCCATTCAACCCAAAATACCATCACTAAATGATTATACATGATCTCAGAGTGCGGAAGCAATAAAAATATAATATCCATCCATACAGTATAAATATAATAAGTAAAGAGCTGAAAAAAAAAGTTAAATCTATATTATTACAACAATTTAAAATAATTTAATGAGAACTGAAAAGAACTCTCAATCTCACTGAAAGAAAAAAAGCTAAAGCTATAAATCTTCAGTAATGGGCTCCTCCTCCAATGGCAAGCTCTCCACTGGATCAGCTGCTCCAACAAACTCAGAACCTACCATTATCAGTTTCATAATGGTAGGGCCCCAGCCAACAAAAGAAAAATTGGTTAGACTATTGTTTAAGCATATTTTAGGGTAAATAATTTTATTAAGTTACTTGAATATCACCATAAACCAGTACTGAAGTAAAAAGGTGCGGAAAGCGTACAAAAAAATAGTAATAAGTTATAAACTACAGTTTATAACTAAGCAAATAGGAAGTAAATACATACCTCATCCAAGCAACTGTAATAAAGACAGGTAAGAAAAAAAAAACTAAACAAAACTGTAAAGAAAATACAACCTAAATATGCTTATGATCAAATAGATTATGCTAGGTAACATACAGAAATTAAACAATCTAAAACTGAAAACAACTAACATCCTATATAGAAATAAGTGCAGGAAGTAAAATGGTGCTAAAATGCAGAATATACAAGTAAAAGTAATAACTGAAAATTGAAAATTGTAGTGACTATCCAAGCCACTCAACTGAAAATACAAATCTTAGCCTGATGAGAAAGAAACTCTGAACTGAGCATCACTGAAAACTCTTAGCCTAATGAGCTAAGACAGAACCGAATGTAAGTGTACTTGAATTAGTATAACCATATCAGAATCCTGACTCTATAGTCAGCATGGCAAGAGTCTATCCATCATATCTCTCGGACTAGGTATGGCCATAGACTGTCGGACATTAAACCCTCGAAAGGTTGCCGACCCGAACGGGTTGATCGAAGACGTATACTAATCAAGCTGCACCTTACAAACCACTTGTGAAATAAAAACATAATGCTGCTTATGAATGTTCCAAATTAACATAAGGTATTTATCGAACATCTTAAGTACATAATATATGTTCAAGGTATAAGGCTCAAAATCAAGGAATGCGAAGAATCAAAATTAAAATAAGCAAGAAACTCTATCTAAAACACAGGTGATATTCGTTGTTGTCTACTTTAACATAAGTTTCAAAATCATCAATTCTTACACGTTCTGTAACTTAGAATTATAAATCCTACTAGTTGAAGATAATTAGGATTGGCCAAGTCCTAACTATAACTTAATCAAAAGATGATTATTTGGTTAAAGTGAATAAATCATCGACCTAATTTTGTAATTTATTTCATCCCAACCTCATATTGATTTGCCAAATCAAGATGAAAAGATTAAGAATTAGACTCCAGATGATGGGGTCTAATCACTTAATCTAAAGGTATAATCTAAGAGTCTAAGTTTAAAACCCAAAACTCATGAATTAGGTTAAGGCAAATCCTAATGATAAATCTAATTCATTAGGATAGATCTCTATTCTTAGTTCTAAAGTTTAAAGATCAAATAATCATTTAATAAACTAAGAAAATCTATAAACTAGAAAACTCAAGGTTTCACCTATTGAGTAACCCAATTTTCTCAATAGATGAATTATAACTTAAGATCTATTCTTAATCTTAGGAATTAAAGCTCTTAATTACTAAGAGTATCTCTCAAGACACACATCCTAACTAATATTATAAAGACCTAAGGAAAGATCTAAGAATGATTTAGGAAGGAGAAACACTCACTTAAGACTTAGGAAATTTTCCTTAAGGAGCAAATTTTGAGATTTTAATCAAAATCTAATTTAGACTTGGATTTGATTAATTTTAGTTCTAAATCATTCTATTTACTGATTTTAGTGATTAGAAACTGAATTTAAGGCTTTTAAAGGCTAAACCCTAAATTTGGGCAAAATGACCATTTTGCCCCCACTTAAGGGTTCAAAAGATCAAATTTTGATCTAGAGCTTTAATTCTGAAATTTTCTTTTGAAAAGTATTTCTTACTGTCTAATGTAAGATTAGATAGCAACTAAATTAATTTTGGGTGATTATTAAGCCATATGAGATCAAATTAGTGAATTTGACTCATAAGGGCAAATTAGTAATTTGGCTAAATGAAAGTTAAATTTTCTTTCAGATTATTGTTTTTTTCTGACTAAGCTTTCCATAGAATCTAAATTTGCTAAATTCTGATAAGTATTGACCAAGTTATGGCCAATACAAGATCTAGGGTTTAAAGTTAATTAAGAGATTCTTAATTATGGGTCAAAAACCTAACTTTGCCAATTAGTGTACAAATTGAGTAAAATCAGTGGCTATGATTTACAAATAGCCCACTGATGACAATGACATGTGGAAGACTCATTTTAGATCTAATTTGACTAAGTTATGACCTAATTAGGGCTAAGAGTGATTAGTGAGTGATTAGCAAAATTAATCACTCAAACACTAATCCAAATTTACAAATAGATTCTAAATAGTTCTAAGAGTCCTCTGAAACTTAAATCACTCAATTTGGATTATTAGATTTGCTAATATTCACTAATCATTATTTAAGGTAATTAAGGGTGATTAGCAAATCTAACCATTGGATCTAAAATATTTTTATAGATTACTGTTAATTAGGTTTCTCTGATCTAAATTGATATTTGGATCATTCAATTTGGAGATCAATTTACCAAGTTATGGTCAATTGAAATTCTAGGGTTAATTAAGGTAATTAGGGTTAGGTCCTAAATGTGATTAGTCTCAAATTAATCCAAACAGTAAAGTTAACAGTCTTAGATTAATCCTTAGGGTTTGCTGATAACTTTAAGACCCATATTAGATATGTTTGGGTCAATGGGTACAAAATTCTGGGTTAATTAAGTTTTGAGACATAAATTTGAACTCAATTAAACCATAATTATCACTTTGCTAAATACAGATCCAAATGCAAAATTATTGGCATCAAATAATTCCTCATATTTTTTTGATTAATTTGATATATTAATTTGCATAATTTGGATGTGTATTTTAGGAGTTATTAAGGTTTAAACTTTAGTATTTAATTAATTAATTAATACTGATTATTTAATTTAAATTAATCTGTTATTATAATATATATATATATATATATATAATTAATTCAATTATATCTAACTGTTATATAATTTTATATATATATATATATATATATATATATATATATATATATATATATCTTATTTATTTATGCAGGGATGGACCCCACCAGCGCCATGTGGCGCTCTGAGAGTCGTCGGGATAGGGAGTGGGGCCCACACCTGTCTCAAACGAGACGGGCTGACGCATTTGTTCAGCGGTGGGTCCCACGCTAGGTGCCCGACCAATGGAAACGCGCCAGCACAATGGACCAGACCGGCTGGACCGGTCCGACAGCAAAAGAACCGGATGCATCGGTTCAGCTTGAACCGGACTAATCGGGTCTGATCAGACGGTTCATGATGTCTCGATCAGATCCGTCGATTGGCATTCCTTAAGATTAGGTTAATCTATTTTGATTAATCTAAGTGTCATTAGGATAAATTTTAGAAATCAAACGGGCAAAAATGAAATCGAGTGAATCGAACGGTCCATATGGATTGCTTAGATCCGAGGGCCAGATCCACCTCAGATCTAACGGATGGATCAGATCCTCCGTTCGACTTGCCTCCCCGTCCAATGCTTTTAGGGTTTGAGCATTTCGATCGATCGAATATCAATCGCTCAATCAAAGGACAATAATGCACGAACGATAATAGAGGCTTTGATATAAGGCATAAACGAAGACAGAAGAAGAGTAGAAGGTACCTGATTAGGGTTTAGATATCAGCACTCCTAATTTTTGAAAAAATGCAGCTTATGGATACCTAAATGAGCCCAGACGCCGAGCCGTTTAAGCGGTGCTTGACACCTGTCCAAGCCACCGGGCGACACGCGTTGCTGAACGCCACGCGCAGGGCCTTCGAACGGGCGCGAGGAAGATAAGCTCTGACCGTTCGATCTTCTGATCGAGTGGTCAGGAAATGCCGTTTGATTTCAACCGTAGACAACCAACGGTGTTAGGTTTAAGTGGACGGTGGACACGGTTCATAGACGGCGGCATGAACTTTTAAATAATTAAATAATTATTTAAATTAAATACAAAGTTTTAATTAATCAATTTTAACCTATTAAATGCATCCCAAAAATTTTCATTAAATCACCCTTAGCTAATTGAAGGGTGAGGAACGCAACGGTGCACTCGGATTTTCGTTTCGACGAGTATTTATTTATTTGAATATTTGGGGTATTTAAATATTATTAAAATATTCGACGAAAAATCAACGACTTCCAAATGACTTCAAAATTTCACCCCTAGCTAATTTGGGTGTTCTGAACGCAATGGCGAAGTCAGATTTTCAATTTGAGGTCTAAATAAAAGTCAATTTTCTAGGGTTTGGGATTTTCCAGAATTCCAGATTTGATTTTGTTCACTTCTGGTTTGACCTAAGTTTTTGAGATATGTTCTAAAATACTTGATTAGTGACTTAGAATCTCAATTAAGACTTAAATTGATCTTAATTAACCAAAGTAACAACCTGGGTTGTTACAAACTCCCCACTTAAGAATGATGTCGTCCTCAACATCACTTCAAGTGGAAAATAAAATAGAGTAGAATATCGAACATACTGGAAGTTGATAAGTATGATTTGCAATAGTTTAAATGAATGTAGAACAGTCTGGTAATGGTGGAAGAAACATCAAGACTCATAATCAGATCTGAGAACTCAGATCAAATAATCAATTTTGATTGTTATCTATGATTTTGACATGGTCAATTAATGGGTAATGGTGTTAGTTTTGAAATTCTCACTAAAAGACAGGAAGATGAGAATCATGAAAGCATTAAGCTACTTTCATTTGAAATTTGAGATATTTATAGATATATATGGTCTTATGATAATTAAATTGTAATCACAGCACATCACTACTAACATAGTAATGCATGCTTTAGAAGATAAATTGCTTCTAAGAATGAAGATTTGATTGGTGTTTACACGCCAAAATTGACATGAGTTTAAGAATGTATCTTTGTATATATAAACATGGCTTAAAGGAACTTGAAGGTTTAAAGATTCCACCCTTAGGATTTATTCCTCATAATCTTAGATTATTATTGATGATAGAAAGATTATTTTCCCAAAAGTTTTGTGTTTTAAGGAACTAATTGTCTAAATGAGAAACATCACTTAATAATGATAGCAAGTTAGGGTTCACCTAATCAAAAGTATAATCTTATGAATCTATAATTAATTTATATGTCATAACATATGACTTATCAACACAAGATGATTATAGTTTGGCAAGTGATATTACTTGCTGAGCATAGGATGAAATTAAAAGTCAAGATTCTAACAGTTCTATACCCAAGTTATATTTGCTATCAAAGAAGGCATTGGCAACTAGCTAAGCCTTTACAGGATTCAATAGAGATTAAAGAACAAGGATGGTTCTATTTCAACAAATTGGAAATTAAAGATTTGGCATCAATGAACTAGTATTCTTTGATTTCTTATTCTATGAGAATTTTAGGAAGAAATTCATCATTAGAATCAAAGTCTAATAATGAATCCAAATGGTTTGGCTTATAATTCTTAACTAAAGATAAGATGAGGATGGACTACATATATGAATTAGTCCAAATTAGATTTGAACTATTAAAGTGACATTCATCTCTTGTTTAAATGTCCCTTTAGGGCAAATAGGTTCAGCATCCAATTCTTGATACTTAGATTTAAGTTTAAAATATTAAGTCACATATGATGACTTAACATCAAATATTGGTGATTATAAGAGTTTAATAATACAAATTATAAGTTCTGACTTGGTTATGTCAAGGAACTCACTCATCCATACGGATAAGTATGCAGAGAACTAATTCTATGATCATAATTCATATTTTAGGACATAAGGCAAAATTTCCAGAACTAATTGCTAATATCTAAGTCACAAGAGATGGCTTAGATCATTAACAATCTTAATAATTTAATTTATCTCATAATAAATGAGAACTTATTTTGTTATGGCAACAATAAGATTAGTATCCAATTATGATACATGGTCTCAAAGTTAAAGAGAAAGTTTAAGAATTTAAGTCTCACATTATGATTTACTATCCAAAGTTTGATGATTACAAAATATTATTCATAAATTCTAATATAAAAATGGCAATAAATTCACTTATCCATATGGATAAGTGCTAGGAAATTCAATAGAAATTAAAGATATTGATCACAGGTCATAATCTATGACTTATGCCGAAATTTCGGAAATCAGTTGTTAATATCTGAGCTACATGATGTGGCTTAGATCACTTAGAAATTTAATGGTTATATTTAATTTATCTTGAATAAGAGCTCATTTTAAGAGAATGATCAATAAGTGCTCAAGTCATATCATGACTTAGGCAAAAAGTTGAAATCAATTTATTTGGGAAAGGAGATTTTCTTAATCAATAGAAATAAGATTTTTCTCAATTACTACTCACTTTAAGTGGCAATCATCACTTAATGAAGGTTATATTAAAGATAATAAAATTTCTTATCCAATCCAGATGGACAAGAAAAGGCACAAGTTTATCATATTGAGTTACCATAGGTAACTTAACTAAAAGAGTTTCTAAGGAATGATTCTAATTTCAAATTCAAATATTAGAATTCAAAATGTTTGCAACTTGATGGAAGGTTTACTCTTCAAAGAACAAAAATTCTTTGACTTAGGATGGTTTTATGTTTACAATTAGATAGAACATACTAATTATGCCGGGACCAAGAGTGAAACAAATTCATTATCACTAACTTGTGAGCATACACCTATAGGTTAAAATAATCTAACCATTATGTAATCTCACCTTAAAGAATATATGGTGAACTAATCATATAATTAATTCACTTTAAGGCTTATATTATAAATCCAGTAATCATACTTAGTGAACTAAAGTCCTAAAGTTGTACTTATCCATTTTAAAAGATATGAATATTCTTATCCCAAAGGAATGAGATAATTATAATCTTTAAGATAAACTAGACTAATTATTCAAGTCGTGATTGTGATTTATTTTGACCATAGATTTAAGGATATAAATTGATATAATCTAAAAATTTAGAAGTTATTCATCCAACTTGGATAATCTACTTCTTTGAAGGATAACTATTTCTACAAGTCGCAAATGCGTGGTTTTGCCAAAAGAATTTAAAGTTGATTAATTTAAGCTTAAGGAAGAATTAACGATCAAATCAAGGATGAAACCTATTAAATGCAATATTTCAAATGACAACCATAATTAAGTCATCTCAATTTAAACTTATATGAAATAGAACTAAATTCTAAGACTGTAAGGATGATGAAATTGAATAAATGTACCTGGGACAATATTATCATTAGATCTCTCTGCTCCCAGATGATTGTGTTTTTGAAGTTTGGGAGTAACTATTTTTATTTTCCAATTGGACATCCTTCCTTAGATAATGGTGATGTTAACATTGACATAGATTCCAAATCTTTAGGTGAATTATCATAGCATGTTTTACTCTGATGAGAATGATGAAATATATCTCCATTGATTGTTTTGAAAGCACGGTATTCCCAATATCCGTGGCCTCGATGACCACATGTAAAACAGTCTCTACCAAAATGATAACACCTTTTATAAAAATGTGGTCTAGTGCATTATTGGATTGATTTCATTGATATGCTAGATCCCTCTTGGTAAGATTTACGCTTATAATCCCTTTTTGGTTGTCTTAGGCTGAGTTTCAGTATTGGTATTTGTAGTACTAAGAATAGACACTAGTTTCTAGATAGTCACTGCTTGTTACAATTGATTCTCTAACATGATTATTACCATGTTCCTAAGTGAAGTGACTTCATTAGTATTGCTGTTTGATGAATCATCCATATTGAGGGGAGAAGTTACAGGATTCATTTTGAAATTAATATGAGTAAGTTTAGAATTAGAAGAAGAACTATTATACTTTTTGGGTTCTTATTAAATCAATAAGGAAGATCCAATCTTCTATAGATAAGCTGTTATACTAAAGAGGTTCTTTTTACATACAAGTTTTGAATTTTCTATGCCTTTGATCTATTATGATAATTTGAATTTTCTAATTATAACTTAATCCCTTAGTCTAAAACCCAAGGTTTAATATTTCAATTTCTATGATTATAGAGATCTACAAGTATTTGTTACTAAGCTTTTTATGATATTAAAGTTTAGTCTTTACTAAAGTTTTATTATAGAAGTGTTTTCCTTACCTCATACTTCTTATTCTGAATTGTACTCATAATGACATGGATGTTGTCTCAAGTATTCATTTAGTGATCATATGGCAGAAGAACAATCCATTAGGTAGAGAGGAATACAAATTCCAATCTGACACCTTATGGAATTCTCTGATACCAACTGTGGCGGCCCTGCCCCGCCGTGGTCCTATTAACCCTTAAGTTAGCATGATTACGGTGGAGGGGTCACCAAATGACAAGGTCCCCACTTATAATTGAATTAGACACATCTTCTAATCCAACTTAAATAAGGACTTTGCCATTCAACCCAAAATACCATCACTAAATGATTATACATGATCTCAGAGTGCGGAAGTAATAAAAATATAACATCCATCCATACAGTATAAATACAACAATACAGAATAAGTAAAGAGCTGAAAGAAAAAGTTAAACATGTATTATTACAAGAATTTAAAATAGTTTAATGAGAATTAAAAAGAACTCTTAGTCTCACTAAAAGAAAGAAAGCTAAAGCTATAAATCTTCAGTAACGGGCTCCTCCTCCAATGGTAAGCTCTCCACTGGATCAGCTGCTCCAACAAACTCATAACCTACCATTATCAATTTCATAATGGTAGGGCCCCAGCCAATAAAAGAAAAACTAGTTAGACTATTGTCTAAGCACATTTTAGGGTAAACAATTTTATTAAGTTACTTGAATATCACCATAAATCAGTACTGAAGCAAAAAGATGCAGAAAGCGTACAAAAGAATAGTAATAAGTTATAAACTACAGTTTATAACTAAGCAAATAGGAAGTAAATACATACCTCATCCAAGCAACTGCAACAAAGACATGTAAGAAAAAAAAAGACTAAACAAAACTGTAAAGAAAATACAACCTAAATATGCTTATGATCAAACAGATTATGCTAGGTAACATACAGAAATTGAACAGTCTAAAACTGAAAACAACTAACATCCTATGTGAGCATATGAAAATAGTAAGTAAAACTATCATCCTATATAGAAATAAGTGCAGGAAAGCTGTAAGTAAAATGGTGCTGAAATGCAGAATATACAAGTAAAAGTAATAACTGAAAACTGAAAACTGCAGTGACTATCCAAGCCACTCAACTGAAAATATACTCAGCAAATCTTAGCCTGATGAGAAAGAAACTCTGAACTGAGCATCACTGAAAACTCTTAGCCTGATGAGCTAAGACAGAACCAAATGTAAGTGTACTTGAATTAGTATAACCATATCAGAATCCTGACTCTATAGTCAGTATGGCAAGAGTCTATCCATCCTATCTCTTGGACTAGGCATGGCCATAGACTGTCGGACATTAAACCCTCGAAAGGTTGCCGACCCGAACAGGTTGATCGAAGACGTATACTAATCAAGCTACACCTTACAAACCACTTGTGAAACGAAAACATAATGCTGCGTATGAATGTTCCAAATTAACATAAGATATTTATCAAACATCTTAAGTACATAATATATGTTCAAGGTATAAGGCTCAAAATCAAGGAATGCGAAGCATCAAAATCAAAATAAGCAAGAAACTCTATCTAAAACACAGGTGATATTCGTTGTTGTCTATTTTAACATAAGTTTCAGAATCATCAATTCTTACACGTTCTGTAACTTAGAATCATGAATCCTACTAGTTGAAAATAATTAGGACTGGCCAAGTCTTAACTATAACTTAATCAAAAGATGACTATTTGGTTAAAGTGAATAAATCATCGACCTAATTTTGTAATTTATTTCATCCCAACCTTATCTTGATTAGCCAAATCAAGATGAAAAGATTAAGAATTAGACTCCAGATGATGGGGTCTAATCACTTAATCTAAAGGTATAATCTAAGAGTCTAAGTTTAAAACCCAAAACTCACGAATTAGGTTAAGGCAAATCTTAATGATAAATCAAATTCATTAGGATAGATCTTTATTCTTAGTTCTAAAGTTTAAAGATCAAATAATCATTTAATAAACTAAGAAAATCTATAAATTAGAAAACTCAAGGTTTCACCTATTGAGTAACCCAATTTTCTCAATAGATGAATTCTAACTTAAGATATATTCTTAATCTTAGGAATTAAAGCTCTTAATTACTAAGAGTATCTCTCAAGACACACATCCTAACTAATGTTATAAAGACCTAAGGAAAGATCTAAGAATGATTTAGGAAGAAAAAACACTCACTTAAGACTTAGGAAATTTTCCTTAAGGAGCAAATTTTGAGATTTTAATCAAAATCTAATTTAGACTTGGATTTGATTAATTTCAGTTCTAAATCATTCTATTTACTGATTTTAGTGATTAGAAACTGAATTTAGGGCTTTTAAAGGCTAAACCCTAAATTTGGGCAAAATGACCATTTTGCCCCCACTTAAGGGTTCAAAAGATCAAATTTTGATCTAGGGCTTTAATTCTGAAATTTTCTTTTGAAAAGTATTTCTTACTGTCTAATGTAAGATTAGATAGTAACTAAATTAATTTTGGGTGATTATTAAGCCATATGAGATCAAATTAGTGAATTTGACTCATAAGGGCAAATTAGTCATTTGGCTAAATGAAAGTTAAATTTTCTTTCAGATTATTGTTTTTTTTCTGACTAAGCTTTCCATAGAATTTAAATTTGCTAAATTCTGATAAGTATTGACTAAGTTATGGCCAATACAAGATCTAAGGTTTAAAGTTAATTAAGGGATTCTTAATTATGGGTCAAAAACCTAACTTTGCCAATTAGTGTCCAAATTGAGTAAAATCAGTGGCTATGATTTAAAAATAGCCCACTGATGATAATAACATGTGGAAGGCTCAATTTAGATCTAATTTGACTAAGTTATGACCTAATTAGAGCTAAGAGTGATTAGTGAGTGATTAGCAAAATTAATCACTCAAACATGAATCCAATTTTACAAATAGATTCTAAATGGTTCTAAGAGTCCTCTGAAACTTAAATCACTCAATTTGGATTACTAGATTTGCTAATATTCACTAATTAACATTTAGGGTAATTAAGGGTGATTAGCAAATCTAACCATTGGATCTAAAATATTTATACTGATTAGTGTTAATTAGGTTTTTCTGATCTAAATTGATATTTGGATCATTCAATTTGGAGCTCAATTGACCAAGTTATGGTCAATTGAAGTTCTAGGGTTAATTAGGGTAATTAGGGTTAGGTCCTAAATGTGATTAGTCTCAAATTAATCCAAATAGTAAAGTTAATAGTCTTAGATTAATCCTTAGGATTTGCTGATAACTTTAAGACCCATATTGGATATGTTTGGGTTAATGGGTACAAAGTTATGGGTTAATTAAGTTTTGAGACATAAATTTGAACTCAATTAAACCCTAATTATCACTTTGCTAAATACAGATCCAAATGCAAAATTATTGGCATCAAATAATTCCTCATATTTTTCTGATCAATTTGATATATTAATTTGCATAATTTGGATGTGTATTTTAGGAGTTATTAAGGTTTAAGCTTTAGTATTTAATTAATTAATTAATACTCTTTATTTAATTTAAATAAATCTGTTATTATAATATATATATATATATAATTAATTCAATTATATCTAACTGTTATATAATTATATATATATATATATCTTATTTATTTCTGCAGGGATGGACCCCACCAGCGCCACGTGGCGCTCTGAGAGTCGCTGGGACAGGGAGTGGGGCCCACACCTTCAGCGGTGGGTCCCACGCTAGGCGCCCGGCCAATGGAAACGTGCCAGCGCAACGGACCCGACCGGCTGGACCGGTCCGACAGCAAAAGAACTGGATGCATCGGTTCAGCTTGAACCGGACTAATCGGGTCTGATCAGACGGTTCATGATGTCTGGATCAGATCCGTCGATTGGCATTCCTTAAGATTAGGTTAATCTATTTTGATTAATCTAAGCATCATTAGGATAAATTTTAGAAATCAAACGGGCAAAAATGAAATCAAGTGAATCGAACGGTCCATATGGATTGCTTAGATCCGAGGGCCAGATCCACCTCAGATCTAACGGATGGATCAGATCCTCCGTTCGACTCGCCTCCCCGTCCTGCGCTTTTAGGGTTTGAGCATTTCGATCGATCGAAGATCGATCGCTCAATCAAAGGACAATAATGCACGAACAATAATAGAGGCTTTGATATAAGGCATAAACGAAGACAGAAGAAGAGTAGAAGGTACCTGATTAGGGTTTAGATAGCAGCCCTCCTAATTTTCGAAAAAATGCAGCTTATGGATCCTAATGGAAAATGAAACCTACGGATGCCTAAATGAGCCCAGACGCCGAGCTGTTTAAGCGGTGCTTGATGCCTGTCCAAGCCACCGGGCGACACGCGTTGCTGAACGCCACGCGCAGGGCCTTCGAACGGGCGCGAGGAAGATAAGCTCTGACCGTTCGATCTTCTGATCGAGCGGTCAGGAAACGCCATTTGATTTCAACCGTAGACAGCCAATGGTGTTAGGTTTATGTGGACGGCGGACACGGTTCATAGACGGCGGCGTTAACTTTTAAATAATTAAATAATTATTTAAATTAAATACACAATTTTAACTAATCAATTTTAACCTATTAAATGCATCCCAAAAATTTTCAATAAATCACCCTTAGCTAATTGAAGGGTGAGGAACGCAACGGTGCACTCGGATTTTCGTTTCGACGAGTATTTATTTATTTGAATATTTGGGGTATTTAAATATTATTAAAATATTCGACAAAAAATCAACGACTTCCAAATGACTTCAAAATTTCACCCCTAGCTAATTTGGGTGTTCTGAACACAATGGCGAAGTTAGATTTTCAATTTGAGATCTAGATAAAAGTTAATTTTCTAGGATTTGGGATTTTCCAGAATTCCAGATTTGGCTTTGTTGACTTTTGGTTTGACCTAGGTTTTTGAGATAAGTTCTAAAATATTTAATTAGTGACTTATAATCTCAATTAAGATTTAAATTGATCTTAATTAACCAAAGTAACAACCTAGGTTGTTACAGCAGGGAACACTCTTACAACACACTACTTTACCATAGCAGGCGCATCTGATACGACAAATCAGGAAGATAAAGTGGCGCTTAGCAATTCTGGTATGGATTTCCCACAGCCGACACAGGAACAAACTGGTAACCGATACCAGCATGCTTCACCAGTGATGAACATGAGATCCAGAACATCTATTTCAGACCTTGATTCATTGACACCACACACTCCAGATGCAACTTTTGAGGCTTTTGATGGTTCGGCCTCAACAGAAGTAGTGCAGCCCACAACATCTGATGAGAGTTCATTAGAAGGACCACGGGGTAAGCGTGACATCAAAAGCCTTTACGATGAAACCATCCCAATAGAACTAGAGTATTCGGGACTATGTTTGCTAGGAGAGGAGGAGCCATCAACTCTCGAAGAAGCTAAGGCAGACCTGATGTGGAGAAAAGTAATGGACGAGGAAATTTCTTCCATTCGAAGGAATGAAACTTGGAAGCTCGTCCCATTACCCGACAGCCACAAACCTATAGGTCTAAGTGGGTTTACAAACTAAAGAAGGACACTCAAGGCAAAATCGTGAAGCATAAGGCGAGACTAGTGGCAAAGGGGTATGTTCAGCGACAAGGCATAGATTTTAATGAAGTTTTTGCCCCTGTTGCTCGGCTAGAGACGGTACGTTTGCTAATCTCTATTGCGGCACATGAAGGATGGGAGGTGCATCATATGGATGTAAAGTCAGCCTTCCTCAACGGTGATTTTGAAGAAGAAGTATATGTTATTCAACTGCCGGGTTTTGAAATAAAAGGAGAAGAGCACAAGGTATTGAAACTGCATAAGGCATTGTACGGTTTGCGACAAGCACCTAGAGCCTGGAACTCAAAACTGGACAAGTCATTGAGGACACTTGGTTTTGAGAGGTGTTATTTAGAGCATGCCATGTACATAAGAAATCAAGGTAAAGGGAATTTAATTGTTGGAGTCTACGTGGATGATTTAATCATCACTGGAGAGTGTATTCAAGACATAGACAAGTTCAAATCACAGATGAAAAAATTGTTTAGTATGAGTGACCTTGGGTTACTAAGTTACTATCTGAGAATTGAAGTCTGTCAGAATTCTCAAAGGATTACACTCAACCAGTCGGCATATGCAAGAAAGGTTTTAGATAAATGCGGCATGAAAGATTGCAACCCTTCGCAAATCCTGATGGAACCTCGTCTGAAACTGAGCAAGGAAAGCACAAGTCCACCTGTAGACACAACTCTGTACCGAAGTATTGTTGGCAGTTTAAGATACCTATTGCACACGCGCCCAGATTTGGCATTCTCTGTCGGCATGGTAAGTAGATACATGGAGAAGCCCACAATGGAGCACATGGCCACGGCGAAGCACATACTGCGGTACGTGAAAGGAACTTTAAATCTCGGTTGCGTTTATGAAAAGAAGGAAGAAAACTTGAAGCTGATCGGTTACTCTGATAGTGATCTAGCTGGTGATACAAATGACAGGAAAAGCACCTCAGGTTTAATATTTTTCCTTGGGTTAAATCCTATTAGTTGGTGTTCACAAAAACAAAAAGTAGTTGCGTTATCTTCCTGTGAAGCAGAGTATATCGCTGCCTGTGCAGCAGCATGTCAAGGAGTATGGCTGGGACGATTGTTGGCAGAATTGTTAAGAACCGAGGTTAAGAAAGTGTTTCTGAATATTGATAATCAGTCCGCAATTGCATTAAGTAAGAATTTAGTTCACCATGAGAGGAGCAAACACATCGATACCCGATTCCACTACATTAGAGATTGTGTTGAATCAGGAATAATTGAAATTCAACGTGTTTGCACAGAAGATTAGTGTGCTGATATTCTGACAAAGTCACTTGCAAGATTGAAGTCTTGGAGATGAGAAAGAAAATTGGTGTGCGGATCATCAGTGGAGGACAACAAGCTTAAGGAAGAGATTGATGAGTTAATCTAGTTGTCTCCAGGAGTTATCTATGTATGACCATAGATAACTATGAATCAGCAGTTATTAAAATTAGTTTTCATAGATAACTATGAATCAGCAGTTATTAAAATTAATTTTTTTTTTAGAAAACGTGGGGTGCAGTTATGATTTTTTTTTGCTTATATAATGAGAAAACAGAAAAACAGTAATATATCGCCAAAAATCCTCTGTTTTTGTTCGTTTTTCAATTTTGTTACTGGCTTTAAAGAAAACCAACACAGCCATCCAGGTTTAGAGCTCGAAGCAGAGTGTGGGACTGCGATCTCATATATATATATATATATATATTAAAACCACGGGCTCTCTTAAAGTTCTTTCAAATTTGTATGATGTGCAGAGCCATTGCTCATAGTTGTTCTACGCAGCTCTCCATCTCATGCGAAACTCATACCCTATAAATCCAGAGTAAGAAATTATGAACAGTTACAACTATTATTAAAGGATGCTGATAGGGAAACCTGAAATATTATATCATTATTTTGTTGCACAGACTTAAAAAGCTAGTGTGGCCCTTCGGAACTGCAAGGGCCATGCCAACTAACATGCGTGAATTAGTTGACTTTACATTATCATTACGTTAAATTCAAAAAAACTATCCACACACTATATTGTTTTCCTAAGAAGCCGTTAAAAGCTAGTGGCCCTTCGGGACTGCAAGGGCCCTGCCAGCTAATATGCATGAATTATTTATCATTATCATTACGGAGCTTCACTGAATGTTTATTTGTATTCCATTGACCAAATACATGTAAATTGTATTCCATTATCCTTACGGAGCTTCAACAAGTACTGCACGCATCTGTAGCCTTGTGAACCAACTGATTTGACTATGGACATGCATATGCCATTACGATCATTCCGCATACAGCCACAAGCATAAGGATTTTAGAGTGTCGATCAGCATCTCCAGCAACAATCACCCACACAAACAACAAAAAAGGATCTAAACATCCAATATTACTACAACACAATCAGCCTATTGCAGCTAACTCATATAGCTGACCAACACTAGTTAAATAAAAGTTAAACCAACTACCCTTTTGATAAATAGAGAGAGCACCAAACAACACCCTGTACATGCAGCAGTAGAGAAAATAAGGGAAATTGAATCTTACACAGCCTTTGCCATTCAAAAAACATTTTTTACACTTCCAATCAATTCAGAGCCTCAACACAATGGAATCCCTCCATTCGCCATCCAAAAAATAGGAAAATGAACGCAATACCGTACCGAGCCAGAGAAATAGACAAAAAAAGAGAGGAACCCAACCAGCCATAAATTGCCCTCTAATCACAACCATTTGATCACCAAAACACAAACAACAGAGCAAACTCCAAACCAAAACAGCCAACGATACAAGGACCAATTCTCCAAATAGAGCCTGACCCATTAACTGAGCAATATAAAAGGATAGGAAACATATCTAAAGCAACCCTCTAGCCAACTGCAAAAACATCACAAGCATTAGAAGATGCAACACAAACACCGTGGTTCGGCCTCGCATCGTGACATGAGCTTATGCTAAAGAGCTGAATATTTGAAGAATTAATTTTAGAAGTAGATTAATTTAATAATGTTGTATTTTTATTTTCATAAGCACACAAGTCTAGTTTGTTATGTCGATTCATTGAATTAGTTATGTTTTGAGATTTGGGATTAATCGGGTGGACCTGATTATTTATTTTTGTTATATTTTATATTTTCATGTATGAGATTGATGAATATATTGTCATAATGCATTTGGTCATCCTACATCAAGGTTGAGGAGTGGAATAATCATTTGAGAATCCAAAGGGTGTTAAGGAGGGATATTGTGATCATTTGATCAAGTGTTGGCCATAAGATTTACAAGGGCTATATATTGTAATGTTTATGAATTCTAATGGTTATTGAATGATTTCTTCTCTAAATTTTGGTTCAAAGCTTTTAAGTTTTGGTGTGGACAACTGGAATGTCTGTTGGTGTGAACAACCGATGAAGCTTCGAGGCGTGTACAACTTAGAAGAAAAAGGGTACGAATAATTCTGGTAGATATCCCTTGTTTTGTTTTTGTTTTTCTATGATCCTATGATGTGTTTCTAAGTGTTCTCTGTTAACCTCGAAATGAATCATGTTTTGTCCGATTTTGACTTCATTGCCCATTCAATCGTCCACGTTACGAATATTGTACAAAGTGTGATGTTTGGGTACTCCACTCTTTATATCTCTTTTAAATCTCCACTAATTCCTTTGAATTAAGTGCCTACACTATTCCAACATCCATCTACATAAGATTCTAATATTTCATTGCATTCCGACTTCGTTTGATCTTCTGAACAACCATTCAAAGTCAAACGGTAATTTTCCTGCTCACAAACCACTTTCACCTCTCAACCCTATCTTTTTGGTATTAGAAAAAGGTTTCACGTCCCTCATAGAAGAAAATGTTGCTCCAGACGTTGAGATCTATATACATAGATTTTTTCAATTTTATTTAAGCTAAAAAAATCCATATATATATTTTTCTCTATATTCTGCTTGATGGAAGCCGTCGCTGCTGTAACTGGCTTAACTGGCTTAACTGGTCATCTGTTGTGGCGCCCCATCCCTTAATCCATAAGATTAAGCTAAGGGGTGGTGGGTCACTCTGGCTAACCCTTCACTTATCATTGGATTAGGACGAAATTTACAACCCACTTAATAAGGGAATGAGTAAGCACAAAATCAATATAATCAGTCAATATCTACTAAAAATATACAGAGTGCGGAAGCGATTTACAAATAAGAAACATCCAAGCATCATAGTATAAATAGCAAAAAGTAACTCAGGATAAAAGCATAGTAATCCAAACACACAGTCAAGGGTACCAGTATTATTACATCAATTTAAGAATTCAAAGTGAAAATACTCTCATCCTCACTTAAATAAAATTATGCAGCTTCTTCTAAGGGCTCCTCCTCTGGATAAGGCTCCACTCCTAGCTCCTGATCGTCTAACTGAAGGGGATCTGCCATTGTTGATTTCACAATATAGGGCCCTAACCAAGAAAAGAAAAATCTTGTGTTAGATAATTGTCTAAGTATATTTTAAGTTGATATATTTTATTTATTTTGTAATATCACCATTTTACATTCTCTAAGCAACAACTGTATCAAAAATAGGGAGCAGCTAGCAATATAATAAGGAAGGGAAAAGCTATAAACAATCATTTTAAGCAAAAAGGGAGGCTAAGACATACCTCACATGCAAACTAAATAAGGTAAGGCATATATAAATAACTAAATAAGTGCTGAAAGAAAATACTATATCCTAAACATGCTGGTGATCAAAAGAAATATGCAAATTAAATAATATAACTCAGCAATGATACATATAATAGCAGCAAAGTTCTAACATCCTAATATATATATATATATATATATATATATATATATATATATATATATATATAAGCAGGACAAAGGAATAGCTGACTGAATAAAAATATTGAAAAATAAACAAAACATCAAAACTGACTATATATAAATATCTGTATACTAACTTCCATACAGAAAGAGATAATCTAGCCCACTGAATATCAAAAGGATCCTAGTGTCATCAAGGAGACTAAGCACAAACTATATAACCCTAGTGTCATTCAAGGAGACTAGGCAGATATATAAGATTTTCTCATAGTATCATCAAGGAGACTAGGCAAAGAAAATACAACAAATTTTCTATTAGTGTCAACAAGGAGACTAAGCAAAGAAGATATAAACAAGGTCTTCTCTTAGTATCAATAAGAAGACTAGGCAAAGAAGACATAACTGAGAGGCAGCTCTAACACATATAATTATTATCTTTAATCAACCACTTTAATATTTTCACAAGAAATCTAAGGAGTCTCCATCTTTCTCTAACATTTTATTTATGCATAAAAAATCTTATATTATATGCTCAAGGAAATATGGCACAAAAATTAAGGAATGCATAGCAATAATCATCAAATGTAAGCAAGGAACTCTATTAAACATGGTGATATCATTTATTTTCTACTTAACCATTCTAACTATTCCAAGTTACACAAGTTCAGGATCACTATTTTCCTACTATCGAGTGTAACTTAGAAACTCATTCTTATAAGTTAAAAAGATTAGAGCTGATCAGGTTCTAATCTAATTCAATCAAATGATGACTATAGTTTAAATCAATAAATTATACGTCTTAGTTTTTGTGAATTTAGATGTTCTATCTAAGATCTGATCAAGATCTTCTAAACCTATAGATTATGGATTAAACACCACGAGATTGGGCTTAGTCACATAATCCAAAGGATAAGACATAAGATCTATGTTTTATTCTAAATATGATCTACTAATTAAGGCAAATCCTATTAAGCAATCAAACTTAATAGGATAAATCTCCTATCCTAAAACTAAGTTAAAAGACAAAATAATCAGAATAAGTTGTAAAATTTTAGAAACTAATAAAATTAAGGTTTCATTTATTGAATAACCCATTTATCTAATGAATAAAATCTAACCTAGGATCTAGCTTTAATCTTAAGAATAACCCTAATGTGAGGTGTCGAATTTCCTAAGAAAAATACTAAGAGGAATTTTATGGATTTTAACAAATTTGACATAATAGCTGATTTTTCTCACTTAGATAATTCTAATATAATTATAATATTGATTTTTAGTGAATTAAAAGACTCATTAGAGGTTAAGGATGTTTAACCTAAATTTTGGGCAAAATGACTATTTTGCCCCTACTTAAGGGTCTAAAAAGTCAACTTTTGATTTAAAGCTCCAAATTGGGATTTCTTTCTTGTTAAATGATTCTTTATTATCTAACATGAGGATAGATAGTAAGTACACTAAATTTGGATGAGAAATGGGTTCTATAGGTCCAAACTAAGGTTTTTTTGACCTAAGGAGTATTTTGGTAAGTTGTACTTAATGAAATCTAAATTTTTATATGGTTTATTATTGGTTGATGTTAAAGGACTCCATAGAGTCTAAGAACACTAAATTCTGAGGTCTAATGAATTATTTATAGTCATTTGAATTCCTAAGGATAGATTTGGTAATTTTTCTAAGTTAAGAGGGTTAAAGAGGCATAACTTTTCCATTTGGTGTCCAAATTTAGCAAACTTAGTGGCTATAGTTTCCTTATATCACACTGAATATTTTGACTAGTAGTAGGCCCAAATTGAACTTCAATTGACCAAGTTATGACCTAATTATTATTAGAGGTATTTTAGTTATTTTTGATTTTTCTAAAGTTCAAAACCTAAATATGTTTTTAGATTATTGTCGGCACCGAAATTCTAAGCTATCTAGCACTTTAAAATTTTAAATTTAGAGTATGGATGATAAAGTTATGATCGATTCAATTTTCTGGCCGCTACGGCGGGCTGTAGTGGCCAAAAACGCCATTTTTACGCGCTAGGGTGCGCTACAGCGGTCCCTATTCGAAACGGGGGCGGCGCTGCAGTGCGCTGTAGCGGGAAAAAAATGTCGTTTTTGGCGTTATGGTGCGCTCTAGCGGACCCAGATTAAAAACTTGAGGTGCTGCAGCGCATTGGAGTACGCTGTAGTAGATTTTTGTGCTGCAGCGCGCTGTAGCGGACCCAAAATCGCAACTCGGGCGCTGCAGCACGCTGTAGCGTCAGACGGTGATTTTACCTAAGCGTAAACAGCGATGGGTCAACTTTCGGGCTCGATTCTCTCAACCTAGAGCACTTCATGTGCGGTGCCATATACCGTTGGAAAGATCTTTCCGAGAACTTTCCATTGGCACCCAAATTAGTACCAAAAGATTAAGTTATCAATATAAACAGTGGGGTTAAACGACTGGGTATGCAGAAATTCATATTAGCAGATTTTTATGTCATCCCCCATTGTTTACAGATTTTTATTTTTTTTGAGTTCCTACATCTTCAACATAACTTTATAGATGTATAACTAAGGTAACACAGATTCTTAAACATAAAAATGAGTAAAAAAAATGAAATGAAACATCCATTGGATTAACCAATGGAGGGAAAAGGGGGTACCTTGGTCTTGCAAATGGGGGTTCCTTTTATGAATCCTTGGGAACTTGAGAGTTGGAGGGGCTGAGGAACTTCACTTTAGCAGCTAGCACAACAAGAATAGGAAGTGAGGGGAGAGCTTCAGCTGGGCAAAGGTGGAAGAAGGGGAGCTGAAGTTGCATTTTAAGGAGGATGAGGGGGACAAGGCTCCATTAAGAGCCTTCCCATCAGCATGGATGGGAAGAGGATGGCAGAATTTCACTTGAGTGCTTAGGATAGGAGGAAGTTGCTAGGAAGGGAGGGGGAGATAGCAGCTTTGAAGAGGAGAAAAGAAGTAAATAAAATACTTGATTAATTTAAGAAATAAAATCTAAAAATAAAGATAAATTCAGATTTTATAAATGTGTTCCGAAAAATCCCAAAATTTCACCCTAAGCTAATTTGGGGGTGAGGAACGAAATGGCGAAATTGAATTTTGATTTCGACGACAAATTATTTTTCTTATTTTCTAATTTATTTAAATACATTAAAATATTTAAGAAAATTAAACGTTCTCTGAAAATCTCAAAATTTCACCATTGGCTAATTTGAGGGTGAGGATCACAACGGTGAAGTCAGATTTTAATTCTGATGAGTATTTAATTTTTCTATTTTTCGGGGTATTTAAATATTATTAAAATATTCGTCAAAATTTCGACGTCTTCCGAATGACTTGAAAATGTCACCCCTAGCTAATTTTAGGGCAATGAGCGTAATGGAGAAGTCTGTTTTTCGATCGGAGGTCAATTTAAATTGGTCAATTTTCAAGGTTTCTGAATTTTCCAAAAATTAGAATTTGATCCATTTGACCCCGGATTCAGACTTGGTCTTAGTGGATGATTCATAATAACTTGATTATCACTTAGGATCAAGATTAGGATGGAGATTAGTCCTAATTGATAAGAGTAACAACTTGGGTTGTTACATCTGTCTTCTGGTTCCCGGTTCAACAGGCTACCTGAACACCTCCATTTGAACACAGGTATGCGCAGTGAACTTTTGGGAAGCGATGTGAACTAATTTGAACTCAAAATTGTGATCGAAAGATTGCGTTAGATTCGTGACCTAACAAACTTGGACCTAGAAGTGACAAAAACTTTAGAATCATATTCAAAAGTATGCTAAGAGCTCTTCAAGTAGATGATTATCTGTGCATCCCGCACGATGGTATATTCTTACAACTTTTTGTTTTAAATTCAGTTTGAACTTGTTAATTGAATCTCTTGTTGAGTTTTGTGCTATTGCATGTCTTGTTGTACCTTTGGAAGGTTCATATTACATTTTGATTCATTAGTAAAATCCACTACCAATCCTAACATATTTCCTAGCACCTATTGTAATGATCGTAGTTGTTACAAGACTAATTATGACTAAACCTAACTAAAAAATAAGACTCTGGTGCAACTTCAAAATTAGGTCAAACTAAAATACCGCTATGTAGAGTATATTTTTGTGATCGTAATACCAATGTCAAACCAAAATACCGCCTTGGCCGGGCCAAGCTTCCCTCTCCCCCTCCCCTCCATATAATATCAGTCTCCCCTCCCTGTTTCTCCGCACATCGACTCCCCCCCCCTTCCCGTGCATCAGCATGAGAGAGAGAGGATGAAATTTTTTTTTCTTAATTTTATTTATTCTATTTTTAATAAAATAAAATAAAATAATAATAATAAAATTATTATTATTATTTTCTATAATTTCTATTTTTATCAATTTTTCTATTATTTATTTTAGTCAATTATTATTATTATTATTTTCATTATTATAATTATTACTATTTTTTATAATTTTTAGTTTCGTCATTTTTTTCCATTTTTTCAGTCAAATATTATTATTATTAGTATTCTTATTCATATTATTATTATTATTATTATTATTATTTTTATTATTATTATTATTATTATTATTATTATTTATAATTTCTATTTTTATTATTTTAATTCTATCATTTTATTCTATCAATATCATTATTATTACTATTTTCTATAATTTTTATTTCTATCATTTTATTGTGTTATTTTATTTTGTCAATATTATTATTATTATTATTTATTTTATTATCTAAGAGAGAGAAAATAAAAGAGTAAATGAGAGAAAAAGAGAGAAAATAAAATAAGAGATAAATGAAGAAGAGAGAATGAAAGAGAGAAAATATGAGAGAGAAAATAAATGAAAAAAAGAAATAATAACACAGAAAGAAAAAAGAAAAAAAAAAGAGAAAAAAAAGAAAGGAAAAAAGAAAAAAAAAGGAGATAAATAATAGAATAAGAAGAGAGTGAAGAAAAAAAAGATTATTTCTATAACGAGAAATGCTATTTAGACCTTTTGATATAACATCCAAGAAAACTCATCCAATAGAATTTGAGATAATTTCATTAGTATTTTATTTTATTTATATTAAAATAATATAAATATTATTTTTAAAACTATATTGAAATATGTCCAAATCTTATTGGATGGGCTTTTATGAGTACCACGTCAGCGAGTTTAAATAATATTTCTCTTATATAATATATTATTATACAAATTTTCTTATTTTAATTTTTATTATATTAGCAGTGTTTTATGATTATTTTCTTATAAAAAATATTTTATTATATTAAGCACGCCACAAAAGCTATAAGATATATATCTTTACTCTTATTTTATCAGAATATTATTAGGACGGGGATGTCCGATATCTGAAGCATAAGGAGCCTATATTGGTAAGCCTTTGAGGGGGCAAGTATAGAAGAAAAATGAGATTATTATGTAACACAAATATGAACAACCCCCCTATTCATCAAATTGTTACTTGCCCAACATAATCACCAGATCACACTAAATGTCAAATATTAAAATTCTGTATTTTTTTGTGACAATAAATTTTTTTATGCTAAAGTTTCAATGTAGTTGATGTTATGTTATGAAGACCATTTAGATCATCACGAAAATGCTAATGAAGCTCCTGTGAGCTTCCGAGAGGTTTCGAGGTAATTCAGAACAAAGTTGAAAGTTCAGCTGCAGCATTGGTGCCACAACGCACTATTGCACGCCTTGGTGGATAGCAGATCGAGACCAAGGCACTGCAGCGCACTGCAGCACCCCCTGGTGGATGAAGTTCAAAGGATGGAGCAATGTAACTTGCCGTAATGTGCATCGTAGTGCACTCCTGCGAAAGTAGACAAACACTGGGGTGCTGCAGCACTCCCAGCGGCAGGTGTCTTGTCAGCAGGGCGTCATAGCGTGCCTTGGCGCGCGCTGTAGCGTGCCTCAGCGGCAAAGCACTCTAGAGCAAGATGCTACAGTACTTTATGGGGCCTGGCTACCCGAGGCTTGAGCACTATAACACTGTAGTGCTTGATGGATTTTAGCTCCGGTTTAGGTTACGCCTTAAATGATTTGAGGGGTATTTTAGACTATTTGAGGTTCAAAATAGAGATGGGTACTTAAGAGAAACTTAAGGAGGGGTTCCATGGGAGAACCCTAAGGGAGTACTGTCGTGCAAGAAAGATGTTGCATGTGAGGATATCTTTAACCAGGTGGTGGTAGCTTCTGTTCATCTTCATCCTAGAGTAAGAGCTAGTGTTCCTTAAGAATGTGAATCTCTTTGTAACTATATATTCTTCATTTTACATAGTGGAAATTTTTGTGGTGTAACTTTACAATTTTTTTCATTATTGAATTTTCCATGTAAATCTTTATCTTTGGATGTACTTTTAGTTTTGGATGCAAGCATATGTTGTAATCTTTATCTTGCTATGTTTGTGATTTTGTATATTGTTTGATAGCCGTCAATACATCCCCAGTTCTTTTAGAGTTCTAATCACTTCTGATGTGGTGCTCAGTTTCTTACAACAAGTGCTACTATAAAATAAGGTTTTTTGCTGATTATATGGTTTGCTATTTAAGTGGGAGCAATGGCTGACGAGATGAGACACGATATTAAAAAACAGCACAAACTTTACTTTTTGAAATATGCAAATGGAAGATTTTCACTACCAGAAGAATTGTATCTACCATTAAGTGGAGCCGACAGAAAACCAGCGACTATATCAGATGAAGAATGGGAAGTTCTAGAAAGAACTGAATTTTATTTGATTCCTTTAACATTGTCTTCTTCTGCTTCATTTAACATTATTAATAAAAAAACTATTGTATATCTCATGAATACACTGACAAAAATATATGATAATACCTTAACTTCTAACAAATTTTTTCTGATGAAGAGTCTGCTCAATATGAAGATGATGGATGGCTATTCAGTGAATGAACATCTAAATAGATTCAACACTATGACGAGCCAGCTGAGTTCGGTGGCATCAAGTTTGATGACGAGGTCCAAGCTCTGTTATTCCTCTCATCATTACCAGATAACTGTGATAGGCTAATTGCAACTATCAGTGATTTGTCTGGAAATGCATCATTGAAATTCAGCAATATTGCTAGGCTTGTGTTGAATGAAGAGGTGCGGAAGAGATCCCATGGGGAGGCATCCACTTTAGCATTGAATGCTAAAATCAAAGGAAGATATGCAGACCAAAGAGATAACAGAAACATGTCTATATCGAGATAAGGTAAATCAAAACCCAGAAAAGTAAAGCTGGATAGTTAGAACTATGGGAAGGCAGGTCACTTTAAAAAAGACTGCCCTACCCTGAAGAAGCCAAGTTGTGGGAGCAAGGTTATGTGCCCCACTATGAATGTTTTAGCTGATTAGGATCAGGATGCATTGATCCTCTCACTTGTTAACACGGAGTCATAAGTGGTGAACTCAGGCGCATCCTTTCATGCCACTCCTACTAGGGGTGCATTCAAGAATTACACAAAGGGTGACTTGGGTAAGGTATATCTTGAAGATGATAAGGCATGCAATATCATTGGTAGAGGTGATGTGGATGCCAAGCCACCAAGCAGTGCAATTTGGAAGCTTAGAGATGTTAGACATATGTTATGTATAAAGAGGAATCTTATTTTAGTGAGCCAGTTAGTCAAGGAAGGCTACAACACAACATGAGACTCATGAAAGGTCACCAAAGGTGCACTCATTATTGTACATGATAATATAAAAGCTGCACTTTACCTTATCAATAAAGTGTCTGATTCTATTGCAGTTGTAGAATAGATAGACACAAGCTTATGGCACGAGAGGCTTGGCCATATGAGTGAAAGGGATTTGAAATCCCTACACTCAAGGGGGAAGATCCAAGGACTGAAGTCAATAGATTTGGATTTTTGTGAAGATTGTGTGCTGTGGAAAGTTGAATAATATTTCATTCTCCAAAGTTAGAAGAGAGTTGAAAGATAGAAAACTTGAGTTGGTGTATATGGATGCATGTGGGCCAGCTCCTACTTATTCCATAGGTGGAGCTACATATTTCATCACCATCATTGATGGCCATACAACGAAGGTATGTGTTTTCTTTCTTAAATGTAAATCTGATGTGTTTGATGTGCTTGGAAAGTGGTTAGCCTTAGTAGAGAATGAGATAGGATTGAAACTTAAGTGTTTGAGATCTGATAATGGTGAAGAGTACTGTGATAGGGAGTTCAAGAAGTTTTATACCTTGAGAGGTATCAAGAGAGAATTTATTGTTTCAAAAATACCACAACAAAATGTTTTTGTAGAGCGGATGAACAAAATAATCATAAAAAAAGCTAGGAACATGAGATTGCATGTAGGTCTCCCAAAGCAGTTATGGGCTGAAGCTATTAACACAGCTATTTACTTGATAAATTGGGGACCTTCCATACCCCTAAATGAAAGAATAATCAAGGAGTCCTGGAGTAGAAAGGAGGTAAAACTGAACAACCTCAAGGTATTAAGTTGTTCATCATATGTGCATATTAAGCAGGATCTAGGAGCACATTGATGCTAAGGCGATCAAGTGCACTTTCATTGGATATGGCGCAAGTTTAGTTATTGATTATGAGATAATTAGAACCAGAAGGTCATCAGAAGTAGGGATATCACTTTTAATGAAAGTGAAATGTACAAATATTGTATTAGAGTCAGGACTGATTCCAAGGATGCTTTAGATGGTGAGCCCCAAAATATAGAGATTAATAACATTATTGAGCCAGATGTGAGAGTGCAAAAAGATACTCAGGATGGTGTCAATGTTGAACCAGAAACAACCATGCTCCAGAGATCATCATGAGTCATAAGACTGCCACAGAGGTACACTCTTTTTTTTATTTTATCAATTGCTAATGTATGGTTGTGAACCATAAAACTTTGAAGAGGTGCTTCAAGTTGAAGATTCAATCAAGTGGAAGGCTGCCATGGATGATGAAAATGACATCACTCATATAAATATGAAATGGGAGTTGGCAACTTTACTAGCTAGAAAGAAAGCTCTTCAAAATAAGTGGGTTTATTGGGTGAAGAAAGAACTAAATGGGAGCAAGTGCTACAAGGAGAGGCTTGTAGTAAAGGGCTTGCAGCAGCATCACATGGTTGACTATAGTGAGATCTTCACCCCAGTTGTGAAGATGACAACTATTAGGGTTGTGTTAAACATTATTGAAGTTGAGGACTTGCTTCTAGAGAAAATGTATGTCAAAATTTCATTTCTTTATGGAAAGTTGGAGGAAGAGCTTTGCATGCAATAACCTGAGGGGTGCAAGGCTCAAGAGAAATAAAAATGTGAGCTGATGTGCAATCTCAAGAAGAGCCTTTATGGCTTGAAATAAGTGTCAATGCAATGGTATAAGAGATTCAATAGGTTCATGCCTGAGTCTAGGTATAAGAGGTGATAGGTGGATCACTATTGCTACATAAAATAGTGTAAGTCATTCTATATCATTCTATTGCTGTATGTGGATAATATGTTGATTGCAGTATCAGATATAGAGGATATAAGGATTTTGAAGAAGCTAATGTTAAGGGATTTTGGCATGAAAGAATTGGGGCTAGCCAAATAGATTATAAGGATAAAAATCAATAAGGAGAGAAGTGCAGGAATTATGAAGCTGTCTCAGAAAAACTTTGTTGTAAAAGGTGCTGAAAATTTTCAACATGATCTGGACAAAAACAGTGAGCACTCCCTTTGCAAGTTACTTCATCTTATTGAAGAAATAAATGACAAAGTCTGAAAATGAGAAGGAACACATACAAAAAGTTCCTTATGCTTCAGTGGTTGGGAGCTTTATGTACTCGATGATCTGCACAAGACTAGATATTGCCCTAGCAGTGGGAGTGGTTAGCAGAGTCATGAGAAACCTAAGGAAACAGTATTGGGATGTGATCAAGTGGATATTAAGGTATCTAAAAGGTATAGTAGGCAAAACACTTTGCTTTAGAAGATTTGACATTTCTTTAGAGAGCTATGTAGACTCAGATCTTACAGTGATGTTAATAACCAGAGGAGCACTACTGAATATGTGTTCATATAGGGAAGTGTAGCTGTAACGGCCCCAATATTTGGATAGAAGATTTATCCAAATATTGAGTGTTACCTTAGCATCCAACACTTTGAATAGATCAAATGCTAATGCTAAGTGGCCAAGTCTCTTTATGAGTATTTGTTAAGTTAAAAATGAACGAAAAAAAAAAAATACATATAAATGCAGATATACAAGCATTTGCAAATAAGCAAACCACCCATTCATCCAAGTAGTTTTATATACATAACATATACAACACAAATTAATAACTGAAATAAAAGTAACTTTATACAATTTAATTATTACAAGGCTTTTTAATATTCATGGCAGTTTAAAATTTGACTATGCGGAAGCAGATTTCCATAAGGATTCTTCAAGTACCGGGACCTGCATTACCTGAATAAAAAGGCTCTTGCTCTATCATATTTTGGTATTTAAATATGATGGGGCAATATCAAGAAAAGAAAAAGGTAATTAGACTAAACAGTCTAAGTACAATTTAAAATTAGCTATGTTTTTAGATTAACCAGATATCACAATTGTTATTTATAATTTAAGTATGCAGTGGTGCTGGAAAAGCTATGTAGTAAGTAAGGAAAACAGCATAAAATTCATTGAGTAAAAATACTCATTTTATATTTATAATTCTATCCTTTTTCTTAAAATTTAAAACTTAGAATTTAATATGCGTGTGAAATGCAAGCAATTTATATGATCAAATGAAAGTATGCTAAGTAAACAATTGATATACAGTGAAGCATAAATTGAAATTAGGCAACATACACTGTATTCAAATTAACTGAAACAGTAATCAAACTGAAAATAGAGAGTGTAAAGGAAAGAAGGAAATATCTTAGATTCTCAATCTAAGATAATCATAGTCTAAGACTATGATTCAAAAGCATAACTAAATAGTTATGAAGAGATTTTTCTAAGAAAATCTCTCATATTTAAGTTAAAGTTACATTTAGGAAAAACCTCATTCTGTAGGAGTACACTACAGAATGGGCGAGGAGTTAAGCACGTCTGCTTAACCAGATACAGTGGGGAAATTGAACATTCATATTTACCCTCTCTAAAATGTGAAGTTCTAAGGAAAATATTTTCATTTGTACTCTAATTGCATCAAGGCATTTTCCCTTTTAAAGTTTTAAGAAAATCTTTATTTATGCACCAAGTTTTGAATATATGTTCAAGGATAGGAGGTTCAAAGTTATGGATTTCAAAAATCTTAAAGTATGTGATATCTTTTTGTTATCTAAATTTTGAATATTCTACTTTATAATCGGAGTTAATTAGACTCCAAATTGACTTATAGATATTTAATCTTAAGTCAATTTCAAATAAAAGTAGAAGGAATTGTAAATGAAATTAGAAAGTTAATACAATTCAATAAAAGGAGAATTTATCCAAAGCTCAAAAAGAAAAGAAGCTATTAATTTCAATTAAACTAAAAATGAACCATAGAATTGAATGTTTTGATTTGAATGTTAAAGTTTTCTAAAATATTTCTAAGTCTTAAAATTCTTAAAAATTCCGGCAGAATCTCCTTTGTTTTTTTGTTCAAATTTTCAATTTTCACAATCAATCTCCAGTTCTAAATTAGAGTTCAACCCCTTTTATAGGATTGCTCATTTCCAGTTCTACAATATAGTTTAATTCCAGTTCTAAAATAGAGTTCAACCCTTTTTACAAGATTGCTCATTTCCAGTTATATAATAATTTCAAATATATATAAAACTAAACTAAGCAGTTTGTACATCCTATATAGAACATCTAATAAAGAGAGATGTAGGAATGAAATTAGTAATTTATAAGAGCAGCGTTATGTGACTTTTGCACATAGCATTTAATTTAGCCTTCCTGTATTAATTTTCATAATTCAACCTGCAAAACATTAACATCTATAAAGTTAGCATTTAAATATAAAGAAACTAAAATTATATAAAATTTAAAGGCATTATTTAATTGTTCTTAACTGCATTACAACAAAAATGTTTATTTAGCATTTGGACTTTTAATATGAATCATGACAACATGTGGTATTACTAAGAGAAACAATATTATGTATCCTTCTGTACAGTTCATAGTAGCAATCATGTTTGAAAATAAATGGCAGCTTTTATTCTTACTTACATAAATTGACATTACTAGATTTATGCTCAACTCATATTAAACCGTTTAACCATTGCATTTGATTCCTTCAATCTCATAAGATAGCAGCATCTTGGTCTTTATAAAGTAAATGGCAGCAATTCGATTTTACAAAGTAGATAGTAGCATTTGTATTCATGTTGAGATATGGCAGCATTTATAATTAAAAGAGAATGGTAATATTTGATCATATAATATAAGAACAAAAGATGACAGCCTTTTTGATTCCATTAAAGCAAATAGCAGCATTTATGTTTGATCTTATGTAACTTTTGGATAAAAAGGCAGCAATTTAATCATGTATGTGTTAAAGAGGCAGCATTTGTATTTATTTTACATGATACATAGCATTACTTAGATCTAGTGGCAACATTTGATTTTACAAATGATGAATAACGGCATTTGATCCTAATATGAAAAGATAGCATTTATTTTCATATAAAAAAAATGACATGACAATCTATTAGACCACATCCTTCAAATAAGAGTACAATAGGACAACTAAATGTAATACATAATTTATAATTAGTTTGATATGAACTTATTGCATATAATGGAGAAGTATCAACTTAGTACTTATGCCATACATAGTCCTCAACTATTTAACAATCATTTAATTACAGCCTTTACTCAAAATATATTTAATTTAACTCATAAAGATGTCTAACAACACTTCATAGATAACTTTATCTAAACTAAAATCTGTAATCTTAAATCAAATATCAAATTAATATTCAATAATTGAATGTAGAAGTATGCAGTACATATGACTGTAGATTTAAATGGATTTGGCCACTGATTTTCTTCTTATATCTTCAGTTTAACTAAAGTGTTTGATCTCAAATGTTTAATGGCAGCAGTTGTAATGAGAAGACAGCAGTTTTCTGCTATACGCATAAGGTACAGCATTTATTTCCAGCATTCAAATGATACTAGTTTACATTATACAATCATAGAATATCGTCTTAATGATTCATCTTGAACTAAAGAATAACATTTGCATTCTATGGCAGCAATGTGATTAATGTTAGCATTTAATCACAATTGAACTTAGATAGAAGCATTTGATCTCTTATGATGGCAGCATGTGATGTTAAGGAGATAAATCACAGTATTTATTCCTCATTTTACATTATTCCATTCTCATGTAATGATAGCATTTGGATTTCTTATGGATAATGTGCAGCATACGAATCTAGCAAAGCATGTCCCAATAATACATATACTCATATATAGTCAATGGCATCACATGGCATCATATATTTCTTTAAATGAAGGAACAGCATTGGCTTATTTAAACTCAACTGCATATGATTCTTTTGACAAGGTACAACAGCATTTATTCTGATAACATAAAAGAAACGGCAGCATGTGATGCTGAGGACAGCATTTCATTAACTTATTCAATTGATGGCAACCATTGGTTTGATACATATTTAATGGCAATATGGCAGCATATGTATTGTTATATAGTGTTAGACATATAAAGAATTTTCAACCTTTTTCTAATACCCAAATTACAACATTCAATATTAATATCTAAAATTTAGATAGAGCATTTATTTTCAGTATTCCTAAAATCACAAAATACAGCCATAATAACTTAACATTTAAGATACAACAACCTATATGAACAAAAAGAAGAAAGATCCATACTTATATGTGAAACTGCAGCATAGCACCTTATAACATTTAATTCATTATTAAAATAAGGGCAGAAAATTAATTTAATAGGATCCATTGATTTCACAAAATGTATAGACAACATGTAATCTTTATTAAAGTATTGACCACATTAATTCTCGTATAATAAGGCAGCAATCCATAATGACATCTAAAGTTACCACATAGCCATCAAATCCATCCTATTATCATAATAGCCTATACCATATTGAGAACCTGAGCATAATTAAATAAGCATATTTTTCTTTTTTTCTCATTGTCCATGAGCACTCCTAAGTGAAGCAACTCGCCTATAAGTATACAGTTGTTATTCAATAGGTATTTGATAAGATAACTATGTTGAAATTTATAATTTATTGTGAACTTAGCTGAAAACATATAATGATATAAATACTACAAAACCTTCTAAGTATAATTTCATCATCAAATAAGAAGTCATACTTATGATTTTTAAAATTGTATTTGACCTGTATCTCAGCATATTCATTTGGGTGTCAAGAATAGATGAAGTGTTCTTTTATTTTTGCATTGAACTTTATTTCAGAATGATTTGAGGGTCAACTTTTAAAGAGAAGTATGGTAATAAAGCATGATTTTAGTTATACCATGAGTAAAACAAAAGTACAGTAAAAACAAATATCATCAATAAGTATGGCTTTATAAGTTCGGCAATAGTCAACCAAACCACAACACTATTCTTTTCTCCTCAAACATAAGTACTTATAATTTATAAATTTCTAGCAATTATAGATCCATCTAGTATTGCTCGATTGAGAGAGAGACATTGAGCATCAAGTTGATCTACAGGTTAATGTTAATCAAATCTTTATAGATTTTTAAATCAGCAACAATTCATCTGGTGGCAACCATTATAAGAGAATTAGCCAATAAGTAAAATTAAGTTCACATATCAAACTAGTCAATTTTAGAAGAATGATAAAGAAAAGAAAATTGTTAACTGAATTAGGAATACATTTCAGGAAGATTTATTCTCAATTAAGTTTAAATAAATCCGAAAGTAAAATCCCTAGTGAAGACGATTGTATGGAAGATTGTATTGAAAGTTCTAAAGCACATGATCAAGAGAAGGTGAAAATGAAGGGGTACCTTTTACTTCCTTGCGGTTAAGAGAAAGGTTCGGCGGATCTCCAGGGGTTGAGTTGAGTTTGCTTACCATTCTATATAAGAAAAATTTTTGGCGCCGAGAAGATGAGATAGCCTTAAAGATGAGGAGATCAGGAGATATGGATGGCCGCCACCCCTCGCTCACTCTCCCATTGGCGAGAGCGAGTGGTGAAGGGCACGCGTCGCCCAGCTTTCGAAGATGGCTCTCGGGACGGGGAAGGGATTGCGTGCGTATGAAGATATCGTCGACGGATGGATTTTTCTTTTAGGGCTTGCCGGAAATAGTGAAGATAAGATGAGTATATTTTGATATACATATATATATATATATATATATATATTGATTTAATAGAAATTTTTATTTAATTAAAGTTTTCGTGATAATATCTTTTTAATTTAATTTTTGAGAAATTACTTTTTAGCTAAAATGAGTGTTACGGACTCAAAAATGAAGTCAAAATTTAATTTGGAAATCATCTTAATTATTTTAATTATCAAATTATGAAAATATAATAAAATAATCAAGAAATTTTGACTTTCTCCAAAACTCACTAAAATTTCACCCCAAGCTAATTTGGGCGTGAGAAATGCAATGGTGAAGTCCGTTTTTTTATTCTGAAGTCTATTTAAATTAGGTATCTTTAGAATTATCTGAAAACCAGAAAATACTGGAAATCGACAAACGATCTCCAATTTGCACAAAATTTGAGGTGAAGACCTTTTAACTTTATTATAAAAGTAATGAAAAGATTTAAAGTCAAATAGATCCACTAATTCATATGAAACAACTTTTGGGTTGTTACAGTAGCGGTGAGCTAAATTTTTAAGCTACAAAACATTGTTGCTCTATCTACCATAGAGGCAAAGTATGTCACCATCACTATGGTGAGTAAGGAGATGATTTGGCTAAGAAGATTTATGGCTAAATGGGCAAGGAACAGAAGGATATGAAGCTATACAGTGATAGTATAAGTGCTATTCACCTTGTGAAGAATGCAATATTTTATGCCAGGATGAAGCATATATAGCTTCAGTACCATTTTATTCAGACACTATTGGTTCACACTTCAAAGAATCCTGCTGATATGCTTATAAAAGTGATAACAGTGAAGAAACTAAAGTTATGTGCTTCTTCAGTTGGCCCGGGCACGTGGCAAGAGAGCAGGGGTGAGCCACACCACATTCTTGATAGAAATTGAAGAAGATAATGAAAAATGAAGGTGAAAGGAGGGATAATCTTAAAATGTATCCAAGTGGGAAATTGTTATGTAGTGAAGACAATTGTGATCATCATGGAGATGCTTATAGAGCTTAGGTGAGCTTCCAGGAGGTTATGAGAGGATTCAAAATAAAGTTGGAAGTTCAGCTGCAGCATTGGCACCACTGTGCACTGTAGTGCGCCATGGCAGATAGCAGATCGAGACCAGGGTGCTGTAGTGCACCCTAGAGAATAGATTCTAGCATAAGTAGATAGAGTGGGGCACTGTAGCTCACCCTAGTGGTAGGCCTCCCGTGAGTAGAGTGGACTCCATATTGATAAATTATAGAATCAATGAGTTCTAATCCTCTTCTGCTAAAATATTTATAGAGGGGGCCTTGTCCTTGCTCCATCAACTTAACTTCTTTAGGGAAAAGTAATCCATCTTCAAGTGTCCTACTTTCCCATAATTCCAACACTTAACTTTGGACTTCTCCAACTTTGACTTTCCCTATTGTAACTTGACCTATTCCTATTTGAACTTCTATCCACACTCCTTCCTTGGCTCTCTACATTCAACGCTAAAATAGATGTCTCCCCATGGTATCTCTTCCTCATTTCTTCAATAATCACCAACCTAACAATGTCGTTAAACTTCAACAATGCATTTCTTGATGAGTTGCTGATGGTAGTGACCAACCCATTCCAATTTTTTGATAGCAAAGAGAGGAATAATAGAGCTATCCTCATCATCAAACTTGATGCCCACCAAACTCAACTAGATTGTCATAGTATTGAACTCATTCAGATGTTTTGTCACTAAGCAGTTGTTCATCATCTTCATATTGTACAGTCACTTCATCAAAAAAACTTTGTAGAAAGCCAAAGCTTATCATATATTCTTGTCAGAGCAGCCATGAGATCTACAATTATTATCTCATTCATAATATTAAATGCAACAAAGGAAGACAGGGATAAGTGAATCAAAACCAAAGTGGTTCTATCAAGAACATCTAAATCCTCATCTGATATAGTGGTCAGTTTCTTGTTGGCTTTACTCAGTGGCAAGTACAATTTCTTTTGATATAGCATATCCTTTAACTGCATCTTCCTAAAGAAAAAATTTGCACCATTCAACCTTTTGATTTTGTGCCGTATCTCATTACCCATTTCTCCCACTCAAGCCAAAATACACCAAAAACCTTAGAATTGCTATAATACCAATAGTTATGCAAAATAAATACAAAATGTAGAAATACCAAACAATTCGTGATGGAATCACTGAGTGTTAGTAGAGCAATATCCAGGATTAAATCATACAAAAGAATAAGAAAAATGCACAGTACTAGCATATAAGCCACAAGCACAATCTTAAAAGAACACATCAAGCTTTATGTGGAAAACTCAATAATGGGAAATACCACAGGGCCAACCACTACAAGAAATCCATTATATAAAATATTAAGGTATAGAGTTATAGTGGACCTTAGCTTGCTCAGTAGATGAAGGAGATAACTGCTTGAAAAAAGCTTCCAACCTTCTTCTCTTTGATCCTTTCAAGATCTCTCACTCTAGGGCTAAGGTTTCTTTAAGCCATCACACACTTAAAATATCCAAGAGCTCAAATAAAGTTATTACATATCTTAAACACTTACATTTCCTTTTATACTTCCCAAAATCGGTCGTTAAGCCACCCTAAACAAGTTTAGCATTTTCGTAGGTGCTGGGGCACACCTAGGCTCCTGGTTTTTTGTCTACTAGGCGCTGGAGCACACATGGGTATCAAGTTTTTGATCTCAAGCACAGGAGCACACCTAGGTGCTAGACTTTGGAGCACTCCTTGGTGCTAGGCACTAAAGCGTGCCTTCTCTATTTGCCATGCGCTATGGCACACTATAACAACCCCATTATTGTTACTCTATTTTACGCACCCATCTTAGGTTAAAACCATCACCATTAGTCACCAGATGATATTTGAGGCAATCTCTGAAAATTTGGTGCAATTTGGAAGTCACTTGAATTTATCAAATATTTGCATGTATTTAATTCATCAGAAAATCAATAAATTAAATTGATCACTTATTAAAAATCCAACTTTATTTTTGAGTTTCTCACCCACAAATTAGCTAGGAGTGAACTTTTGAAAATTTTTAGAGCTCATTTGGTTATCTAATTTTGATTAATTAAGAAGTTATTAATTATTTAATATTTAAGATTAATATTAATCCATTAATCTAGCTAATGGCATCCACCTGCAGTTTGATCAAATGAGGGTCAGATGTTAGCCATCTCTCGCTTGAACCATTAACAATCGGATGACTATGGATGGAAGTTGCTACCACTATACATCTTCCCCCTTCCATAGCAGCGCAGTTGCATGCAAAGGCCTTTTGGAAAAGTGACAGTTGTACCTTGCCTACTCGTGCGCTCATAAGACCGCAGTTATCCCCTCCATTCGAAGGTGTTCGTCAAACCCTATTGTCAGGGCCAATTTGGTGATATGCAGAGCTGTTGTTAGAGACTTACTTTTCACCAATGGTAGCTCAATAGGACGATCATTAAGTACCTCGATTACTAAAGATTACCTCCTTGGGTGGTATCTCGTCTCCAGGGCATGCACCCAGAGAGCCACCAAAATATGCCTCCATAGTCAGAGGTTTTTGATGCCAAGGCTGCCATCTAAAAGAGGTAGACATACCTATTACCAAATATGCCTATTGTTTGATAATTGATATATATATTGCATTAAATGCTGGCTTTGATAAGGCTTGAGCGAGCCAGATCGAATCCCCCAGCACTTGACCTGTACAGTCATGTACGGTGCTTGAGAGCTAAATTGAGGCCCGATAATTCTCCTACTCACACCTTGCAATTTAGCATTCATTGGGTCCACAGTAACCAAATGAACTCATCGGTGCCTCTTCTAAGCTTTGGTGTTCACTATGGAGGGAGTATTGCCCTCCACAGTGAATTCGAGTCAAGGTTAAAGCAAATTAGTTGATTCTATTTAGGGTTTTCTATTCCATTAGGTAGATTGAATTGCTAGATTTTGATAAGTATACGCCTACCTGACTGATTTGATCGGAGCTATGATAAATAAGAAGCCCTAGGTCCCTCCACCTCGGTTCCCCGATTGAAGATGAATAGTAATAGGCAAGTTGGCCTGACTTGCGCGGCACTATTTATCAGGCTGGCACATACAGTTGGCCCGCGTGTGTGCAATAGTCGTGGGCTAATGCATAGGTGTGCCGCGCGTGCGTGTAGTAAGATGCTAGCATGCATGTGATTATGCAAGTAATTAATTAATTGATTTGAATTAACTTAAAATAAATTAATTTAATATATTTAAATATGTATAATCCAAAAGTGGTGCACCTGTAGTCTCTTAAGAGATTGCCTAAATAATCTGATTCCAGACTGTGCCCGTGGTGATGCGGACGCTGCCTCTCTCCAAGGCGCTGTCATGGATGCAAAGATCTGGGCAGCTCTATGGGATCTCAACCCCAATAGTTCTCCTAGGATTGATGGTATCACCCCCTCTTTCTTTATGGATCACTAGAAAGTCACCCAAGATGACACTTTGGCTACTTTTCACCAGTTCTTTGATGGTGAGCAGATGCTGCAGAGCTATTGTGACACTAGTAGTTCTTATTTCGAAGGAGGAGGGGGTTGCCATTTCGAAGCAGTTATTGTGACGACCCCAATATTGAGTAATAACTAAACTCAATATTGATGCGTCACCACAACATCTAATACTATATTAAAAGGAAGCTAACCAAAATCATTAGATGTTGTGTTTGGTCAATGATTATGAAGAAGGTCTTAAGTTAAGATGAGAAAGGTAATAAAGATAAAACTGCATGTATGTTACATATGATGAATGTGAGTTCAAATGCATGTAATTAAAATGATTATAATTCAAAGTGATCAAAGTAGTTGCAATAATATGTGTGAAGATGTTAATTGTATGCATATACAAGAGAGTAAATAATTATGAATCCAAAAGAGAAATTGAGATCAAAATATGTACAAAGGAAAAAGTGACATGAATTGATAATATATGCAAGTAATAAGAATGCTTGAATAGGAATGATTACAATTATGAATAAAAGATATGAAATATGTGAATAGACATACTTATAATCACTTAAAGCAAATGATAGTTTCAATCATATATTACAATAAGAATTTAAAGTGATTGTAACATACATGTGAAAATAACATTTGCAAGTAAGAGTAAGAGTAAAAATTCACATATAACACTAAGAGATTTATAATTAGGGGATGCATATGCAAATTTGCTACAAGTAAGGATGAATGCAATTTGTTACATATGGTAAACAAATTCATGAGCTCAATGAAATGCATGAACAATTATGCAACAATAAGGATATATATGATATGCAACAATAGTTTAATGAGCATGACATATAATTATGCAATTCATCTATTCATTTATCCAAACCAAGATTTAAGTATAAGTTCTAATTTCCAACACATAATAAGTAAGGACAACCAATTAATTTAAAATATTATATGCCAAATAAAATAGAGAATAAAGAAAGTAAAGTCTCTCTCTCACATTTAATATAAAAGTAAGTAAAACTAATAAATGAAAAAAAAAATTAATATCTTTAAGCTTAAGAACTTGGTCCAGCTCCACTAGCCTCCAAATATATCTGATCTATTATATTTTGGCATTTAAATATGATAGAGCAAAGCCAATAAAAAAAAATTGTAGTTAGACTAAACAGTTTAAGTACATTTTAAGATTAGGCTAAACATTTTAGTATTTATTTTGGATACCACAATTAGTTTACAATAAGCAAAAGCAGTGGAGCATATAAAGCATATGAATATGGAAAAAATAGACAAGTAAAAAAAAAGATAATTGAAGTAAAAGAGTGAGTAAGAATACTCACAAGTAGAGCCATTCTAGTCTGCATATAATGTAAGAGTAAAATCATCCTAAATAGGCTAAAAAGTACTAATGTGCATTTGAAAATAAATGAAAGAAGCATATAAATGTTCAATGAACTTATGCTAAGTAAAAGAAAAAAAACAATGAAGTATTTAAATGGAATTATAACAATATTCACTGCAATTTAAATGAACTATAAATAAGTAAAGTACAGTACTAATAAATAAAGAAAGTGTAAAGCATAGTAGATGAAGAAAATCTTAGACTACAAGTCTAAGATACACATAGCCTAGTACTATGTAAAGTAAAAATCCAAAAGCTATAATGAAGGCTTCACAATCAATAAGAATGTAGGAAAAATCATATTTTATTTAATTAAAGTTATTTTATGAAAGTATTTATTATGCTGGCAAATACAAAATGAAGCGATGAGTTAAGCATGTCTACCTAACAAGTAAAGGAAAGCGGGGTCAAAACAAATAACACTCACATTCATCCTCTAAGAATATGAGGTCTCCTTATTACTCCTTATTAGCCTGCGCTTAGCTTAACCAACAATGTAAATATGGGGCCCCGTACCCTCCGCGGCCATGCTAATACTGATATTAGCATAATCACGAGGAGTGCGGTGCTCCAATTGTGGCCAATCCCCAACTTAAGAAGAGTCAGGTAAGACACAACCTACCTTAAGCCAAGGAATTATCACTTGGAACTGTAAACATACATTAATATATCAAAGTAGCAAAAGCAGAAAATAGTATAACATAACATCCACATCACAGCATAGTATATAAGAGTAAGAGAAATAGTAACTTAGCTCAAGTGAAAAAAATAAATATATCAAGAATTTAATTATTACAGACTGAATTAAGAGAAAGGAATGATCTTTCAATCTCACTGCAAGAAAAAGGAAAATCTAACTAAGCGGCAGTAGGAAGATCCTCCTCCTGCATCGGCTCATCTCCTGTAGAACCACCGATGAACAGCTCCAAGTCTGACATTCATCGGTATCACAAATGTCAGGGCCCTAGCCAACAAAAAAAAAAGGTTATAGTTAGACAAATTATCTAAGTACATTTTAGGTTATTTAAGTGAACTGAATATTTAATGATATCACACTAACTACTTTAAATATGCAAGCAATATAAGGTGCATCAACTATAAAAATAGGATGGCTATAAACTATTCATTTATAACTGATCATCAAGTTTGTACAAAACATGAAACTAAATAAGGTGAGGCTAAAGAGCAAAAATAACTACAAGCACTGAAATAAAGTGATCCTAACATGCTTATGATCACATGAAGATATGCTGATTTTATAAAAACAAACTGTACTGAAAGGTTCTGAAATGAACAAACAAAATTAGCATCCTAAACATGCTAATATTTGTTAATTACTCAATAAGAACATATATACAAGCATGTAGATTTAATATATATAAAAGGCCACTAAAGCATGTGGCAAAAGCAAGCTAAGAACATAAATGAGCTAAAAAGCAAAGCCACTGAAACATGTGGCAAAGCAACTGAAAGCATCAAAACTGAACTAAAGTAAAAGTAAGCCTAAGACATAGTACTGCCATAACAGAGATAGGCCATATAGGGCCTTTAAACAGAAAGTTCAACGTGTGTCCATCCTAGGCATCATCAGAGCTAGGTCCGAGTTAAACTTATAGAATAAGACATGTATCCATCCTAGCCAAGCACTAGGCTAGGTCTGAGTCTATTCTATAATAAACTAGAACTGATGAGGTAGACTAAGTTAGGACATACCTTACTGGACTTAATGCACTGAAAGAAATGAGTGAATGTTATGCTTTGCAAATACTAACTTAGGATGTATCTTCCATATCCTAAGCTCTTCTATTATGCTCAAGAAATAAGGCTCAATATTCAAGGTGTGCAAAGCAATCAAAGTCAAAGTAAGAAAGAGACTCAACTAGACTTATGTGATATCTGTTGTTATCTGAATTATCCAAATCTAGCTATTCTGAAAAGATACAAGTTTAGGATCTCCAATATCCAGCTAACGAGTATAATTTCAGATTCACGACCTTAATGTTTAACCTTAGAACTTTATAAGTTCTAGTTCAAAATCAAGTGACGACTATAAATGTTCAAAGTAAATAAATCAATGGCCTAATTATTATAATTATACTCACTTAACCTAAATCTTGATCAAGTAAATCAAGGTTGAGGATTCCAGACTTAAACTCCACATATGGGGTTCAAATCCTAAATCTAAGGTGATATCCTGATAAGGATCTAGGGTTCACACTTAAGCATAAACTAAAGATATAGAATCTTATAAGTTGAAGGATTAGAAACTAAGATTTTAATGAATGATTATTTTAATATCATAAGATAAAATAATCATTTAGAAACTAAGAATCTAAAATCTGTATTCAATCTTTAGGATAATTACATTATTCTATAGATTGAATAAATTCTACACCCACATGTTGGTTTCAAAAGGATTAAACAATTAATCAATTAAGTCCAAAGAAGATGATTCAATTCAAATAGATGATCTAAAGTCTAAGATCTAGGATCTAAGATTTGCTCACTTTAGATCTCAACTAAGAACTGCACTTAGGCTGTTATAAGAATA
The DNA here is from genome assembly GCA_016760335.1 of Gastrodia elata. Lineage (NCBI taxonomy): Eukaryota > Viridiplantae > Streptophyta > Magnoliopsida > Asparagales > Orchidaceae > Gastrodia > Gastrodia elata. The sequence continues at coordinate 16,911,193 of CM028677.1, read as the reverse complement.
TTTACTTAAGATTTATAGTTTATGAATCAACTTAATAAAGTAATTATACTAGAGAATTTAGCATTAAAAATATTTAGGTTTGCTCTCTTAAGGAAGTGGCTTTGAGTACTCTTAAGATTATAAGATCTTAATTAGAACTTTTTAAGATTTCTTTACTTAACTTCACCCTTATTAATATGAGATTTCAGAAAGGTGCTAATGAGTTAATTAGAGATACTTTACTAGAATTTTTAAGGCTTAAGGGGTGCTTAAACCTACTTTGGTCAAAATAACCAAAATGCCCCTCTTAAGGCTAAAAATGGGATTTTAAGATTTAATCATCTAAATTGATTTAAGTTTATTTTAATGAACTTTATATTGATTATTGAATTGGATAAAACACTTAACTTAGGATTTGATAACATTATTAGCTTAATTCTCAATAATTACACCTTAAGGCCAATTAAAGTGATTAAGGGAATTAAGGCATACTAGGAAGATCCAAACACATTTATAGGCTCTACTATACTTAATAAAGTATTATAAACTAGATTCATCAAAATCAGAGATTAATCTAAGGCTTAACTCACTAATCACATATTAGGGTGATTAGCAAATTTAATGTTCTTAAATGATCTTTAATAGCATAAATAGGTTCTTTATGGTCTTATGAGCAATCAGAGACTTTAATCAATATTTTTGGATATTTAATGAATTAATTATAATTTAAATAAAAATAAAAAAAGATTAAGTAATTATTTTAAATCTAACCATTAGATTCTTGGTTTTATTTTATATTATTATTCATTGCATTTTTCTTATTTAAATGGTATATTGGATCGTACCATTTGGATAAGTATAACTAAAGTTATTTAAATAATTTATTATGTATTTTTATTTAAATCCAAATCTTAGGTTTGGATTTATTAATTCATTTAATAGAGAAAATATAAATCCAAAATTATATTATTTAACCGCGGCCCGAAATCAAACCGCGCGGGTCAGGAAATGCCCAACCCGATGCTCCAGTGCATCGTCCCCGAGCCTAATGCCCGATACCCGTTCTGTGATGACCCACTTAAGTAGTAATAAGCGAAACTCTTAAATATCGAGGCACCTTTTCAGATAACGGTAGAATTCCTGATAAGAACTCCAAAGTTAAGCGTGCTCAGGTGGGAGCACTCCTAGGATGGGTGACCTACTGGGAAGTTGTCTTCTGAGGGCAAAACCGTGAGGCTTTTATGGCCAAAGCGGACAATACCTTGGTGCTTAAGAGTTTGGGCTGTTACAAATAGTATCAGAGTAACCATAGGGTGTCAGATATGAGCTAAGTGCCATACAGGTCAAAGTATCACTTCATGTGAGTAGCCTATTGAACCCATCATAGTTAAGGTGCTACATGGTTGTGGGTACCTCTTGTGCCTGTAGGGGTCACCACTAGTCCTATCTACCCAATGGATGGTTCTTGGATCTGTGTGTGGATACTGACGAGGACGTTAGTTACTTAAGTTGGGGAGATTGTGATGACCTACTTAAGTAGTACACGCTTACCTTTGGAGTTCCTATTAGGAACTCCACCGCTATCTGAAAAGGTGCCTCGATATTTAAGAGTTTCGCTTATGTGGGAGCACTCCCAGGATGGGTGACCTATGGGAAGTTATCTTTTGAGGGAAAACCGTGAGGCCTTTCTAGCCAAAGTAGATAATACCTTGGTGCTTAAGAGTTTGGGCAGTTACACGATCCTTTAGGGTTAGCTTCAAATGCACAATTCTCCACGTACATGCCACGCCGCACCCTGATCTCAACAGCTACACCTTCAGGGAACTAAGATGCATGGATTGAGGTAAGAACCCCCATTTGGGACATGCTGGATTACCGGGATGCTAGTCAACCGAGACGCATTAAGGGAGGGGAGTTAGGGTTTACTATGAGGGAGTGATTCTCCTCACAGAAGACACAAAGAAGACGGGGCTCGATCCCTACACCATCAGTGAGGTGAGGCGAGTTGAACTCCCAAGGTTTCATAGCCTGGGGTGCAGCCAATCGCTGGGTCCTTACTTGGACCCAGCCATGACTCAGTCGCTAGCTTGATCGATCGATATGATTGATTGGAGCTAGGTCAGACCCTGGGAATGATTGGGTTAGGTTCCTAGAGGGATAAGGAAGCTGAAAGACAAAAAGAGGCAATAATTAAAGAGCTAGAATTAACGAACCAATCTTATGCAGCTCAGTGAGAAGAGGCGATAACTGAAGACGGGGTTGCAGGCACAACCGAAGGAAATTAGGAGCAGCTAGAGCTTCCAGGGGATCACAGCAACATAAGAGGGGGTTTGAACACTAGAAACGCACCCACTATCAGCAGTTTGCAGCTCCTGAGGTGCCGAGATTCGTCGAGAGAGACAGAAGCTCCGGAGGACTTTAGCTAGGAAATTGAGAAATCATAGTGACCAAAGGGGCTCACTGTGATGTCCTGAAGCTATTTATAGGCATTAGGAGGCTCTGGGGGTGGATTTTAGAGCTTGGGCTCCATGGCATTGGCTCAGACCGAAGGGGAGGCTCGGCCCAACGGCTAGGGGTAATCTCGGAAGAATACTACCAGCAGAAGGTCGTGCCGAGGGTAGGAGAGGAATTTCGACACAATTCCCATACTACCATGGGGCTAGAAGGGATCTGGCTGTCCGGGGGGGGGGGACCAGGCGTGAGCAGGCGAGAGGTAGACGAAGATCCATAGTGTTCGGGTCTTCGTCTACTATCTGATGAATCGACCGTTGGTTTCGAACAGCTCTGATGGATTACTTAAAGTGAATCGGATGATAGCCGTCAGATGCGCATGATGGATCCAATGCTTAGGATTAGATCTTACCATGGAGGAGATCTCACCATTAGATGGATTGTACTAGGATGCAAGCGATTGCATCCACTAGCTATATCCCATGCGCCGCTGTCAGGACCCCGCAGCGGATCTGTCGCAGTCGCGATAGCAAATCCTATATATAATTATAAATATATATATATATATATAATTTAATTAATATTAATTTATTTAATAATTAACTTAAATTCTAATTAATTTTATAAATCCAATTTAGGATTAAATGAGCTCCAAAAATTTCCAAAATTTCACTTTTAGCTAAATGAGGTGTGAGGAATTCAAAAATAAAATCAAATTTTAATTTGGAGATCAATTTAATTTAAGTATTTTTCAGGGCTAAAAAATAAGCAAAAATACCAAAATTCTCAATTAAGCTCTAATTGATCCCAAACTTTTAGGGATAGGTTTAAATGACTCAATGAGTCTAATGGAATCAAAATTACAACTTAGTTTAGCTTAATTAATCTGTATTTAGCTAAGATAATAATTAGGGTTGTTACAGACTCCCCACTTAAGAAAAATGTTGTCCTCGACATCACTTAGTGAAGAAAGTACTACTAGGACTCAAAATTTAAATAAAATAGATAGGAAAGAAAATAATATTACCTGGATTTTCAAAGAGCTGTGGATATTTATTGCGCATATCCACTTCTTTTTACCAAATAGATTCTTCCAAAGATCGATTCTTCCACTGGATCTTGACCATAGGAATTGAACGATTTCTTAGCTAATTCTGATCATGAGCTAAGACCTTGATAGGTTCTTCAGCATAAGAAAGATCAGGTTAAATTTCTATTACTGGAAGCTGAACGAGATGAGAAGGGTCTCTGAGACATCTTCTTAATGATGATATGTGAAACACATTGTGAATAGCTGCAAAGTCATCCAGAAGATTCAACTTGTAGGCAGATGATCCTACTTTGGCCAAAATCTCAAAAGGTCCAATATAGAGGGGACTGAGTTTCCCTACTATACCAAATTTGTAGACATCCTTCATTGGACTTACTTTCAGATAAATAAAATCTCCAATATTGAATTCTAAAAGATGATGATGAGCATCATAATACTTGCTCTGACTATCTTGAGTTGAACGATACCTCTGCTAAATTAAGTTAATCTTCTTGTTAGTTTCTTCAACTAACTCAGAACCAAAAAGTTGAACGCTTCCCGTTTCTGACCAAGTTAACGGAGTACTGCATTTTCTACCATATAATGGCTCATAAGGAGCCATTTTAAAACTGGCTTGGAAACTGTTATTATAGGCAAACTCCACTAATGGAATGTGATCTTTCCATGATCCAGTGAAATCAAGAACATAAAGCCTAAGCAAATCCTCAAGAACTTGATTTACTCTTTTAGTCTGACCATTCATTTAAGGATGAAAAGCTATATTCATAGCTAGAGTGGAACCCAGATATTGGTGCACATCTTGCCAAAACTTAGAAGTAAATCTGCTATCTCTATCGAATACTATTGATTTCAGAATTCCATGCAGCCTGACAATTTCTTTGATGTAGAGCTTTGCTAACTTCTCTACAGAGTCAGTCTGACGGATAGGAAGAAAGTGCGCTGATTTGGTTAAATGATCTACTATAACCCATATTGCATAGGCACCAAATTTCACGCGAGGCAATCCCATGAAAAAATCCATAGATATATCAAACCATTTCCATTCAAGAATTTCTAATGGATGCAGAAGACCACCAGGTCTTTGGTGCTCGGCCTTTACCAAATTACAGGCATGACACTTAGCCACAAAATTGGCTACATCCTTCTTCATACCGAGCCACCAAAATGATTGCTTTTGGTCCTAGTACATCTTAGTACTACCTGGGTGAATGTGATACTCAGAATTATAGCCTTCAATCAGAACTTCATGATGCATGGATTTAGGAATCCACAAGTGGTTTCCTTGATAAATTACACAATTATGAATTTGCAAATCAAGACGACAACCACCTTCAATATCTACTTTAAATTTCAGATAATCATCGTCCTTGGTCTGCGAGATAGAGACATCTCTATGGAATGTAGGTTCCACACTGATATTTATTAGGAGCCAACTTATCATGTCGCCACTGACTGGAGAAATCTCCAGCTTATCAAATTCTTATTCTAAGGAACTGGAGGCAATCATGGAAGATAAATTAGCACGATGACTAAGAGCATCAGCCATCACATTTGCTTTGCTTGGATGATACTGGATGCTTAGATCGTAATTTCTAATAAGCTCTAACCATCTTCTCTGACGACAGTTTAGTTCTCTTTGAGTGAAGATATATTTTAAGCTTTGACGATCAGTGAAAATTGAACACTAAACTCCATATAAATAATGATATAAAATTTTTAAGGCAAAGATTATAGCGACAAGTTCAAGATCATGAACTGGATAATTTTTCTCATGGGGTTTTAACAGATGAGAGGCATAAGCGATCACCTTATCCTCTTGCATTAACACACAACCTAAACCAATTCCAGAGGCATCGGTGTACACCTGATAATTCAAGCCTTCTTTGGGCAGAACAAGTACTGGAGTGGCGGAGAGTGCATCCTTTAGGGTTTGAAATGCTTCCTCGCATTCAGACTCCAAATAAATGGAACAACTTTCTGAGTTAACTTAGTCAAAGGTGAGGCGATCTGGGAAAAGCCTTTAATAAAACTTTATGTAATATCCAACTTATCCTAAGAAACTTCTAATATCAGTGACTGACTTAGGTTGAACCCAATCCTGAATAACGCTTACTTTGTTTTGATCTACAAGAATACCCTGGGCATCGACTACATGTCCCAAGAATGCAATAGATTTAAGCCAAATTTTGCACTTGGAGAACTTGGCAAACAGTTGATCTTCACGCAGAGCTTCTAATACTAACCTCAGATGATCTTCATGATCTTTTAAGGTTCGAGTATAGATGAGAATATCATCGATAAAAATGATTACACATTTGTCTAAATATGGCTTAAGAACTCGCTGCATCAAATTCATAAAGATTGATGGCATATTGGTGAGTCCGAAAGACATCACTAAGAATTTAAAATGACCATAGCAAGTACGGAAAGTGATCTTTCCTACATCATCTCCTTTTACTCACAATTGATGATATCTAGACCTCAAGTCAATCTTAGAGAATATGACAGCTCCAGATAATTGGTCGAACAAATCATCAATTCTAAGCAATGGGTATTTATTATTTATGGTGACTTTATTGAGTTCACGATAATCTATGCACATTCGCATAGATCCATCATTCTTCTTGACAAATAGAGCGGGTGCTCCCCAAGGAGACATACTTGGCCTAATAAAGCCATTATTCAAGAGCTCTTGCAACTGTTTATTGAGTTATTGAAGTTCCTTAGGCACCATTCTGTACGGAACTTTAGACATAGGCTGGGTACTCAGAATCAATTCAATATAGAACTTTACTTCTCTAGGAGGAGGCACACCAAGTAAATCTTCTAGGAACACATCGATGAATTCCTTAACTACTTTACAATCAGAGAGAGGGATACTTTCTTTTGCTTCACCCATCATAATGACTAGAAAAGCATCACAATCCTTACTGATCAATTGTTTAGCTTTGATAGAATTGATTAACGATAATTGTGTAATGACTTTCCCTATAAAGGTTTCAGACTTAGCTTGGGAATGGAGAGTGACTTTCTTCTTAAGGCAGTTTATCATGGCATAATTGTCACTAAGCCAATTCATCCCAAGGATAATAGCAAAGTTTGCTAATAGCAGGATGATTAATTTGGAATCAAACTTCTTGTCATTTAATGGAATTTTGACATTACAAAACTTATGGGCACTGAGTTGGGCTCAAGATGGAAGTCCAATACTTAGCGATTTTGCTAAATTGTACTAATGTGGCTTAAGAACGTTGGCAAAGTGTTCACAAATAAATGAATGATTAGCACCAGTGTCGAATAACACATTACAAAGCTTGTCATTAAAATATAGTGTGCCTAAATTGTTTATGCAAATCAAATTAATAGCTTGCAATAATTAAGGTACTAAAAATGTAATTTAAAAAGAAGAAGTCTAGAAATGTGTACCTGAAACCACATTATTATCTTCTGTGGCTTCCATGGGTGTTAAAGTATACACTCGCGCAGGACCAGCAAGACGGTTGTTTACTTGCTTCCTGGGATTGTTCTGGGACTTAGGAGCTGAGGGTTGCTCTCGAGCAACTTCAGATGTAAGGGCTGGCATTATTGCCAAACCTGGTTCTCTCCTATTCAACAGAGTTGCTCTGAATACTTGGTTCTTCTATGATAGTTTAATTTGGACTCCATCCACTGTCTCTGTGTATGTGCAATGATAAAATAGGTGGCTTGGACGCCCACAAGTGTAGCACTTATGTCTAAAGTGGTAACACTTGCCATAAGTATGAGGCCTATTATAGCCTTGAATTGGTTCAACAGTGGCTGCGGCTTCGATTTGATAGACCTTTGCATAGTGAGGTCTATGCTTTTTGAAGGATTCATGCCTGTGGGGAGTTGATTGCATCTTTCGTTTGAGATCTCTTTCTGAGTGATGATGCTCAAGCACCTTTGCTATCTCTACTAGCTCAAAGAAGCTAGTCAGATGGAGCGGAACAATCAGATCTTTCAGTGAATCTCATAGTCCGCTGACAAAGCAATGTCACTTGGCCGATTCAGATTGGATCATTTCTAGGGCAAAATGAATCAACCTACGAAACTATCTTTCATAGTCAGTGACAGAACGACTTCCCTGAGTCAACCTCAGAATCATATCCGTTATGATGTTTTGTACGGACGAGGGAATGAATTCGGCCTTGAATGCCTCTATGAATTCATCCAAAAGATGTCTTCAAGTTCATAATCAACAAATCTGGTATTTCGAACCTCATCCCACCAGTATTCGTCCTCAGCATGGAACAGATGTGTCGTGAGTCGGACGGCTTCTAAATTTGGGATTTTCAGACCGATTAGATCCTTTTTGATAGTTTTCAGCTAGTCGGCTGTGTCCATTGGAAATACATTTCCACTGAAGGTGGAAGGCCTTAATCTTAAGAAGTTGTCAAGAAGACCATCCATGGAATGATGGAAAGAAAAAGGATGTTGCAGAATAGGAACAATATGAGCAGTAGCAATAGCTGGTACTGGACAATCGGACAGCATCTTTTGTATTACTAGTGCTTACTGAGCATGATTCTCCAATAAGGTTGCCACCATTGCTCGAAGATGAGCTACTTCATCAGAAGAACTACTTGAAGTGACAATAGTTTTGATAGGGGTAGCAACAAGGGGTGATCCATAATTCATTTTAGTTGAGCAATACAAATCTAGATTTTAGGATCATTCTAAGGAATATAGCAATTAAAATTTTAATAGATACCAAAAATTCTCATTTACTTTTGAAATAAAGATTTACATAAGATTCAGAAAAATACCAAAAATCACCATACTATTAAAATCATTTAAGTAACAAGAAGTGACAATTACTCTAACTAACACTCAGACATCCTTAATGTACTCAGCCCTAAATGCACACAAAAATCTTCAAAGGTCACTTCCTGATATTTTCTCTTGCATTTCCGTTCGAGCTTCTTGATGGTATCGTACCACCAGACTCCTGCATAGTCTAGCATTTGATCTGTCACTATGTCAATGAAGAAGGATTCTAAACACTTTATGTGCCTCAGGACTGACTCTACTCGGCTCAACCACTCCTGTGTGTATATAGGAAAGTCAAGCCCTCAGTATGCTGATTGATGTAGAAGTTTGTCCAAGACTAAGGTTTCTTATTTTGAAACTCCTTTGAGCTGCCATTTGCTCTATTGTTTCCACTTGAAACTATAGCTCAAAGCTAATTTGAAGACATGCAGGTAACAGTCCAAGTCAGACTTTTCATGATCCATTTGATCCTAATAGTAGAATGTATAGGTTTTTGTCAACTAGAGATAAACTAGATTTTTAGGATATGAGTATTTTTATTCTATATTTTTTAGAGAGTTACCAATAGTACTATGTTATGGATGTTATATCTTGATGTTTGTACTTTAGAAGAAAGGTCCATTAGGTAGAAAGAAATCACAAATCCCATTCTAACACCTTATGATGTTCTCTGATACTAACCGTGGGGCCCCGTACCCTCTGCGGCCATTCTAATACTGATATTAGCATAATCACGATGAGTGCGGTGCTCCAACTATGGCAAATTCCTAACTCAAGTAGAGTCATGTAAGACTCAACCCACCTTAAGCCAAGGACTTGTCACCTAGCACTATAAATATATATTAATATATCAAAGAAGGGGAAGCAAAAAATAATATAACATAACATCCACATCTCAGTATAGTATAGAAGAGTAAAAGAAGCAGTAACTCAGCTCAAGTATAGAAAGTCAATACATCAAGAATTTAATTATTACAGACTGAATTAAAAAAAAAGGAAAGATCTCTCAATCTCACTGCAAGTAAAAGGAAAATCTAACTAAGCGGTAGTAGGAAGATCCTCCTCCTGCACCGGCTCCTCTCCTGTAGAACCATCGACGAACAGCTCCAAGTCTGACATTTGTCGGTATCACAAATGCCAGGGCCCCAGCCACAAAAGAAAAATGTTACAGTTAGATAAATTATCTAAGTATATTTTAGGCTATTTAAGTGAATAGAATATTTAAAGATATCACACTAACTACTTTAAATATGCAAAGAATATAAGGTGTATCAACTATAAGAATAGGATGGCTATAAACTATTCATTTATAACTAACTGATCATCAAGTATGTATAAAATATGAAACTAAATAAGGTGAGGCTAAAGAGCAAAAATAACTGCAAGTACTGAAATAAACTGATCCTAATATGCTTATGATCACATAAAGACATGCTGATTTTATAAAAACAAATTGTACTAAAAGGTGCTAAAATGAACATACAAAACTAGCATCCTAAATATGCTAATATTTGTTAACTACTCAATAGGAACATATATACAAGCATGCAGATTTAATATATATAAAAAGCCACTGAAGCATGTGGCAAAAGCAAGCTAAGAGCATAAATGAGCTAAAGAGCAAAGCCACTGAGACATGTGGCAAAGCAACTGAAAGCACCAAAATTGAATTGAAGTAAAAGTAAGCTTAAGACATAGTACTGTCATAATAGAAATAGGCCATACAGGGCCTCTGAACAGAAAGTTCAACATGTTTCCATCCTAGACAATATCAGAGCTAGGTCCGAGTTAAACTTATAGAATAAGACATATATCCATCCTAGCCAAGCACTGGGCTAGCTTCGAGTCTATTCTATAATAAAACTAGAACTGAGGAGGCAGACTAAGCTAGGACATACCTTACTGGACTGAATGCACTGAAAAAACTGAGTGAATCTTATGCTTTACAAATACTAACTTAGGATGTATTTTCCATATCCTATGTTCTCCAATTATGCTCAAGGAACAAGGCTCAATATTCAAGGTGTGCAGAGCAATCAAAGTCAAAGTAAGCAAGAGACTCAACTAGACTTCTGTGATATCTATTATTATCTGAATTATCCAAATCTAGCTATTCTGAGAAGATACAAGTTTAAGATCTCTAATATCCAGCTATCGAGTATAATCTCAGATTCACGACCTTAATGTTTAACCTTAGAACTTTACAAGTTCTAATTCAAAATTAAGTGATAACTATAATTGTTCAAAGTAAATAAATCAACGCCCTAATTATTATTATTATACTAACTTAACCCAAATCTTGATCAAGTAAATCAAGGTTGAGGATTCCAAACTTAAACTCCACACATGGGGTTCAAATCCTAAATCCAAGGTGATATCCACTAAGGATCTAGGGTTCACACTGAAGCATAAACTAAAGATATAAAATCTTATAAGTTGAAGGATTAGAAGCTAAGATCTTAATGAAAGGTTATTCTAATATCATAAGATAAAATAATCAATTAAAAACTAAGAATCTAGATCTATATTCAATTAAGGAAGTCCAAAGAAGATAATTCAATTCAAATATATGATATAAAGTCTAAGATTTAAGATCTAAGATTTGATCACTTTATATCTAAATTAAGAACTAGACTTAGGCTTTTACAAGAATATTTACTTAAGATTTGTAGTTTATGAATCAACTTAATAAAGTAATTATACTAGAAATTTAGCATTAAAAATATTTAGGTTTGCTCTCTTAAGGAAGTGGCTTTGAGTACTCTTAAGATCCTAAGATCTTAATTATGACTTTTTAAGATTTCTTTACTTAACTTCACTCTTATTAACATGAGATTTCAAAAAGGTGCTAATGAGTTAATTAGAGATACCCTACTGGAATTTTTAAGGCTTAAGGGGTGCTTAAACCTATTTTGGTCAAAATGATGAAAATGCTCCTCTTAAGGCTAAAAATGGGATTTTAAGATTAAATCATCAAATTGATTTAAGTATATTTTAATGAACTTTATATTGATTATTAAAGTGGATAAAATACTTAACTTAGGATTTGATAGCATTATTAGCTTAATTCTCACTAATTACACCTTAAGGCCAGTTAAAGTGATTAAAGGAATTAAGGCATACCAGGAAGATCCAAACATATTTATAGGCTCTACTATACTTAATAAAACATTATGAATTAGATTCATCAAAATGAGAAGTTATTCTACAGCTTAACTCACTAATCATATATTAGGGTGATTAAGGTGTGATTAGCAAATTTAATGTTCTTAAATTATCTTTAATGGTATAAATATGTTCTTTATGGTCTTATGAGCAATCAGAGATCTTAATCAATATTTTTTGATATTTAATAAATTAATTATGATTTAAATAAAAATAAAGAAAAATTAGGTAATTATTTTAAATATAACCATTAGATCCTTGCATTTATTTTATATTATTAATCTTTGCATTTTTCTAATTTAAATGGTATATTGGATTGTACCATTTGGATAAGTATAACTAAAGTTATTTAAATAATTTATTTTGTATTTTTATTTAAATTCAAATCATAGGTCTAGATTTATTAATTAATTTAACAAAGGAAATATAATTCCAAAATTTTATTATTTTACCGCGGCCCGAAATCAAACTGCGGGGGTCAGGAGAGGCCCGACCCGATGCGCCAGCGCATCATCCCCGCGCCTAATGCCCGATACCCTTTCCTTTAGGGTTAGCTTCAGATGAGAAATTCTCCATGTACATTCCACCCAGTGCCCTGATCTAAACGGCTACACCTTCAAGGAACTAAGAGGCATTGATTGAGGTAAGAACCCCCATCTGGGACATGCTGGATCGCCGAGGTGCTACTCGACTGAGACACACTAAGGGAGGGATGTTAGGGTTTACAGTGAGGGAGTAATTATACTCATACAAGCCACTAAAAGGATGGAGCTCAATCCCTACACTATCAGTGAGGTGAGGCGAGTCGAACCCCCAAGGTTTCGCAGCCTGGGGTGCAGCCGAGGGTATTAGAAAAATTTTGACACATTTCCTGTACTGCCACGGGCAAGAAGGGATGTGGCTGTCGGAGGGGGCCAGATGCGAGCAAGCGACAGGTAGACGAAGATCTATAATGTTCAGGTCTTTGTCCATCATCTGATAGATCGACCATTAGTTTCGGACGGCTCTGATGGATTACTTAAGCGAATTGGATGATAGCCATTAGATGCGCGTGATGGATCCGACGCTTAGGATTAGATCTTAGCACGAAGGAGTTCCCGCCGTTAGATGGTTGCGCTAGGATGCGTGCTATTGCATCCACTGGCTACATCCCATGCGCCGCTGTCAGGGCCCCGCAGCGGATGTGTCGCGGTCCCGACAACAAATCCCATATATATATATATATATATATATATATATATATATATATTAATATTAATTCATTTAGTAATTAACTTAAATTATAATTAATTTTTTAAATCCAATTTAGGATTAAATGAGCTCAAAAAATTCCCAAAATTTCACCCTTAGCTAAATGAGGTGTGAGGAATTCAAAAATGAAATAAGATTTTAATTTGGAGATCAATTTAATTGAAGTATTTGTTAGGGCTCAAAAATAGGCAAAAATAATAAAATTTTCAATTAAGCTCCGACTGATCACAAACTTCTAGGGTAAGATTTAAATGACTCAATGAGTCCAATGGAACCAAAATTAGAACTTAGTTTAGCTTAAGTAATCTAAATTTAATTAAGGTAACAACTAGAATTGTTATAGTAAACACCTATAAGTTTTAATATGAAAGTTTTATTTATGCACAATATCTTATATGAATGGATCAAATGAACTAGGCTCAAAGCTAAGCAAGCATTCAAGAAAAATTTAATAATTACAAACTATGTGATATCCAAAGTTATCTAATTTTAATGATCTCCTTAATGATTGGATCTAATTGAGCTCCTAATTGACTTAGAGATTTTAATCTCAAATTAATTGGGGTTTTGAAAATAGTAGTTTCATTTTATTCTATGAGATGGCAAAATAATTTATAAGTATAAAAATATTAAAATGAAACTAATCATATCCTTATCCTAAACCATAATATTTAAATAAGTTAACTAAATCAAAGCTTAGAAAACTAATTAGGAAAGGTAAGGTTAAGTAAATACTACAATTGAGAAAGTTAAGAGTTAAGGTTATATACACTAAGTTTATATAACTATATTGAATTAGAAGAATCTTATTTAAAATCAACTACTAATCTAGTTAGATTAATATAAAAGGAAATGTTTAAAGGAATAGGAAAAAGTGTTTATAAACTACAAACTCTATGTTTTATATAAATTAAAGGTTAACAAAATCAATAGGATTCCTAAGCTATTCTAATGAGTTTAGGACTCCTAATACAAGTCTTTAAAGAACTTATGTGAAGACTCAGAAACTATGGTGAAGTGAACTGGGGTTCAATCTAGTTACTTAGTAATAATCCTAATTAATATACAACCTACAATTTTACTAACAATAAGGTTACTACACTTAATTGGGTATCTTACAACTTCTAGGATCACAAGCAAGACATACAACAAACTCAATCATAAGGTATCTCTTCTAAGATTTTAGGTTGAATCAATCAATTTGCTAAATATACGAGCATCTTATATGAGAAAATTAAGCTCTAAACATGTAATTACAATAACATGGGAAGTAATTAAATGTGACATGTTAGCTACCCTAAAGTTCAAACACTTAAAATATAAAATTATTAAATTAGATAAATTATCAAAATTACTCAAATTTAGGAGTCAAAAACTTAAAATTACCAATTGTTGTCCAAATAAAATATTACATGCAAATATGGAATCCTTATAACATAAGGAGAAAAATGATACTAAGTAGGTCAAATTTAGACATCATTGGATTTCTAAGATTTGGGAGGACTCCTAATTAGGGTTAACATATCATCATGAGATCTAGGATTTTAGGCCTATATTTGATCTCATATTAATATTTCTTGCATTTTTATGAGTGAAATGGACTATTTGATCATTAAATGATCAAGTTAGGTCACATAAAATGATAAAATTAAATTACAATTAATTAATTAACCTAAATAAATGATTAAATTAAACATTCACCAAAACAAAAATTAAATGACATATTAATGATCTACATTTTTTTTGCGATCAAAATGGTATATAATTTTGTATTAATTGGATGTGTATATTTAAAGATATAATTAAATGAATTTTGCATTAATTAACCTTAATTAATTAACTATTTTTAATATACAATAGATTTCATTATGATTAAACTGTTGGCATAAATCAGTACAGCACAGAATTTTGAGCACAGGATTAATGAACGCGGCTGTCAATATGGGATTAAGGGTCAACGCAGTAATTTAGGATGGCTTGAAAACGGCGCTGCATACAATTATGCGAGGCTGACGCGGCGGCACCAGAGGCCGACATGCGCCAGACTCGCGCAACAGGAGGGAGCACGGTTTAGCTTAAGCGAACCATTCGGTCCGAAAAAATTATGGATCCTAACCGATTATGACTCCGATTCGGAGTCATCTTCCCTGACAGCGCATGAAAGGCACGAATTAGGGCAACAAGGCTCCGACGGTCCCGACCACCCTAGGTCGCAGCCCACATACCATTTGATAGATCTCTAAGGGATCTATCGAACGATACCAAAATCAATGATAGCGAGTACTCCCATCACAAGCAAACCCTAACCCTAGCTAGTCTAGGTCAAACGAAATCGGTGAAGAAAAAGAATCGCAGGATGATTTATTTGATAGAAAACTTAGATTTGACTCTATCGAGTTTAAATGATCACCAGAACTTATTTAAAGCTACGAAAATAGGGAAAAAGAGCCATCAATAACTCAAAGACGGAGAGGCAGAGTACCTCCAAGCCTTAGCACCAAATAGGATTTGGGTCCCTCTATATGTAGTCGACAGCAGCAGGCTCCCTATGATAGCTCGACAACCTCTCCTCAAGTTCACGGTAAAAGGCAGCAGAGGAAAAAGAATTGAGGAGAAGAAGCCATATACGAATAAGGAGAGAGTGCCAGAAGTAGTGGGGAGGACAGCCGTACCATGTGCTCGATCGTGGCTGGGACGACGTACAGGGAAATCACCGGGAACGTTGGATCAGACACAAGATTCAACGGCCAGATCAGATCCATGCACACTGCCGTTAAATCTTGGGTCGACGGTTGTGATTAGCTTGGATCGCTGTCCCATGCAACAGGCAGAACAGCGGATCCCTGTGTTTTGCAATAACAACCGATGGAATAATTAAAAAGTATTAATTTAAAATATATTTTTTAATTATTAAATTTACTTATTTAATTATTCAAATTTAAATATTAAAATGAACTCAAAAAATCCCAAAAATTCACCATTACCTAATTGAGGGGTGAGGAACTCAAAAATGTAAACAAATTTTTGATCGGAGGTTAATTTAATTATCATAATTTTATAAGTATTTAAATAATAATAAAATATTCGGGGAAAATTTGATGACTTTCTAACACTTCCAAAATTTTACCCCTAGCTAATTTGGGTATGGTGAGTCCAATGACGAACTCCATTTTTTATTCTGAGGCCTAAATAAATTAAGTATTCTCAAAATTATCAGAAAACTAGGAAATATAGGAAATTGCCAAACAATCTTTAAATTGTACGAAAATTAAAATGGAGGCTCTTAATATTATTATAAGAGTAATGAAAGAAGATTATAGTTAATTAAGTCACTAATTGACAAGTAACAATACTAGGGTTGTTATAATTATGCTCTATCAATCTATGCAAAATTATTTATAAGGTGGTGGGCAAGATCTTTGTTATGTGCCTTAACATAGAGCTGCCCCCATTGATCCTTGAGAACAAGGTGTCTTTGTTCCCAAAAGAGACATTAGTGAAAGTTGCCTCACAGTTCAAGAGATTCTCACGCAGCTTTAATATTCAATCTCGATGGTTGGTCACATGGCCATCAAGGTGGATATAGAGCAGGCTTGTGACAGAATATAGTGGGGGTGCTTAAGCTTAGTTTTAGATATATTTGGCTTCCCGTAGAGGTGGACTGTAACAACCCAGATTGTTACTTAGGTCAATTAAGACTAATCTAAGTCTTAATTGAGGCTCTAGTACACTAACTAAGTCAATTAGAATTCATCCATAAGATCTAAGTTTTAGAAGTCGTTGGATTTTGATGAATATTTTAATAATATTTTAAATACCCAGAAAATTCAAAATAATAAAATACTCGTCGAATCAAAAATCTGATTATGCCGTTGCGTTCCTCACCTCTCAATTAGTTAGGGGTGATTTATCTGAATTTTTCTAATCATAATTAATTATTAAAATAGATGTAAATCATTTAAATAATATATATATATATATATATATATATATATTTGATAAGTCAAATTATAAGGTGGGGCCCATGCCTTATCACGCGGTCCATTCTTGCCTGCTGGATCGAACTGCCGGTCCAGCTCGAACCGGCTTCCACCAGTCGGGCCGGTTCAATCGAGCCATGGGTCGTCTCTTCGCTCGCAATTAGGGCACACGTCCGTCGCTTAGGACACGCAGCGAGGTCACCTCTGTGCATGGCTTCCCTTGGCATTTGATCTTCCTTAAACCTCTAAGCAGGGATCTTAATCGGGAGTTTGCCATCATCAATGCATTAATGCCTTCGAGACCTCAGCAAGCCAGCCAGGGATCGATCTCTAGGTACCCGAGTCCTTCCATTTCTTCAAATAATCAAACTTCGATTATCGCATCTACTATAGTATGAATTCTTACACAAAAAGGAATTGGTATTACTTAATCGAAATTCTTATTTGGCCAAGAGAAATTAAGTTTTGTTTCTTCTGCAAATTTTATCCAAACGTCTAGGGCATCTTATGATTTAGGGTAAAAATGAATATCAAACCCAGAGGCTTTGATAAGAGGCCGATACAATCTGATACTTCGATTTGGCATATGAATCTTAGCCAACAACTCATGTGAGCGGCCGGTCGTCTGATGCCCTAGGTTGGAAGCCGTCTCCTTCGCACGCAATCCCTCACGGTAGAGACGAAGGCGCACGGGTTCGTCTCGGGTCTTTCGTGACCCGAGCGTGGATTTGCCCGGCCCGTTTACTCGGCGCCCTACACGTGTCCCGTTGTGTTAATTACGGGTCCCACCTGCACTACATAAATGAATTAATTAATAAATTATAATCAGATAAATATATATATGTATATAATTAACACTTATAATATACATATATACTATACAGTATATATATATATATATATATATATATATATATACATATATATATATATATATATATTAATCGGAAAAGGATCAATTTATTTAACAAGTTAATTAATATGCCGTGTAAAATTAACAAATAAATGTTAAATAAAGAAAATACAATTAATTAATTTAAAAATTAATATCAAATAAATAGAAAACTTTAAACCTTCTTATCTTACAAAATACATGTCCAATTAATACAAATAAATATACCATTTTGATCAGTAAAATTTGAGGAATAATACGAAACTATCAATTTTGCATTTGGACCTATATTTTTCATTTGATATTTAGGGGTATTAAATAATTCAAATTATTGTCAAAAATTTTTATTTAAGCATAACTTTGTACACACTAATCCAAACATACCCAATATAGGTCTCAAAGTGATCAAAAAACCCTAAGGATTAATTTAGTAATACTCACTTTCCTGTTTGGATTAGTTTTGGACTAATTACTTTTAGGACCTAATCTTAATTAAGTCAAATAACTATAGAACTTCAATTGACCATAACTTGATCAATTGAACTCCAAATTAGGTAATCCTTATATTCATTTTGATTAGAAAAACCTAATTAACAATAATATGTAAAAAATTGTTAGATCCAACGGTTAGATTTACTAATCAACTCTAATTACTCTAAATCTTGATTAGTAAATATTATCAAATTTAATGATCAAAATTGAATAAATCAAGTTTCAGAGAACTCCTAGAGTATAGTAGAGCCTAATGGTGTAGTTGGATTAATGATTTGGTGATTAATTTTACTAATCACTCACTAATCACCCTAAATCCTAATTAGGCCATAACTTAGCCAATTAGAGTTCAAATTGAGTCTACCACTAATCATTGTAATCAGTGGATTATTTGTGAATCACAGCCATTGATTTACTTAATTTGGACACCAATTGACAAAGTAAGGATTTTTGACCTTAATTAGGAAACCCTAAATTTACCATTTTACCCTTAGACTTGTATTGGCCATAACTTGGCCAATACTTATCAAAATTTGAGAATTTTAGATTCTATAGAAAACTTATAAAATAATCTACAGTAAACTAACAGAAAATTTAGATTTTATTAGGGTAAAATTACTAATTTGCCCTTATAAGTTAAATTCTTTAATTTGACCTTATAAGGCTTATTACTTAATCAAATTTAGTGAACTTACTGTCTAACTTCATATTGGATAGTAAGTAATCATTCCACTTTATTAAAATTTAGAATTTAGCCCTAATTCATAAAGATGAAATTTAAACCCTTAAGTAGGGGCAAAATAATTATTTTTGCCCAAATTTAGGGTTTAACATTTTAAAACCCTAGAAGCACTTTCTAAATGATATAATCAGTAAATAAAATATTTTAGAACAAAAATTAAGTAAGTTCAAACCTTAATTTGAATTTGGACAAAATTTCATTCCTAAGACCTTAAGGAAATCCTCAAGTAAAAATTGAGCGATCCTTTATTCCTTAATAATTCTTAGATCTCTCCATAGGTCTTATAACACTAGTTAGGATGTGTGTCTAAGAGATATTCTTAGTAATTAAGAGCTTTAATTCCTAGGATTATGAATACATCTTAGGTTAGAGTTCATCTATTGAGTAAATTGGGTTACTCAATAGGTGAAGCCTTGTGTTTATTAGTTTATAGATTTTTCTTAGTTTATTCAATGATTTTTTGATCTTTATACTTTAGAATTAAGAATAGAGATCTATCCTAATGAGTTGATTAATCATTAGGATTTGCCTTAACTTAATCAGTGAGATTTGGGTATTAAACCTTAGACCCTTAGTTGTACCTTTAGATTGAGTAATTAAATCCCATCATTTGGAGTTTAATCCTTTATCTATTCATCTTGATTTGGCTAATCAAAATGGGTTTGGAGTTAATTAAAATATTAAACTAGGATGATGATTTATTTATTTAAATCAAGTAGTCATCATTTAATTTAGATATAGTTAGGACTTGGCCAATCCTAATTATTTTCAACATATAAGATCGCAAGTCTAAGTTACATTTAGACTTACACTTGATGATTCTGAATCTTATGTAACTTAGAGTAGATAGAACAAATAAATTAGACAATAATGGATATCACTTTTGTCCTAGTAGAGTCTCTTGCTTACTTTGATTTGATGCTTTGCATACCTTGTAATTGAGCCTTATACCATGTTCACATATATTTGACATAGGATATTTGATAAATATCTCATATTAATTTTGAATTGCATACATATAATTCATGTTTTATCGATGTTTTTAGTTTTATGGTCTTTCAGTAAGTTGTGACCTAACTAGTATGCCTCTCCAATCCTTGAGCCCGACATAGCACGCTGGATTGCTACTGTCGGTAAGTCTATCCGTGCCTGGTTGAGGTGGGTCCCAAGGTGGCGAGAAATAGATTTTTGTGCTCTTATGACCTTATTAGTTAGGATTGGATATGGTGAGTACTAGTTGTGGGTGGATTTCTATATAGTGATTATTGGTTTAGTACTATCTGCCTTAGCCCATAAGGCTAAGAGGTTTCAATGATATTCAGTTAAGAGCTTCTATCTTAGCCCATCAAGCTAAGTGTTACTTTGTTTACTTACAGTTGAGTGGCTTGAGTAGCTAAGATAGTTTTTAGTTTTGGATTTTATAGTTTTACTTTACTCTTTTTCTGCATTTCAGCACTATTTGTTTTACTTATACTGCATTTTCTAGCTTTGTGTTCATATAGGGTGCTAGTCTTATTTGCTGCTTTCATATATATATATATATAGGATATTAGTTTTATTTTCAACGGTTTCATATATTCATTTACTTTTATGTCAATTAGCATAAATTTGGATTGATCATAAGCATATTTAGGATGCATTTTATTGTTAGTCATTTATTTTATACTTACCTGACCTTGTTGTAGTTGCTTGGAGGAGGTATGTGCTTACTCCTAATTGTTTAAATGATAAACTATTTATTTATAGCTTTATCCTATTCTTTTCTTACGTGTTTCTGCTCCTACTATGCTTTTGTATTTATTTATTTATGGTGATATCTAATTAACATAATAAATTGATTACCCTAAAATGCACTTAGACATATTATATAATTAAGATTTTTCTTTTGTTGGCTGAGGCTCCATCATTATGAAACCGATAATGATAGGTTCTGAGTTTCTTGAAGTAGTAGATCCAGTGGAGGACTTACCATTAGAGGAGGAGCATGTGCCTGAAGAACCTTAATTTTCTTTCTGCTTTGTGAGGATGAGCATTTATTTTCAGTTCTTTTAAACTATTTAATGTAGTAATAATACAAAGTTAATTTTAACTTCAGTACTTTACTTATTATGTACTGTTGTATTATATATGATGGATGGATGTTGTACTTATGCTTCCGCACTCTGCATTTCTTGTATTTTTATTTAGTGAGATTTTTACCTTAATAATGACAAAGTACTTAGTTAAGTTGGATTCAAATGTGTGTCTAATCCAATTTTAAGTAGGGACCTTATCGTTTTGGAGACCCCTCCACCGTAATCATGTTAACTTAAGAGTTAACAGGACCACGGCGGGGCAGGGCTGCCACATGGATGGACTGGGCCATGTAGTGCATGGAATCCTCCATGTTCTTGGTCTTGGTTAGTGAACTCAGGCTTCCTTGGATAGTAGGCAAGAGAGGTTTTTGGTATGATTTCCTCTCTCCCCATTATATAATCTATTCATCTTGTGCTCGAGTTCTTTTCTCTCTTGGTTAAGTAGTAGCAGTGGACCGGATGCTCGATTGGTTTCATTAACAATCAAGGTGGTCCTAGCTTCTCCCACCTCATGTATGCAGATGATCTGATATTATTTGCCCTAGTTTCTGAGGCAGTAGGGAGAGAGGTGTAATAGATTTTGGCAGACTATGGTAGTTGAACTGGACAATCTATGAACTTGATAATGTCATAAATTATCTTTAGCCGACAGTCCCTAATCAATCACCAGTCTAGGATTACAATCTAGTTTGGTTTCAATAGAGGGTCATTACTCCGATCTTGTGAGTCACGGTCACTGGCTGACCTTCATGGAGTGTAGATTTTGCAATAGTTATTGAGCGGGTCTGATTTAAGATGGGCTCATGGATCAGTTGTCACCTTTCTATTACTATCAGGTTGTGCTTGATCAGATTCATGCTCGCCATGATCGCTAGCTATCTGATGTTAGTTGTCCCGATTCCAGACTGATGCCTCTTGGACACTGAGGCTATTTTTTGTAAGTTCCTTTGGGAAGGAGCAGACGGTAGTGGTCCGCATTACGTGAAGTGGCAGTAGTTCTATCAATCACTTAAGGCTAGTGAGCTCAAGATCAAATACTTGATGCTATGGAGGGCTGTTCTTGTAGCCCACCACACTTTTAGCCATGTCAATAGGGAGGATTTCCTCTGTGTGAGAGCCATGGAGTTTTGCTACCACCATCGAGGTGAGTACTTTACTATTCGGTGTTCTGATTTTTCAATTTGGAGGATATTGAGATGTGGGTGGCTGATTGTTCATCATCACAATCTATCAATGGAGGAAATTTTGCAGTGTCAGGTCAGTGCTTTCACAAAAATCCAGGCTAGCCAGATTTATAGAGCAGATGTGGGTGACCGACATTAGTAGTTTGCGACCATGTGGGTGATGGGATTGGGCCCCTTATAGGTCTAATTCTTGTGGCAATTACTCAGTGATGCCATCTCAATGAGGTGTTGGCTATTTAGGAGGGGACTCACTCAGTTAGTAGATTGTATCTGGGGTTGCAATACTGATGAAGATAGGGAGCACTTTGCGCCCCACTGTAGTTACAAAAGGGTCATATTATAGACTTTTGTGCATTAGGGCTTGCTGCTAGCCTCTTTGACCTACTGGAACTAGTTTACATCTTTATATTAGACTGCTACTGCTATTCGCCACTATTATTTTAGCTGTCAAGTTGTGGCCTACTCCCTCTAGCAAGCATGGTAGAGTAGGACTAATTGTTCTCATGGTCGTCCATACTCGACTCCACTAGTTTATGCTAGTTTGATTTTCTCAGAGATGGTTTGCATGGTTAGTTTGATTCTTGGGGTTCCACGACCCACCAGGGCCCCTCCACTTCCTTGAGATGGTTCTCCCTGACCCATTGGCTGAAGGTCAAGATTGATGCTTCCTATAGAAATAGGGAGCCGGCTGCTTTTGGTGTTATGTCCCGCGATTCAGGAGGACATTTGATTGCTGCTGCTGGAGCCCGTTTATAGTCCCTGCCCAGTGTGGCGCCCCACCCCTTAATCCACAAGATTAAGCTAAGGGGGTGGTGTGTCACCCTAGCTAACTCTTCACTTATTATTGGATTAGGATGAAATCCACAATCCACCTAATAAGGGAAGGAGTAAGCATAAAATCAAACATTCAGTCACTTAATAAGAATTCATACAGAGTGCGAAAGTGAGTTATAATAAGAAACATCCAAGCATCACAATATAAATATAATAAAATGCAACTCAGAATAAAAAGCATAGTAATCCAAACACATAGTCAAGAGTACCTGTATTATTACATCAATTTAAAGTTTAAGTAATGAGAGAATGAAAAGACTCTCATCCTCACTTATAATAAATCTAAGCAACTACTTTTTCCAAAGGATCCTCCTCTGGATAAGGCTCTACACTTAGCTCCTGATTGTCTAACTGAAAAGGATCTGCCATTGTCGGTTTCACAATGTAGGGCCCCAGCCAAAAAAAGAAAAATCTTATGTTAGATAATTGTCTAAGTACATTTTAAGCTGGTAAGTTTTTATGTGTTTTGTAATATCACCATTTTACAAATTCTAAGTGATAGCTATAACAAATATAGGAGCAACTAGTAATACAAAAATGAAGGAAAAAGCTATAAATAATCATTTATAACTTAAACAAAAAGAGAGGCTAAGATATGCCTCAAATACAAGCTAAACAAGGTAAGGCATATAAATATAAATAATTAAACAAGTACTGAAAGAAAATATTATATTCTAAGCATGCTGGTGATCAAAAGAAATATGCAAATTAAAATAACTGAACTCAATAATGATACATATAAATAGCAGCAAAATTCTAACATCCTAACATATATATAAGCAGTACAAAGAAAATAGCTAACTGAATAAAAATGTTGAAAAGTAAACAAAATATCGAAACTAAATATATAGGTAAACGTTTGTGTACTAACTGCCATACAGCAAAAGAGCTAATCTAGCCCATTGAATATAAAAGATCTTAGCACCATCACGGCTAAGGCACAAAAACTGTGTACCCCTAGTGTCCTCAAAGAGACTAGGCAATCAACACACAACGAAGTAACAGAAGATATAAATAAGGTCTTTCCCTAGTATCAATAAGGAGACTAGGCAATCAGAAGATATAACTGAAAGGCAGTTCTAACACATACAATTATTATCTTCAATTAAGCACTTTAATATTTTCATAAGGAATCTAAGGAGTCTCCTATATTTTCCTAACATTTTATTTATGCATCAAAGATCTTATATGATATGCTCAAGGAGTTAAGGCACAAAAATGCAAGGAATGCGTAGCAACAAACATCAAATAGAAGGAATGGACTCTACTAAATATAGTGATATCATTTGTTTTCTACTTAACCATTCTAACTATTTCAAGTTACACAAGTTCAGAATCACCATTTTTCTACTATCGAGTGTAACTTAGAAGTTCATCCTTATAAGTTAAAAAAGATTAGAACTGATCATGTTCTAACCTAGTTCAATCAGATAGATAACTATGAGTTGAATCAATAAATCATATGTCCTAATTTTGGTGAATTTAGATATTTTATCTAAGATCTGATCAAGATCTTCTAAACTATAGATTATGAATTATACATCATAAGAATTGGGCTTAATCACATAATCCCAAAGGATAAGACTTAAGTTCTAGGTTTCATTCTAAAAGTAATCTAATAATCAAGGCAAATCCTATTAAGTAATCAGACTTAATAGGATGAATCTCCTTTCCTAAAACTAAAGTTAAAAGACAAAATAATTAAAATGAGTTGTATAATAAAAGAAAGGTCTATAAATAAATAAGACCAAGGTTTTACCCATTGGGTAACTCATTTACCTAATGAATGAACTCTAACCTATGATCTAGTCCTAGTCTCAGGAAATGTCCTTAAGGTGCAGTGTTAAAGACTTAGGGAAATTCTAGAATCTGACTTAATAGTTGCTTAAATGTCACTAATACAATTATAACATTGGTTTTATAGTCTTGAAAAGTTAATTAAATGTTAAAGGTACTTAATCCAATCTTAGGACAAAGTGATTATTTTTCCCCTACTTTAAGAGTCTAATAGTCAACTTATATTTTAAGAGTCCAAACTAAAACTTCTTGATTCAAAATGATTCTTTACTGTCTAACTTGAAGATAGATAGTAAGTACGCCCAATTTGGACTCCAATTGGTCAAGTTATGACCAAAATGAGGTTAGGGGTATTTTGGTTATTTTTTAAATTTCTAGGGTTCAGATCCTAAATATTATTTTAGTTTATTGGTGATATCAAAATTTTGAACTAGTTAGCATCTTAAATTTTTGAATTTGGAGTTGATTTGACCAAGTTATGGTCATTTTTATTCTAAGGGCATTTTGGTCTTTTTTCCCCTAAAGTCAACTGTGAATTCTAGAGTTGCTTTTTGGCCTGATGTCCAAATGGAAAAATTAATACTACTACAGTGATGGGGCTGATCTTCTGAGTATTTTAAGACCTATATTGACTATGTTTGGTCAACTAGGTCAAAAGTTATGGGGTCCTAAAAAGGTTCTAAAATGCTACATCGTTATACATGCCATGAAATTAAATTCTGCATTATGCCATTTAATTAGTTTTCCGGTAGGTCCAATTAGACTCAATATCCTATAGATTCATAGTGAACCTCTATCCTATGAGTAGAGAATAGATCACCGTCAATTGACAAAGCACTTTGACAGACTATAAATACATATGCGCTTGCACACAAATGTACGTGGTCTGAAGTAATAATTTGGAATGTGAGTTCCAAAATTTATTGTCCTCAGGGAATTGAGTGTTTTGTTACTAAGGTATATCTACGTTCAAAAATGTTTAAACTATGCGTATTTTGTTAAATTGGTTCCTAAACAAGCACAAAAGTTCTTAGTAGAAAATAACTATGATAAAAGAAGATGAGAGTTGGGTTTCTCCCACATGATATATTAGATGATTTATGTATGATGACTCATCAAGCATTTCACTTTTTTCTTTATTTAATGTTTAAATCAAGTGCACATTGTCCTCCTTAGAGTTTAACTCCAAGATTTACAAGTTCAAATCTCGTACTTGAAATGAACACACAGTCGGATCTATTTTAGCACAAAGACCCTTATAAGATTTTAGATATTGGTTTTCCCCTCTATGCTTGATTATAGAAATGAGGGTTATTCATTTAATATCTTATGAGCATTGATTCCACTAAGAGCTTCACGTGCGTCATGCACAGTTTAGATAATGGAGTGATTTCATTTGGGCTCAATGACTATGTCACCTCATTCATGAGCACTCAAGGAATCCATTCCATCCCTTCGCGCATGCTGAGCAACATAGCGTATTTAGTGGGTCTTAGCTCACACGCTTCAACTCTTTAGTTAAGCATAAATTAAGGTACACGAGCTCATGAACTTTTTCACATAGTTCTAAACTCTTATTGTAAAATACCAAAATTTCATTCTCAATTATTTATTAATATTTAAATAAATTTGACTTCATATTGAAAATCTGACTCCGCCATTATGTTCACCACCTCCAAATGAGCTAGGGGTGAAGTTTTGAACGCATTTGGAAGTCGTCAATTTTTAGACGAATATTTTCATATTATTTAAATGCCTAAAAAATTCGAGTAATTAAATACTCGTCGGATCAAAAATCCGAGTGCACCGTTGCGTTCAGAAGACCTCAATTAGCTAGGATTGATATTTTTAAAATTTTTGGAATATAATTATTAAGTTAAGATTAATTAATTAAATTAATTAAATTGAATTAAATAATAATTTATTTAATTATACTTTAATGGCGCCACTAAAATCCAGCCGCCGTTTCTTTATTTAACGCCTTGCCGTCTAAGATCAGACGGCGATTTTTGACTGTTCGATTCGAAATCGAACGGTAGAGCCGTTTCTTCCCCGCAGCCTCGGCGCGTGTCACCGAACCCTACACGCGGCTCAAAGGGATGAAGCCGCGCGTTAAGCCACCGCTTAAGTCGCCGATAAAGCGAAGAAATCGGCGTAGTTTGATCCTTAGAGTAACCTGCCTCTACCAAAGTTTGCTTAAACTACTGTAATTGAAGCAATATCCTTCGTCGTTTAAACTAGGTATGTTTGTTTATCCTAAAAACATTAATCAATTCTCCTTCTTTCAAATTCGTTTGCTTATTCCGATCACCTGATTGTCCATTTAACAGATTCGATCGACCTGATCGAACCTGAATTCGTTTGAATCTCATTTCGATCTACAGTCATCTACAGTTTCGCAAAACTCGTCCGTGAGTAGGCATCTAGGGTTAACTTTAGTAGCAAGCACAGTTCACCTCCGGTGACATGCTAAGTGACGATCGAAAGGTCTCTCCGAGACCTTTCGATCGACATACGGGCCGAGCCCCTCCGGTGCCATTTTGCCGTCCAAAATCCCTACCTTAGTGAACCGTCACGAAGGCGAAGGAGGAGGCGTCGAATCGGCCTCGGGCCGGGTCGGGCTAGCCCGACCCGTGCGATTCAAAAACCGCACGATTTCGTACGGGACGTGTGGCAAAATCTTAACAAATGTTCGAATAAGGTGGGACCCACCTCTGATTAGCTTAATCAGATCTGTCTCAGAAGAGATGGATGTGGGCCCCACTCGGCTGATTTGGAGCGTTACGGGACGCCACGTGTCCCTCTTCTGCGCATGTGGCCCCACCTGCAGAAAAATAAATCAAAATAATCTTTATAAAAATCTAAATATATATATAAATATATACGTTTATATATATATATATATATATATATATATATAAACAGAAAATTATAATAATTATAAAGAAAAATACAATAATAATAAAAACATAAAATAATAATAACATTAATATAAAATATTAATAAATAATAATCACAAAGTTTATTTTCAAAATTAATATTAAATAGATTTAATAAATATCATTAATTAAAATACAAAATCTATACATTAGTAATAATAAATAAATAAAATAAAAACATAAATGTAAATAAATTTGTATACAGAAATTTAACATTTAAAAAAAAAAAAAATTTAAAGTAGATTAAGAAATTAAAAACAGTAAAATTAATAAGTAATTAATAAATAAACCAAATTTTTGGAAATTCATAACTTATAAAATACTCTTCCAAATTTTACAAATTTATATATCATTTTAATCAACAAAATTAGAGGAATAATATGAAATAGTCAAGTTTCCATTTGAACTAATATTTAATATAGTAATATTTTATGATATTTAAATAAATTCCAAATTATTACAAAAATATCACTAAAATTCATTTAGCCATAACTTTACACTCACTACCCCAAATATATCAAATATAGGTCTTAAAATACTCAGAAAAACCTAAGAAATAATTTAGAAATATTAGTTTTTCTGTTTGAATTAAAATTTAACTAATCACAATTAGGACCTAACCCTAATTAACCTAATTTAACCTAGAACTTCAAATAGCTATAACTTAACCAATTCATATCAGAATTTGATAATTTTGGACTCTATAGAAACCTTAGGATATAATCTTCAATAAATTAACATAAATATTATATTATATTAAGGGTAAAATTACTAAAATACCCTTATAAGGTCAAATTCCCTATTTGACCTTATAAGGCATAAATAATTATAAAACTTAATAAAAAAATAAATTCAAATAAATCAAAATAGTTATAATACTACAAATTATGATGAAGATATTAAATTAATAAATTTCATTATTTTGGCAGATCAAAGAAATTAAATTTGGTTGATTTTATCAAAATAAGTCAGGTACCCAAATTTACTTATAAGTTTTATTTCAGTATTCTTATTTGAGCCATTTTCCATTTGAGTATTATTTTTCACTGCTTACCGCATTTTAATCTGCAAAAGAATTATATCAAAAAGCATGTAATAAAAAGAAATTATATATATTTTGTGGTGTATGTTTTTGGAGGGTGGAACGCAACATTGAGAATCTGTATAGATTGGGCCAGCTAGCAGCTCCTGGGAGTTATATGGAGGGATTTAGCCTCTTGTAGGAAATAGGCAAATCCAGAGGAAAGACACACCATCAGTTCCTAATTTGAGTAAGCTACCGACGGGTGGCGAGATAAGCTTCCTACAGATTATGCCTATGGGCTTACCCATTTGGGCTCAGGGGTCTCCGGACTCGACTTATTGTTACATATGCTTTTGATAAAATTTATTTCATATATGTTGATTTTCTCAGTTATTTTGCAGGACAAAAATTGAATTTAGCAATTGCTTTATTTACATGCAGATTTTCAGTCATTTTTTATATGTGATTCATACCTATTATAGGATGCTAGATTTATTCTTATAAGAATAATTTGCGTACTCCTACCTGACTGGTAAACTGAATTTTTCAAGTTTTGATAATTAAACAGCTTAGAAGATCTGTCAAATTAAAAGAGGAAGAATTTAAAGAAGCAGAAGAATGTAGATATTTTATTTCATATTTTGTAAAATTCAAACTGTTATAACTTTTCATATATATTTTGGCTCTATGTATAAAAAGACTGTGGATTATATTATTTTATTTTATTATGTCCTTCTTGAAATTGAGATGAATTGTTCTTTAAAGACACTCGAACTTCGATCCCCGGTCGCCACATAAATTGATATCAGAGCGAAGTTTGAGACTATTTAAGGAATAATTCATTAGAAGAGCCAACTATATGAATATAATTACAAAATTATTAGAAGTTAGAAATTTAAGTTGGAGAGCCAACTAAGTATAGTTTACTATTTCCCAGATTATGGATAGTCAAAACAACAACAACAACAACAATCAATCACAGGAGGAAAATGTTCCTCAAAACACTCCCAGTCACAACGAGACTGTTTCACCTAATGTTGAAGCAGTCTATTCCTTTGATCATAGTGGAGCAAATCAGATGCTCCAGTTCATGAATATGATGAGTCAATTCATGAATAGTCAACAAATCTAGAACCCTCATCCTATTCAGAGAAAAGCAGTAAATGAAAATATGCGCGTAATCCTTAAACTTCAACCTCCCAGATTCAATGGCAAAGCAACTCCTTACCAAGCTGAGGAGTGGATCCAAAGAATAGAAAAAGAGTTTAGATGCGCTAAGAGCTCAGAAGATCAGAAGGTATCTCTAGCTACTTATCTTCTGACAGAAGCTGCTGAGAAATGGTGGAAGACGACCAAGAACACCACATTCCAAAATAGAACAGATGAAGAGATCCAATGGGAGGAATTTGTGAAAACATTTCTAGGCAAATATGTACCTCAGTCTGCCAGACAGACAATGAGAAAAGAGTTATTGAACTTGAAACAAGGAAGTCACACAATAACTGAATATGAAGAAGAATTCACCCGTTTAGCAAGCTTTGCTCCAGAAATGGTCACTACTGAAGAAGTCAGATGCCATTTATTCCTTAATGAATTAAGGAATAACTTTTAACATATCTTAACACCTCTTCAAATCTTAAACTTTGCTCAACTAGTAGAAAAAGCCAAGCTTATGGAAGCTCAAGAAGAGCAGTACTCTTCCAGAATGAAAAGACCAGCATTCTCCCCTCAATTTCAATCCAAGAGGCAGCAATTCTCCAAACCTCAAGGAAAAGTGTATAATATTCAAGGTAACACAAGTAGACCTGCTCCGAGAACACCAAACACTTGCAGGTTTTGTGGAAGAATTCATAGTATAGATAAATGCTTTACCGGTGAAGGTCAATGCCACCAGTGTGGAAGGACGAATCATTCCATAAATTTTTGCCGAGCCATTTACACAGTCAATGGGTATCAAATCCCAAATCAAGGAAAAGCAGTTATGAAGAATCAAGGAAGACCACCAGTAAATCAATAAAACAATATTGCATCTTCCAGTAATCCAAGAAATAATCATGCCCAGGCTAGAATATTTAACCTATCTCAAGAAGAGGCCAAAGAAGAACTTGATGTGGTCACAGGTACCATTTTATTATTTCATTATCCGTGTTCAGTTCTTTTTGATTCTGGAGCTACGCATTCTTTTATTGCGTCAAACATAGTTCAACAGTATTCATTACCAGTAGAACAACTTTCATCAGCCCTTAAAGTTAATCTACCATCATGAGAGTTCTTAGAAACAAACATCTTCTGTAATTGCAAGTTAGATATAAATGGAAATTCTTGGGAAGCTAAACTCACAGCCATCCCTATAACTAGTTTTGATATTATTCTTGGGATGGACTGGATGAGTCAGAAAAAGGCATTGATTGATTATGCAAAGAAGAAGGTATATATTTATAATGAAGATAAGAGAGTAACCTTTGTTGGTCAAAGAAGTGCAATTATTAGTCTTATCCCAGCAAACAAGATTAAGAAATTCATTAGAAAGAAGTATCCTATATTCCTAACCCTACTCTCAATTTCTGAAGTTAAAACTACAACTTTAGAAGAGACTCATGTAGTAAAAGGATATGCAGATGTATTTCCAAATGAACTTCCAGGTTTGCCACCTCAAAGAGAAGTGGAGTTTAGTATTGACTTGAGTCAAGGAACAAACCCTTTATCTAAAGCTCCATACAGAATGGCACCCAAAGAGTTAGAAGAACTTAAGAATCAACTTCAAGAGTTGACCGAAAAGGGATTTATAAGACCAAGTAATTCTCCCTGGGGAGCCCCAGTTTTATTTGTTAAGAAGAAAGATGGAAGTATGCGATTATGTATCGATTACCGATAAGATTACGATTAAGAACAAATACCCATTACCAAGGATAGATGATTTATTTGATCAGTTAGTTGGTGCTTCCATATTTTCAAAAACTGATCTAAGATCTGGTTATCACCAACTCCATATCAAAGATGAAGATATTCCTAAGTCTGCATTTAGAATGAGATATGGGCATTATGAATTTTTAGTGATGCCATTTGGGTTAACAAATGCACCATCTTATTTTATGGATCTAATGCAGCGAATAATGAAACCCTACTTAGATTCTTTTATTATTGTCTTTATTGATGATATATTGATCTATTCTAAGAATGCTAAAGAACATGAAGAGCATCTTAGAATCACCTTAAACTTGTTAAGGCAACATCAACTATACGCTAAATTCTCAAAATGTGAATTTTGGCTTCACTCAGTCGCCTTCTTAGGCCATATAATTAGCAAGGAAGGAATATCAGTGGATCCCAGCAAGATAAGTGCAATTCAAGATTGGCCCCAACCTACTTCAGTGACAGAAATAAAAAGTTTCTTGGGATTAGCTGGGTACTATCGCAAGTTTGTTAAGAACTTTTCTCAGATTGCAGTCCCTCTTACTCATCTCACTCAAAAAGATGTACCTTATGTTTGGGACTCTTCTTGTGAAACAGCATTTAAGAAATTAAAAGAATGTCTAACCTCAGCTCCTATTTTAGTTCTACCAGTTGAAGGAAAAGAATATCAAATTTATTGTGATGCTTCTGGAATTGGATTAGGCTGTGTCCTCATGCAAGAAGGAAAAGTGATAGCTTTTGCATCTAGACAGCTTAAAATCCATGAGAAGAATTATCCAGTTCATAACCTGGAGTTAGCTGCAATAGTCTTTGCACTAAAGATCTGGAGACATTATTTGTATGAAGTAAAATGTGAAGTATTCACAGATCACCAAAGTCTGAAGTATATTTTTACTCAAAAGGAAATCAACTTGAGACAACGAAGATGGTTAGAATTAATCAAAGACTATGACTTATCAATTCAATATCATCCTGGCAAGGCAAATGTAGTAGCAGATGCACTAAGTCAAAAGGCAGTTTCACATTTGAATATGTTGACTTCTAATCCTATATTACTCAAAGAAATAGAAGATCTTCAATTAGAAGTCATATTGTCATCAAATGCTAAGCTATTTCAAATGACTGTTGAATGTTCATTAATGGATGAGATTAAAGAAGCTCAACATCTTGATGAAGAATATAGCTCCTTATCTGCATCCATTCAATCAGGAAAGTACTTAGAGCTGAATTCAGATTCAGATAAGAATATTTGGTGTGGATCCAGAATATGGATACCAAATAAAGATGAGCTAAGAACTAAAGTATTGAAAGAAGCTCACCAGTCTAGATACTCAATTCATCCTGAAAATAATAAGATGTATCAAGACTTAAAAACCCATTTTTGGTGGCCAGGAATGAAAGAAGTATAGCTGAGTTCATATCAAAGTGTGAAGCATGTAACTTGGTAAAAGCAGGACATCAGAAACTAGGTGGATTACTTCAACCTCTAGCTATACCTCAATGGAAATGGGAAGATACCTCTATGGATTTTATAACTGGATTTCCTCGTTCAAAATCCAATAATGACTCTATTTGGGTAATTGTGGATAGGCTTACAAAATCAGCATAGTTTTTACCCATTAAGCAAATAGATTCAGTAGACAAATTGGCAAGAATCTATCTAAAAGAGATAATAAGGTTACATGGTATTCCAAAAACCATCATTTCTGATAGAGATAGTAGATTCACTTTAAAGTTTTGGAAAGCAGTTCATCAAGATCTTAGTTCACAGCTCTGTATGAGTACAGCTTTTCATCCACAGACTGATGGACAAACTAAGAGAGTGAATCAAACTCTAGAAGATCTTCTTCGCCTTTGTGTCTTAGATTTTGGAGGAAGTTGGGATGATCAATCTTCCATTAATAGAATTCTCTTATAACAATAATTTTCAAGCAAGTATTGGAATGACTCCTTATGAAGCCCTTTATGGAAGGAAGTGTATCACTCCTTTATCCTGGAACAGTGTTGGAGAAAATAGGATATTAAAATCAGATTTGATTCTTCAAGCAACAAAAAAGATAAAAATAATTCAGCATCGAATGAAAGCAGCTCAAGACAGGCAGAAGCAGTATTTTGATGCTCATCATCATCATATTGAATTTTCTGTTGGAGATTTTGTATATTTGAAAGTGAACCCATTCAGAGGAGTTTCCAGATTTGGAGTTTTTGGGAAATTAAGTCCAAGATTTATTAGACCTTTTGAAGTTTTGAGAAGAGTGGGCCAAGTAGCATATCAGATCAAACTTCCAGCACATCTGAGTCTAATGCACGATGTGTTTCATATCTCTGCCTTAAGGAAATGTTTATCCGAACCATCAATGAGAGTGGAAGTAGAAGATATCAATTTGCAACCAAATCTAAGCTATGTGATTGAACCGGAGGAAATCCTAGATCGAGATGAAAGGAAGTTAAGAAGTAAATCTATTCCCATGATAAATGTTAGATGGAAAAACTATCGCAAGGAAGAAGCCACATGGGAAGAAGAATCAAGTATGAGGAAAGCATATCCTCACTTATTTCACTAGTAAGTGACTCTAATCTTATAAATATCTTTAAATTTTAGATTGATGTCGGGACGACATCTCTTTTAAGTTGGAGAGAATGTAAAATATCAAAATTTCATTCTCAATTATTTATTTATATTTAAATAAATTTGACTTCATATTGAAAATCTGACTCCGCCATTACGTTCACCACCTCCAAATTAGCTAGGGGTGAAGTTTTGAACACATTTGGAAGTCGTTAATTTTTAGACGAATATTTTAATATTATTTAAATGCCTAAAAAATTCGAGTAATTAAATACTCGTCGAATCAAATTCCGAGTGCACCGTTGCGTTCAGAAGACCTCAATTAGCTAGGATTGATATATTTAAAAATTTTGGAATATAATTATTAAGTTAAGATTAATTAATTAAATTAATTAAATTGAATTAAATAATTATTTATTTAATTATACTTTAACGGCGCCGCTAAAATCCAGCCGCCGTTTCTTTATTTAACGCCTTGTCGTCTAAGATCAGACGGCGATTTTTGACCGTTCGATTCGAAATCGAACGGTCGAGCCGTTTCTTCCCCGCAGCCTCGGCGCTTGTCACCGAACCCTACACGCGGCTCAAAGGGATGAAGCCGCGCATTAAGCCATCGCTTAAGTCGCCGATAAAGCGAAGAAATCGGCTCAGTTTGATCCTTAGAGTAACCTGCCTCTACCAAAGTTTGCTTAAACTACTGTAATTGAAGCAATATCCTCCGCCATTTAAACTAGGTATGTTTGTTTATCCTAAAAACATTAATCAATTCTCCTTCTTTCAAATTCGTTTGCTTATTCTGATCACCTGATTGTCCATTTAACGGATTCGATCGACCTGATCGAACCTGAATTCGTTTGAATCTCATTTCGATCTACAGTCATCTACAGTTTCGTAAAACTCGTCCGTGAGTAGGCATCTAGGGTTAACTTTAGTAGCAAGCACAGTTCACCTCCGGTGATGTGCTAAGTGTCAATCGAAAGGTCTCTCCGAGACCTTTCGATCGACATACGGGCCGAGCCCCTCCGGCGCTGTTTTGCCGTCCAAAATCCCTACCCTAGTGAACCGTCACGAAGGCAAAGGAGGAGGCGTCGAATCGCCTCGGGCCGGGTCGGGCCAGCCCGACCCGTGTGATTCAAAAACTGCACGATTTCGTACGGGACGCATGGCAAAATCTTAACAAATGTTCAAATAAGGTGGGACCCACCTCTGATTAGCTTAATCATACCTGTCTCAGAAGAGACAGATGTGGGCCCCACTCGGCTGATTTGGCGCGTTACGGGATGCCACGTGTCCCTCTTCTGCACATGTGGACCCCACCTGCAGAAAAATAAATCAAAATAATCTTTATAAAAATCTAAATATATATATAAATATATACATTTATATATATATATATATATAAACAGAAAATTATAATAATAGTAAAAACAAAAAATAATAATAACATTAATATAAAATATTAATAAATAATAATCAGAAAGTTTATTTTCAAAATTAATATTAAATAGATTTAATAAATATCATTAATTAAAATACAAAAATCTATACATTAGTAATAATAAATAAATAAAATAAAAACATAAATGTAAATATATTTGTAAATAGAAATTTAACATTTAAAAAAAAAAAAAAAAAAATTTAAAGCAGATTAAGAAATTAAAAACAGTAAAATTAATAAGTAATTAATAAATAAACCAAATTTTTGTAAATTCATAACTTATAAAATACTCCTCCAAATATTACAAATTTATATACCATTTTAATCAACAAAATTAGAGGAATAATATGAAATAGTCAAATTTCCATTTGAACTAATATTTAATATAGTAATATTTTAGGATATTTAAATAAATTTCAAATTATTACAAAAATATCACTAAAATTCATTTAGCCATAACTTTACACTCACTACCCCAAATATATCAAATATAGGTCTTAAAATACTCAAAAAAACCTAAGGAATGATTTAGAAATATTAGTTTTTCTATTTGAATTAAAATTTAACTAATCATAATTAGGACCTAATCCTAATTAACCTAATTTAACCTAGAACTTCAAATAGCTATAACTTAACCAATTCATATCAAAATTTGATAATTTTGGACTCTATAAAAATCTTAGGATATAATATTCAATAAATTAACATAAATTTTGTATTATATTAAGGGTAAAATTACTAAAATACCCTTATAAGGTCAAATTCCCAATTTGATCTTATAAGGCATAAATAATTATAAAACTTAATAAAAAAATAAATTCAAATAAATCAAAATAGTTATAATACTATAAATTATGATAAAAATATTAAATTAATAAATTTCATTATTTTGGCAAATCAAAGAAATTAAATTTGGTTGATTTTATCAAAATAAGTCAGGTACGCAAATTTACTTATAAGTTTTATTTCAGTATTCTTATTTGAGCCATTTTCCATTTGAGTATTATTTTTCACTGCTTACCGCATTTTAATCTGCAAAAGAATTATATCAAAAAGCATGTAATAAAAAGAAATTATATATATTTTGTGGTGTATGTCTTTGGAGGGTGGAACGCAACACTGAGAATCTGTACATATTGGGCCAGCTAGCAGCCCCTAGGAGTTATATGGAGGGATTTAGCCTCTTGTAGGAAGTAGGCAAATCCAGAGGAAATACACACCATCAGTTCCTAATTTGAGTAAGCTACCGATGGGTGGCGAGATTAGCTTCCTACAGATTATGCTTATGGGTTTACCCATTTGGGCTTAGGGGTTTCCGGACTCGACTTATTGTTACATATGCTTTTGATAAAATTTATTTCATATATGTTAATTTTCTCAGCTATTTTGTAGGGCAGAAATTAAATTTAGCAATTGCTTTATTTACATGCAGATTTTCAGTCATTTTTTATATGTGATTCATACTTATTATAGGATGCAAGATTTATTCTTATAAGAACAATTTGCATACTCCTACCTGACTGGTAAACTGAGTTTTTCAGGTTTTGATAATTAAATAGCTTAGAAGGTCTGCCAAATTAAAAGAGGAAGAATTTAAAGAAGCAGAAGAATGTAGATATTTTATTTCATATTTTGTAAAATTCAAACTGTTGTAACTTTTCATATATGATTTGGCTCTATGTATAAAAGGACTGTGGATTATATTATTTTATTTTATTATGTCCTTTTTGAAATTGAGATGAATTATTCTTTAAAGACTCTCGAACTTCGATCCCCGGTCGCCACACTTATGCACTCATGATTCTAGCTCCAAACTAAGGATGAGCTATGGAGCACAAGACCTTTTTTAGTCTTGATGTCATTTAGTCCCTTGTCATTTAGTCCACATTCAAGTCCACAATAGTCCTTTTAAACTTCTTTAGCAAATCATTTAATTCACAAATTTTATTAAAGCTTGAAGAAATTTTCATACATCATTATCTCTTTCAATTCATGTAGGATTGCCCCAACCGTCCCCAAGGGAGGTTTAGCTCTCCATTATACAAGAGATGAAGAAGAACACATACATGGATAAAGACCCTTTCATGATCAACTAAGAAAAACACAAGACAAGAGTTTAGAGAATACTAGGAATGTTCCTTTGATGAAGTTCTCCAGACTTTTCCTCTTCTTGCTCTTGGTTGCTTCTCCTTTGTTTGTAGTGCTGACTTTTTTCCTTCTTCTCCTTAGCAATAGGAGTTCTTCCACCCTTGGAGAGTTCTTGTTCTCTTCTATGCAGCCCTCCTCTTACTTAGGATGTTAGTGAGCTAAGTTGGGAACCCTTCTTAAGTCAAGAAGAGTTGTATTTATAGAGGGGTTGCATTATACTTCTTCTCATTCAAAATCTATTTTTTTCCTCTTCCAAAATTCTGTTATGATGATGGAAAATCCAACTTGAGGGGTGAAGTGACCTATACTTTTCTATTCTTTAATCTCCACATCACCTCAAAATGTCAATTTTCCATTTAAAAATAATTCTGCTGCAGAATGAATGATGGCTGAGAGATAAGGAGCAGGTTTGGGGTCTTGTCCCAGCCATAATAAATGCTTAGTGCTTGCAGAAATTCGGCGCACTGCTGCAGCACGCTGTGGCGCGCTACAGCGGTTGAATTTTGTGAAATGGTCCGCTGTGGCGCGCTGTGGCATGCTGCGGCATTCTGGTTTGTACATTGATGGGTCGCTACAATGCACTGTAGCGCGCTGTAGCGGGGTGTAGCGCCAAAGTCCCACACATTCTTCCACTGTGGCACGCTATAGCGCCAGAGTCCTGCAAGTTCTCTAGCTGTGACGCGTTGTAGCGCCAGAGTTCCGCAAGCTCTCCCGCTGTAGCGTGCTGTAGCGCCAGAGTCTAGCAATTTGGTCCACTACAACGCGCTATAGCGCTAGAATCCGCAAGTTTGCCCGCTGTAGCGCGCTATAGCGCTGTAGCAGATTTCTTCTAAAATTTTTTTAAAACTTTCTAGAATTGCCTAGAATTTTGCTGGGTAGGCATTTTTCCTGAAAAGTAGGTAGAATTTTATTAAGGAAGCAATTTCAATATGAAAATAAATGAAATTTTCCTTTATTTAGGATATAAATTATGGATTTATCACACCCCCACACTTAATTTCTTGCTCGTCCTCGAGTAAGCTCAAAATGGTATTTTTCTGTTTCTTAGGTATAAGAGTCAACAAGTAATATCAATGAGGGTTTGATTTGCAATTCAAAGCTCATGCTTAACTAAAATGACAAGAGCAATTAGCATCATTTAAATTTTTCTAAGCTGGGTTATGAATAGAGGTTAATAGACTAATCTTCAATTCATAAGTAGTTCTGCTTGGTGCTCAGTA
This sequence comes from Gastrodia elata, assembly GCA_016760335.1. Taxonomy (NCBI): domain Eukaryota; kingdom Viridiplantae; phylum Streptophyta; class Magnoliopsida; order Asparagales; family Orchidaceae; genus Gastrodia; species Gastrodia elata. Next base: position 16,872,258 of record CM028677.1, on the reverse strand, counting down.
ATAGGGAAGGTTCCTTAGACTAACTGAACTAGGGAGGTAGTGAGTAATCAAGAATTTTATACCATATGTGCTTCTTCTTATGAATCACAAAGATGCTTAAATTTTAGGAGAGATATTTTTCATCATCCTTTTTCAATTCTTTTCTTTGGGAGAGATATTTTTCTTTATCCCTTTTTTATTTTTATTTTTTTTCATTCTTAGGAAGAGATATTTTTCTTCATCCCAAGTTCCAATCCTTGTGATCATGAAGTCCTACGGGAGCCTAGCACACTCTTTTAGATTATTCACCTTAATCCTAGTTTTTATTCCAAAGCCTTTCCCCACATTTAATCCTTAGCATTGATTTAAATTTTGGAGAATAGACTTGTAACAACCCAAGTTGCTACCTTAGTCAATTGGGACTAATCTTAGTCTTAATTTGTATATTAAGTGTTAATCAAGTCATAATGAGTCAAATTCTAAAACATAGTCCAAATTAGGAGTCAAATGGATTGAATTCTAATTTCTAGAAAATTCAGAAACCCTAAAATTTGACCTATCTAAATAGACCTCATATAGAAAAACAGACTTCGCCATTGCGTTAATTTCTCCCAAATTAGCTAGGGGTGATGTTTTCGTGTCAATTGGGTGTCGTCAAAATTTTGACGAATATTTTAATAATATTTAAATATCCCAAAACATTGGGAAATTAAAATTCTCGCCAAATCGTAAATCCGACATCGTCGTTGCATTCCTCACCCCTCAATTAGCTAGGGGTGAACATTTGGAAAAATTTTAGCGTTAATTAATTAGTTATATTTAATCAGAAATTAATTAATTATATATATATATATTATTTATTATTCAATAAACGGTGTTGTCAGCAAACCTCCCGCGCCGTCCACTCGCACTCACGCCGCCTAACCCACCCCCCCCCCCCCCGTCAGATTCGATCGGACGAATGGCGCCCGCTATTCGTTCCGCTTCGAGGGTTTCGCCTCACCTCCGTGAGCCACGTGGCGCCCAACTGCCAGGTCGGCCCAATCGGCGCCCTCGCAGCCTCGTCGACTTCGCGCTAAAACCCCTAAATCCACATTTGCACTTAGGGCTAGCCACCTTCAGCACGGATCAGATCCTTTCGAGCTCTGCAACCCTAAGCCTCGCGTCAACCGTCCATTACAGGTATGCTTCCAACATATAATACTTACATATGATTGTTGATCTGTTGCTTCGCATATCTATTCCGTAAGCCTGATTGAGTATCAAGCGACCCTGATTGAACCCAAAACCTCCAAATCGAGCCAATTAGCTCGATCATCCATAGTCCTTTTCCGTTAGGACCCGTGCTCGCCAAACCCTAGGAGCTAGGGTTAGCCCTAGCTCACAACCCAAACCACCCCTTGCAGTGAAACCATCAGCCACATATAACCGGTGTCTCAGCCTACACGCGGTTGAATTTTGTGAAATGGTCCTTTGTGGCGCGCTACAGCGGTTGAATTTTGTGAAATGGTCTGTTGTGGCGCGCTGCGGTGTTCTGGTTTGTACATTGATGGGCCGCTACAGCGCGCTGTAGCGACAGAGTCCCGCAAGTTCTCCCACTGCGGTGCTCTGTAGCGCTGGAGTCCCGCAAGTTCTCCCGATGTGGCGCATTATAGTGCTAGAGTCCCGCAAGCTCTCCCGTTGTGGCGCGCTGTAGCGCCAGAGTCCCGCAAGTTGGTCCGCTGCAGCGCGCTATAACGCTAGAGTCCCGCAAGTTTGTGCGCTGCAGTGAATTTCTTCCAGAAACTTTCCAGAATTACCTAGAATTTTGCTAGGTAGGTATTTTTCCTATAAAGTAAATAGAATTTGATTAAGGAAGCAGTTTCAATATGAAAATGAATAAAATTTTCCTTTATTTAGGATATAAATTATGAATTTATCACACTTCTTTATATATTAAGATTTAGATTCTATGAAATAGATCTTACATTACATCCTGCTTCTAGTCAGATAAGATTTTTCAGACTTATTCCTGCGTGGAGCTAGCATGACCTCCCTTTCGGTATCAAGACTAAGAGCCCTGTCCAGGGACTGAAGGGGACTAAGAAGAATGAATAGACCGACCCTTCTCTTTTTCCATGTCTTTCGTGCCGGTATCGGTGGCTGAACCCCAACTGCTAGTTATGGGGTGGATAAAAGAACTTCTCCCCATCTGATTGGTTCTATCTCTTCAATTAGGAGAGGCGAACGTTAGTGAAGTCAGATGCTATTGTAACAGCCCAAACTCTTAAGCACCAAGGTATTGTCTGCTTTGGCCAGAAAGGCCTCACGGTTTTGCCCTCAGAAGATAACTTCCCAGCAGGTCACCCATCCTGGGAGTGCTCCCACCTGAGCACGTTTAACTTTGGAGTTCTTATCAGGAACTCCACCGTTATCTGAAAAGGCGCCTCGATGTTTAAAAGTTTCACTTATTACTACTTAAGTGGGTCATCACAATTTTTAAATCATCCCAAGCCATCTTGATTAGCCAAAACAAGATGGAATTATGGCCTTTCTGGCCAAAGCGGATAATACCTTGGTGGTTAAGAGTTTGGGCTATTACAAATGGTATCAGAGCAAACCATAGAGTATCAGATAGAAGCTAAGTGCCATACAGGGCAAAGTACCACTTCATATGAGCAGCCTCTTGAACCTATGATGGTTAAGGTGCTATATGGTTGTGGGTACTTCTTGTGCCTGTAGGGGTCACCTATAGTCCTATCTACCCAATGGATGGTTCTTGGATCTGTGTGTGGATACTGACGAGGACGTCAGTTACTTAAGTTGGGGAGATTGTGATGACCCACTTAAGTAGTAATAAGTGAAACTCTTAAACATCGAGGCGCCTTTTCAGATAACGGTGGAGTTCTTGATTAGAACTTCAAAGTTAAGCGTGCTCATGTGGGAGCACTCCCAGGATGGGTGACCTGATGGGAAGTTATCTTCTAATGGCAAAATCGTGAGGCTTTTCTGGCCAAAGCGGATAATACCTTGGTGGTTAAGAGTTTGGGCTGTTACAGCTATCCCCCGCTCCTCCATCAAGGAGAGGAACTTTCCTAGCTGAGCTTTCACTACTTAAGGCTTAGGGAGCTCCTTCCTTGAGTGATATTATATATAACAAAACCTTATAGTTATATAAGCTTAGGCAGGAACTCCTCTTTATCTCTTGGGAGTATATATTATTTCTGTTTCTGAGATAATAGTCGAGACCTAAGGATGGAACTCTGATCAACCAGAGGTGATGGCATGCCCTGGAGCTCAAGAATTTTGAGGATTAGGGTTAACTTTAATCCCTAGCGTAGGGATGAAGTGGGAGGAAGAACAAGACCATGCGGGCCGGGCCGACCCGTGACCCGCGAGATTCGACAATAGCGAGCCATCAGGCCCGACCGACCCACGCCTTTTATATTGGGCCAATCTCGTTTAATATAAATGTATTATTGGAATTATTTTCCTTAAGGAAATTAATTCACATAATGGGAATTAAATTAAAAACATTCATAATATATTATTTAAATAACTATGTAAATACTAATCCAAACTTTATAAAATTATATAATATTTTGTTCAGAAAAATGCAAAGAATAAAAATATACTAAAATATTTTAGTTGTTATAAATATATTTTCTAATTTTGCCTAAGCACTTCAGTAGCTTGATTAGAGAAAATTAGCATGTATACTTAATCAAATCTTATGATTTTAATTTCATTTGATTACTTACGCCTTGTAGAATGCATGTGCTAAATAGAATAATTTTTTTGATTTTGTATTTTACTAATTATGCCCTAATCTTTGAATTTCATGATTAGTGAATATTATGAAGTAGTCAAATTGTATTTTTATAGTTTCTGATTATTTATATGATAACTTAGAACTTAATTTCTATGTTGCATGAGATTTAGTCTATTAATTTTGTAGTTATGTGCTAATTCATTTTAGATTTGATTAGTGACTAATTTGTATTAATAACTCTTTGATTTGACTTTTTAGGTTTATATGCACTTCTTATACCGTACTATGCATGTTAGAAAATATAAATATTGATTTGGACATTTGGATCTATTAATTTGTTTTATGTAAGAATTAGACCTTAATTAAACTAATTAAGTGGTGAAGTTAATTAAGGAATAAATACTTGCTGGTCTGAACCTCAATAATTGATGAATAACCTAATGATTAACTTATAATTAAGCCTTGCATGAATAATCCTAATTATGTTAATTTTGAGTTCAACCCTAACTTGATTAGATTAAATCTCAACATTTACTTAACTTAAATTAAACACTTTGATTTTGGACATTCAATAATTTGCATGAATTCAACAAACCTGTTGATTTGACATTGATCTTAGACTAGTAAATTCGAAGGTTTAAGAAGATATAACAAGAGATGTGATTGATCATCAGAACTCAAGCTTAAGATCCCTGATTTTCTTCTAAATAAGATTATTAGCATAAACTGATCTCTAAAATAAGATTGATTTGTAAAATAATCAATTCTCAATAACTCATATGATTTAAACCCATGATTGATGTATTGGATTAAGTTGCAAATGTTAGATTTGCATACCATAATTTAAGTATCTAAATTAAGAAATTAAGATGGTAATTATAAATAAAATTCATAACTTAAGCTTCTCTTCCCAACGGGCAAAGCAAAAGTGCATGTACAATGATTAGAGTGTCGCCCAAAATAAAATGAAAAATCTGATTTTATTCTTTTCAAGTTGCTTTGGAGTGTTAACAACTGATTATAATGTGCCATTAGATCCTAACAAACTAATCAGAACCACACACAGATATCCACTTAATCGTATAATATCACTGAATTAGATCATATACACGGTTGCTTATAATATACCCTCCTTTACACTGCATATCGATTTTTTTTCTCAGCGACCATGGCAACAGCAGAAATCGACACCCTGAATGCAACAGAGATTCCTCCGAATCCCCAACCATCCCACCCAGCCTCAAATTCCACATGTTTAATATCAAGAATAAGGTGACAAATCCCCTCTCTGCAGACAACTCTGTTCAATGAGGCGCACTCAGATCTACAAGCTCTTTTTGGCAATTGAACTTGATGATCACTTCGACGGATTGGTCACTCCGCCTCCTCCACCATCCATAGATGCACAAGGAGGTTCGTTAGGTGAATCTTCAGTCTCAGTTCTCTCTCTTTTTGAGTTGTAAGTCTTTTATGCAAACTCTTTATGGCCCATGAAAAATATAGGCCATTTTCTCACATTAGGCCGAGCCATTATTGCTTGGTAGCGTGCTAAATGAGTGTCCCTTGGTATACTATTAAGTACCACTAACACAATCGTTTTCTTTTGGATCACATTTACGTCCACACAATCCTCCTCTATAACTTGATTGAGCCTCTCCTAAGTTGAACAGACTTCATCCTAGCTGCATGTGTTGATTAAAGGAAGTATGTTATGGACGTGCCGTAGCGCTTGGTGCATGTTAGACGTTCGATGGGAACGCGCCACGGCGTGCCACAACGCCCGGCGATAGAAAGGAAGGCATGACGGCGCGCCGTCCCGCCCGTAGTTTAGCAGGCCTATTTTTTGAGCGCTTAAAAGTACTTTCTAAGCCCTTTTAAGGTTAGAATAGTGGAAAGAGAGGTCTCCAGTTTGTTTGGGGTGTGTGGTGGTTGTTCTATAGAGGAGACTAAAGCTCCTAAGATTTGGGTAAGGGTTTCTAAACCCTTAAAACATTGTAACCTCATCTCTAATAATGAATTTTTCTCTGTTTTTCTCTCCGTTGACATAGGTGTTAGTAGCGAATCATGTAAATCTCATGTGTTGTGCTGTGATTGTGTTTGCATGTGGTTTATCTTTATTTTATTTTGATTTTGCTCAACATATACACAATTTGCTCTGCATTGTTTTAACTCTAAATATCTCAACAGCATGCTCTTTCCTTGATCCTAGAAGTTCCTGATTGCAACTTTGCTTATCGTTTTGGAAGAAGTAAACCCGAGGTTGATTTGGATCAGTCAAGGTGGTGACGAGATGTTCCTGAGCATTTCGTCACATGGCGTTACTGGGCTGGACAACGTCCGACAATGTCCAAGAGTCCAGGCGTGCCCCAGTCCCCAAATTAATGGCTTGGGTGCCCGGGCGCTTGCAGTGGCTTAGGTCCTAAGGGAAGCATCCCTAGGGTAGATTTTGGCTGTTAGGGGAATTTATAAGCATTTGAAGCCAATTTTAGAGCACTCTAGTGCTGTATGTGTGTAAGAAAGCTTGGTGGCTATAAAAAATGCCATTGTTGGTCAAGTTTGAAGATTATGTGTAACATAATTGTAAACTTTTCTCCGTATAGTGAATTCCTTCTAGCTCCCTCTCTATGGACGCAGACGTTTACACCGAATCATAAAAATCTTATGCTGTAAGCACCAAAATCATAGAAAATTGTTTGTGCTGTGATTAGTTTTTATTATCTCTAACATGCTCGCAATTCTGTTGTTTTATTTTTGATCTAGAAGTTCCCTATTCAATTTTCCTTCGAGACTCAAAGTTGATTCCCAACACAATCGAGACATTAAGTATTCTTAAGCCGCAATCTCCTATGGTCAACTTGCTCTTCAAACATATATCTTCATAGAAAGCCAATGTTTTTGGCACACATTATCCAACCTTTGCAATTTATTGAATTTGCGCATGAGATATGAAAATAAATACAATTATGAAAGCATTCAATCAATTTAAAATTTGCAATGTCAAGACTGATGAATCGATACAAAACAACTGCAGCATGTCCACGTTAGAAACTCTGATCATCAGCTCTCGAGCTGTTTAATCTGTGCTACTGAACTCTCTCCTTCTTCGATCTAATGGCAATGGCAATATCATTTGGAAAGAGAGTTCGGAAAATAAAGGCATGAACAATTGTGAAGATGACCAAAGCTATGCATGTGAAAGCAGAGATGCAAGAGAGTGCCACTGATAGAATCTTCATGAATACATTATTAATTTCAGCAGCATATCGGATAGTTGCTAATGCTGCACCGGTCATAGGCACTGTGTATGCCCACCATGCAAGAGAGAATCGTAAGCCTCGAAAAAAGTTTATACGAACAACCTTCAAATTAAGAGAAAAATAAAGAAACAACGATAGTTTAAGTAAATCATAGTAACATCAAATATTTAATGCATAATTGCTATGTTATTATAGATGTCCCAATTTAATGCAAAAATCTAAAAATATAGATAGTAGTAAGAAAATCATGAAATTGCAAAATATTATATGTATCATTACTATTGTATAGGCGTATCATTATATAAACAACAATACACAAATATTTGTATATATAGTTTGTTGAGAACAAAAGATTCGTCCAATGCAGAACAAATGTGTATTTTTTGAGCAAAACACAATAAAACAAAGAGAAACACAAAACAAAAGATAAATCGTAGCACGACATAAAATTTACGTGGTTCGGTGTGAGCATCTACGTCCACGAAAAGAGATGAGAATTTTTTACTATAAGAACAGAGATTACAAAATCTAGGGCTTAGAAAACCCTTACCCAAGCCTCAATGTAGTTTTAACCGCCTCCAAAAACAGCCACCACACACACAATAACATAAAATCGAGAGTTAAACCCTAAAACAAGTAATGAATGAATTTAAAGGCTCCTCAAAGTGTATCTGTAATTACGTGGGCGCCATGGCTCGCCTGAGTGCCTAGGCCTCGGGTCTGCTTCATGAGCACCTAGGCACGCTTAAGTTCCCAGGTCTCTCTACCTGTCAGGTGCCTGGGCACGCTCAAAAAAATTTCTTCAAAATAAGAATTCTCCATCTTATATTTCATATGGGTCATATGAGAGTTGACAAAGCATAAGTGACATAGTCACCCTTCCTAGTCGGCCTCTCAATTTGTTGTTGGGTTCTATTCCTTGCAATTGACTACTAAATAGGAGCATTACCACTAGTACTGTAACAATCCTAGTATTGTTACACATTATTGGGTAGTCCAATCATCTCATTTTCACCATCAGTGCACTTATAATAGCATTAAAAGCCTACATCTGAAGTTTGATGTGATTTGGAGATCGTTTGCGATCGACGAAATATTTTGAATATTTTAATTAACCCAAAAAATACCTAATTTGTTTTGACATCAGAATCAAAATCAGAGTTCGTCATCAAACTCCTCACCCCGAAATTAGCCTGTGGTGGTATTTTGAAAAATTTTGGAAGCCGTCAAATTTTCCTCGAATATTTAATATATTTAAGTGCTCAAAATATTAAAATAATTAAATTGATTTCCAATTTAAAATCAGACATCATTTTTGATTTTCTCATCCTTCATTTAACTATGAATGAATTTTTAAAATTTTTCGAATCTCATTTAATGGCTTATTTTAATTATTAAAATCTATATAGTTTAATTAAATTAATTAAAATATTTATATTATATTTATATTTAAAATCTTGTCCTTTAACCGTTATTTAGAGAACCATGGAGATCTGTTGAGTGGAACCAAGCACAGGACAGCGGTCCCGTGCGATTCTAGCTGTTGCACATTTTTTCAATCCGATCCAACGGCGCTGGGACGATCCACTCGATCACACACTTACAATGGCAGGAGGGCGTGTTCTGTACCTTTGTTGAGCCCCAACCCCCTCCATTAGCCCCATTAGGACTCCTTTGGGTTTTTTTCTTCACCTCATTGCTACTGAGAGCTTGGGAGACGCTGCTGCCGTCGGAACCTCAATCCTAAGCGAGCCCTAATTTCAGCAGACGAAGGAAACTTAAAGGTACACAAATCCCGTCCCTAATAGCTGCAATTGTCAATTTTGACTTTTCGTTTTCAAAATTTCTGACCTGTAGATTGATTGTGAGGGGTCGATTGAGCTCGAATCAACCCCAGTTCGATAATGGTCCACAGTTCTGCATAGTGTTGTCCCTAACTCGACATTGAGGAATTAGGGCTTCCTCGGGTGGTCGCCTCTGTCATCGTAGGGCGCAGTTACAGGCTTAGCATGTCGGTCGTGGCGTGCGCTTCACGCCAACGTGCGGACCGGGCCTTGAGGAGCCCAGAATCACCTTGGGAGTGTAGCCCTAGTTCGGCCCCTTGTAGTCCCAATCGGGGACGACACCACAACTCGGGTCGGCTCAGGCTGGGACCAACACGAGCTTTTGAATTTGAGCCACACATTTCCTTATGACTAAGATCTTGGGCCACGAACGCAGGTCGACCTGTGTTGCGGCCCGCAAGATTAGGCATGCGTCGTTAGCTGCTCGAATAGTAAGCTCTAATACATTAAATAAGTTAATTATTTAAATTAATTAATTCAAATATCATTTGCCTTATAACTTTAGAAATACTTATCCAAATTATGCAAAATTATATATCATTTTGATCAGAAAAAGGAGAAGAACAATAATATGAAATTAAATCTATGACTAGATGCATAATTTTTTTAATAACTTTTTAATAGTAATTAGGAGTTTCAAAAATCCTAATTTCCCAATATTATCCAAATTTGACCTACTTAGTGCCATTCTTCTCCTTGTAATGTGAGGATTTCATATTTGCTGATTTTGTTGTTATTGAACATCAAATGGAGAAATTAGATTTTTGGCTCCTCAAATATTAATTAAATGTGATTTTCAAGATTCTTAGCTTGTATATTTTAGGACTTTTGCCCTAGGACAACAAGCTTAGTTTCATAATTGGACCATTATGACACATTAGAAGTGAGCTTAGGCCTTGGATACAATCGCTAGAAGCTTCTTGATTAGTTTAGCAAACTTGCATTTAAGCCTTCAACAATATAAGAGATAGTATATGTTGGAAACCCTAGACTTGATTAATCACCTAATCATGAGTAGCAAACCTATAATTTTGGTGTGTTTAGCTAAGATCTTGCATTTGCTAGTAGGATAGAACCTTATTTTGATTATTAGCTATAACTTGCATTTAGATTTAGTAAAAATTCCCTTTCAATTACAAACATCACCTTAATCCCTCTCCAGTCCCTAACATACATTACTTAGCCCTTTAAGAGTGATCTAGTTTCTTATTAAGCCTTAGCATCCTAATTGACATAAGTAAACCTAGCACTACTAGATTGTAACATTTCCCTTAACCTCACATTTAGTACCTCCCAAGTGAGTATTTAGCTAACTTAGTGAACTATTAAGCTAGAATATCTTAAATCTAAGTTGCCTTGATCAGTTTCAAGATAGTTAGCCTACAACCTACATCTCCTAATTATTGAACCTACAACTTATATCTCCTAATTATATAACCTTACCTTTAAGTCTAGTAACCAATGAAGATTATGTGGCTTAGGAATATAATAGGATTAGTGTCATGTTTCATGTATATACATATAAATTATTTTGCCATTTAAATAAATCTCAATAAAACTACTATTTTCTAAACATATACTATTTATAATATTACCTTTTCAATTGACTTTGAGATTAATATATCTAAGTTAATTGAAAGCTTAATCAGCTCCAATCATTAAGTTAGATAACTAAATTAGACAATAATGGATATCACATGATTTATAATTAATTTGAATTCTTTGATTGTTTCTTTGCTTTGAGATTACAACCTTGAACATTTATAAAAACATTGTGCATAAAGAAATCATTAAGACATTAAACATATGGGTTTCATATGGAGCACTACAAGTCAAGACAGGCTATGGAGTAATAAGGAGACCTCACACATCCTAAAGGAGGAGTGTATGTATTTTGAAAGACCCTGCTTTTCTTACTTAGTTAGGCAGACATGCTTAACTCCTTAATTATTCTAAAATTTATGCCCGTAGGACAATATATTATATAACTTAGATGACTTAACATTACTTTTATCACAATCTTATAAATTGTGAGTTACTTTTTATAGCCTTTTGGGAATGCTTACTTATCATAATCTTTGACTATATTTACTTAGTTCATGTGACTAAGTCTTACCTTACTTTACTTACTGTATAGTTTTACTTCTTATTGTTGTTCACCTCACATTGCAATCTTTACTTTTCTTACATTGTATGTTGCTTTACTTATAATTTATGCTTCACTACTTTCTATTATTTAATACTTCACATAATTTTATTGGACATATTCATGTATTCTCTTATGCTTTCATATGCACTTTAGTAGTTTTATTTTTTATAGGATGTATGTTTTCTCATACTTATTGTTGCAGACTAGAGCAAGCCTACAAGTGAGTTCTTACTCTTTACTTTACTTTATTATTTTTACACATTTTTATTCCCTACTTTTGATGCTTAGTGCTTCGCTTACTCATTTAAATTGTAAATGGCTAATATGATATTCACTTAAAATCTAATTAAAACTTAGTGTGACCTTAAAATATAATTAGACTTCTTAAGTCTAATCACTTGTTATTATTTTATTGGTTGTGCCCTATCGTATTAAAAATAAAATAGGATAGACAGGAGCATCATCTGAACCTTGGATCTGGGACTTGTACCGACCACCTATAGCTTGAAGATTCTGCTTCTGTTTTACTGCACTGTATTGAGGATGAGTGAGCTTATTTTAATTACTTTAAAATCAGTTTGTAATACATAATTCTATGATATTTTTACTTTATTTCTATGATGGATGTACTTTCATTTTGTATACTTGCTTAGTTTGGATGATGGATATAGATGTTCCTACTTTCTCATTGCTTACTTCTTTATTTTTATTTCTTGGCAATACATGAATTCTTGCAGCCACCACTCTTTCCTTAGCTTTCCAAGCTGCCCTAGTAGTGATTCGTAGCTTATTTGCCTCAAAAAGATTCTTGGCCACATAACACTTAATAATGGATTAGTTTTCAATTAATTTAGTGTTAAGTATTATGGTAACACTCTAGTATTGGATTGAGTTCCTGATTCAATATTAGGGTCATTACAAGTATCATCATCTTCTTCCTCATCACTAAAATGGTTTCAACAATATGTACGGCATCAGTAGCTACATCGTGATGGGAAGCGTCTTGTGGAGCAAATGGGGCTGCATCAAACCCCTTCTTTGTATGCCTATATAAATCATTGTAATTTTTTCCAACTAATGCAAACTCCTATGTCTAAAAGTATACTAGTCATAAAAAGTCACATCCCTGTTGATGACGATCTTCATATTAACCAAATCATATAACTTTTATCCCTTGAATTTATGTTGATTTCCAACAAAGATCACCTTTCGTGCTCATGGCTCCTACTTATCAATATGCTAGGAACCCAAACATCTTCCACCGATCATAATCTCCAGCATTTCATCCAGACCACAATTCTATAAGAGACTTCTTATAGATTGCGACAGAGGGCATATAGTTCACTAGGTAGCAAGCATAGTCTAGAGCCTCTACCCAATAGATTCTCACTAACCCAACATTAGACAACATACACCGAATTTTCTCCACCATAGTCAAGTTCTTCCACTCTGCTACCACATTTTGCTGCGATGTCTTTTTAACAGTGAAGTAGTGCTCAATCCAAGAATTTTTGCACTCCTGCACGAACAAATCAAAAGTATACTTGCTGCCATTATCAAAAGAGATCTTTTTGATCTGCTAACCAATCTAATTTTTCATCCAGTTCTTCCAATTCTTGAATACCTCCAGTACACTAGTTTTGCTCTTCATGGTGTACACCCAAACAAACTTACAGTAATCATCAATAAAAGAGACAAAACATCTACAATCATCGAACAATGTCACTTTCATTGGTCCCCAAACATCTATGTGTATCTACTCAAGTATACCTCTAGTGTTGTGAGGGCCAACACCAAAAGGTCTACATGATTTCTTGCTGAAGATGCAATGCTCACAAAAAGATAATTTGTTAGAGTTTATACCTTATATAAGTTCATACTCCTGCAATGCTCTTAGTGAATGTTCTTTAGTATGTGTCAACCTCATATTCTATAATGCCATGGAATCATTATAATTATTTGCCACTGCTGTCAATCCAGTTACCGTGCTCCCATGAAGGCAGTAGAGATTCTATTTTCATACTCCTCGTAGATTAGTCATTGAACCTTTGCTAATTTTCAGAATTCCTATCTTAGTCACAACCTTAAATCCCTTGGCTTCTAAGGCCCCAATAGAGAGTTAATTCTTTCTAATCTCAGGCATGTGTTTCACTTATTTTAGTTATTATACAATTTTTATATGTGTTCTGATCAGTACACTCCCAATACTAGCTATCCGACATATGACAACATTTCCCATAGTGACCACACCACTGTCCGTTTCTTTGTATGAATATAATTGGTCCTTTTGTCAGCATATATGATATGTAACACCCATGTCCATGATCTAGCTAAAACTATCTACAATCAAACTCGTTGAAATTGTAACAAGAGAAACTTTTAAATCTTTGGTGGTATAGCTATCCTGGCCTGTGCTCTTATGCCTGAGCCTGCTCCACCTTTGTGAACAACCTCATCTGAGGACCAACCCTCTCGGGTATCCCAACTATATCCCTCAATGCAAGCAGCTCAGCCCATTGCTCTAGCTCGACCCCACAGCCCCTCAACCTTGCATCACCCAGCTGCTTCGTCTACCCATTGCCAGAGTTTGCTGGTTGCCCCTTACACAACTTTACATAGAGCCCACCGAGCAATCAGCCATCAGCCATCATTAGCTTCACTACAACCTTCCTCTCACATAATATTGCTTGCATCGCATCCCATTCTCCCTCGTAGGAGCCTTTGTTCCAGGAGTACAGTGAAAGCTAGGATTAATTGCTTTACTGGAGATTCGGGTGGAGTCTCTTACTTATTGCGATGTGGACAGCCTCTTTGGGCAGCATTGGAGCATCGTGGTTCAGCCATCTATGGGACACTCAGGAGGTATCATTCTTTATTGGTGGGATAAGTGAAAATAAGTTACCTTGGAGCTACAATGTGAGGTGCACCTCTACTACAACTAGCTGATCCTTTCCACCATCACTCTGCAGTCAAGGATCCACTTCCAGTTTAACGTTGTCTACATAACCACTAATTTGTACAACCAGAGTGAGCTCTGACAAATGATTCTTATTATTCAGGTGGAGGGGTGCCTACTTGTTCATGGTGAAGACTTCAACTGCGTTCTCTCCTAGTTAGAGCAGCGCCATGGGAAGGAGTTCAAAGTGACTAGTGCTCAAATGAATTTCCGAGAGATTCTTGATATGTGCCATCTCCATGACCCAGGATTTGTTGTTCCACCTTTCATGTGGACAACAATATTGATGGAGTTCACTGCACTTGGGAATGTTTGGAGCAATTTGCTCTTAGTACAGAGGCTATGGGCAGTTGTCCACCACCTTCCCTGAGTAGCTTTCAGTCACAATCTTATTTCATAAAAAAATATTTGTCTTAACTTCTAGCGTACCAGAGAATGTTACAAGTTTGAGGAGACCTAGATCCTATACCCAGAGGCCTTCTTTGTGATGGAGAGGACTTGGGGCAGTCACCCCATGACTCGCCATCCTCAACAACAAGTTGGCACACACTCTCCAAGAAATGTAGCGATGGGGACAAGACGCGCTTAATAATCTTCGGAAGGAGGTAAAGCTCATTTTGACTTTGGTTTGGCTACAGATGGAGAAGATGGAGATGACTAGCGGGGGTGACTTGGAGCTTGTTCAACCACGTTGGTTGACTACCCAGGAGCTCTCTCAAATGGTGGCAAGAATGGTGTAGTGGCTAGAGGCGGTAGTGCGCCAAGGCGCGATGGCTCTCTTAAGGTGATCGATGTACCATGGTATTTTTGCGACTTCTGACGCAACATCGTAAGTTGAATACCATCTTTGCGCTTCAAGAGGAGTCCAGGGAGCTCACTTCAAAGATTCGACATGGATACACCAGTTTATTTCTTCACTTCTTCCAAGGGAAGTGGGTCTCCTCTTGTGCCATAAGGGATTTCTTTGATGATCTGATTCCAGATCGTATCCTTGATTATGTAGATAGTGCCTCTTTTCAAGGTCTAGTCACAGACGTAGAAACTTAAGCAGCTCTGAGGGACCTTGGCTACAACCGTTCCCCTGCGATCGATGGCATCACCCCCTTTATCCTTACATGATCCTGGAAGGTCACTCAAGCTGACACCTTGGTAGCCATCCAACTTCTTTTGATGGTGTATGGATTTTGCAATGTTGGTGTGACACTCTAGCAGTCCTCATACCAAAAGAGGATGCAACTTTCACTCCGAGGTAGTTTTATTGGATTAGTCTGTGTACACTGACTATAAAGTGATTTCCAAGATCTTGGTCATGCGCCTTAAGGCAGTGTTGTTCACGAGGATCTCCCGGGAATAAGGTGCTTTTGCTCTTTGGAGAGATATTAGCCAGAAATGCTTTATGGTCCAAGAGATTCTTATGCAGCTCTCATATTCTACCTCGAAGCCCGACCACATGGCCATCAAGGTGGATGTGGAGCAGGCTTACAACCAAATATCGTGGGACTGTGTTCGGATGGTTATACATTGCTTTGGCTTTCCACAAAGATGGTCTAACTAGGCCCTCTAGTGTGTTCAAATCCTCAGGTTCTCTGTACTCATACATGGGTAACGATTTCCTTAGATTGTTGGCAGGCGGGGTTTCAGGTAGGGTTATCCACTTTCTCCATATATGTTCATTCTGTACTCGGAGCTTTTCTCTTTATTGGTTTGGAGATAGGAGAGGATTATTCACTCTGTTGGGACCATGTTCTCCCACTTAATGTATGTAAGCGATTTGATACTTTTTGCTCTAGCCTCAAAGGCAGGTAGGTGGTCATGAGGTGCAGTAGATTTTGACTGAATACAACAGATGGACCAAACAACCTATGAATTTGTAGAAATCGCAGATTGTATTCAGTGGGTGGACTCTGGCTTATCGCTAACGTAGGATTTTCATCATGCTGGGGCTCAAGAGAGAAGATTCTCTGAGATACCTTGGTGTCATAGTGACAGGCAGACTGCTAAAGAGAGTTGATAATTTAGGGGTGATTAAGTAGGTTATAGCTAGTATTAGCTCTTGGAGTAGTTGGCATCTTTCATTAGTTGGGTGATTTTGCTTGATTAGGTCTGTCTGTTCTTGCCATATCCTAAGTTACTTGATGATGATGGCCCTAATTACGGACTCTTGCCTTTTAGACATCGAGCATATCCATTGTAAGTTTCGGCGGGAAGGAGCGCAAGGCAGTGTTTTGCACTATGTCAGATGGCATAAGGTCTGTCAAATTTTAACTACTTGTGTCCTTGGCTTTAGAGATCTATGAACTTGGCAACAAGTCCTCGTGTCCTGCCATATGTCAGGCGTGAGGACCTTCTATGGGTCTTAGCAATGAAGTTCTGCTACTGCTATAAATCTGAGGACTTCTTGTCCATCTGGCAAATTGAGCAGTTAGGAGGATTCTGAATTATGGGTGGCTGATTGTTCAGAGGCATACACAATTGGAGCAGGATGCTATGTAGTGCTGGGTGGATGCTTTTTTTGAGAGTCTTTCCAGTCAGCTATATCGTGTCGATATGGAGGATCAGAGGTGGGCCTTTGCCACCCTCTGGGAGATGTCGTTAGGGAAGAGGAAGGCTTGCTTCATGTGGAGACTGCTCAAAGATGCCATTTTGACAGGGTTCTGGCTCCACTAACAAGGTCTTGCATAGTCTCTAGGGTGTGTCTGGAGTTGTGAGGCTGAGGAGGACATGGAGCACTTTGTATTACACTATAGTTTTTCTCAAATGATCCATGATATTTTCATCAATTGGGGTTTACTTCTGACAATTTTGTCTTCTTGTGAGCTCCTTACTGAGTTATTTTCAGCTTCTGCAACTTCTAGACACCATAAATTCTTTAGGAAGATTATTGCTTCCACTCTCTACCAAGCCTCAAGGAGTATGATAGAGTAGCCTCAGATGGTTTGTGCGGTTTTGATTATTGCAATGTTTGTTGGAGCTGGTATGTGCTACAGTATGGCTTCCTAGGACTACACGGCCCACCAAGGCCCCACTACTTCTATGAGATGGTGCCCCCCCCCCCCCCCGACTCATTGTTGAAGGCCAACATTGATGCTTCGTACATATTTGGTGAGCATTTTGCTTTTGAAGGAGCCGTGATTTGGGATAATTGTTGTTAGTTGATTTCTGCATATGGTGCTCGCATATAGGCTACCTCCCCTCTACAGGCAGAGATTCAGGTTGCCACGTTACTGTGACAGACCCTTCCGTTTCGTGAGTTAGACTTGGAGGGTTTACTTGATGAGATTAACCACCTCAGTGTAGTTCACAAATTATAATAGTACTGTGGAGAGCTTCATGCAGATCACCTTGCTTTTATGTTAGATTTTGCTTGCGTTATTTTTTTTCATCGCTCGTGAGATGTGAACCACGTAGAGTATTTTTAGTGTTCTTTATCCTGTCAGGGTGATTTCTCTTTTGTTAGAGGAGATATACTCCTCATGAAGCTTTTAGACCATCTGCGTGATGATATCGTAGAGTTTGATCCAGTTAAGTTGTATTATTGACCTTTTTATTATGCATAGGCTATGACTGTACTTTCGTGAAAATTCAATTGAGAGCACTTTATCAAATGTGCTAGAAACTCTAAATGTAAATGATGCTAATATGGAAACTAGTTGAAAAAACTTCCTCCAATGCCGAAAAGGCAATTAAGGTCAGAAAAAATAGTGGAAAAATCGAGGGCATTTTATTTGCTAATTCTATTTTAAATAATGTTAAATCTGATTTAGATGATATTGCTATCAATGTCATCTCCTTTGAGTATACTTAGCTGAGGAGGAATCCTTGACACCACACACTCTAGCAGAAAATCGAGGGCATAACCCTAAAACGGGCTAAGAACAAATGCAAGGGCGGGCCTGTAATTACGCGGGCCCTCGGATGCGCCTAAACGCCTAGGCCTCGGGTCTACTTCTACTTCACATGTCTAACAAGTGCCCGGGCAAGCTTGAACGCCTAAATCTCACTCGCCTGGAAGTTCCCGAGCGCCCATGTCTGCCAGTCGAGCGCCTGGGCTCGCCAGAACCCCTGCTCCTCCAAAAAGTTTCTTCAAAACAGCAAAAGTTTCTAACCTGTTAAGTTGGAATATCAATCTCTCGATTAGTAGCAATGGTAAGATATACGGTTTCCTTAAACCATAAAATGGTCTCAAGCAAAGGTGCTCTCTACCCCCTTACATATTCACTTAGACGTTGGATGAACTGACATCCATTTTCTTCATATAAATGCCAAATAGCACATTTATTCCTTATGCTATAGGATTATTATGACTTACTGTTTATAAATGAATCTTTTGCTCTGGAGAAATTAGCAGACTGAGCATTGCTGCTCTTAAGAGAATTCTCACATGATTTAATCTCGGTGATAATTAGTTTTGGCCTTAATGATTACTGATTATGTATATATATATATATATATATATATATATATATATAAAAGCTGAAATACGTTACCAGAGATGCATATAGGAACATGGCCAGAAAATAAGCAATCCTCGAGCCAACATCAAAATGCCCAACAATCGCTGCCCATGAAAGGCATCCCAGACTCGGCGCAGCAATAAATAAGAAGAAAACAGGGTGAAGATCTTTCGGCAGTGTCTCATTCGTCGAAAGCCTCTGATACAGAGTCACAAACAGGACAATATAATGTGCTAAGCCAACACCAAAGAAGAAAATTGCTCCTTCTTTTAACCCCATGGATGAGCCGAGTAATGCGCCAGCAAAGTTTCCAATGATTGACAAGTGAGTAGATGGGTTGGCTACCTTCGAAAGCCTTCGTTCGCCTCCCATCATCCACTGTCCGTAGATTTTGAGCTCGAGGCAGAGTATAGGCGCCATGGATATGTACCACAAGGCATCGTGCAAGTTCTTGGCTATTAATGGAGGCAAACCTACGACTAATAAAATGCAGCCTACCGAAGGGACGAAGAAGAAGTTCACTCTTATAGGATGCAGGAACTCTCTTCTCACTGCTTCGAAATAAAATATCATTTTTAAGCTGTATATCAAAGCTGCAGAAGCCATCAATGAAAGGGAGATGCACCAGAGCACGTAGTTCACTGTTAGGCTTATGTGAAGAAAGCTCATCGCAGGAGATGTGGCTATTGTCTTCCAAAGCAGGGCTTGGATTGCAAAGCCAACAGACACTCCGAAAGAAGATATGGTGAAGCGCAGAAGGAAAGGCCATTTCTCATCTTGAGGAAGAAGTAACTTCTCCGAAGGCTGAAAAGGCGTTTAACAGATTAATATGTGTGAAGAGAGTGAGTGAGAATTGATGTAGCTTGCCTTAAGGGTCTCTAGCTCGGGTCCTTCAAGAGCTGCAAAATAACGTTCCGCTGTAGGAGATTCTTCTGGCCCATCGCCTCCTTCAAATTCAGAGATTTCATTTCGATCCATTGAGTTTCCATTTTGATTTGAGTAGTTCTTTTCAAATCTACGTGAGTATGTTCTGAAAGGATCATAGCAGCTGTCTTTAGACAGCCTTCTGCTGCTCGGGAAATTTTGATGTTCTTGTGTCCTGAAATCTGCCAACTCTGGCTGGAGATTCAAAGCTTGAACTTGATTCTTAGATATGGAATTTGATTGAACTTTTTCTTGGACAGCATTTGCATAAATGGGAGGAGCACTATTGACTAAAGGAATATCGACAACATATTCTGTCGCATGCAGGTCCATTTCTTTGTATTCCTGTTTTAAAAATGATATTACAAATTAAGAATGGATGATCTATGCTTCGATTTATAATAACTAATAAGTTATTCGGAAACAAGACACAATTTTTTATTCCTTTTTTAAAAGGATATAGTAATTAGTTTTATCATAATCTAATGGCTTGTAGGCATTAGATATAGGAAATGTATAATCGATTTTTTTTTTTTTTAAAGAAAATTTATACTTTCAAAATATATTTTTTCAATAATATATATATATATATATATATATATACAATTGAGTTAGAGATCGATAATGTCTAAGTCAATTGAGAGCTTGATTAGCCCCAATTATTAAGATAAATAGCTTGATTAAATAATAATGGATATCATATGGTTTATAATTAATTTTAAAATCCTTGAATGCTACATTACATTGAGATTATAACCTTGAACATTCATTAAGACATCGTGAATAAATTAAACTTTAAAATAATTTACATATGGGTTTCATGTGGCTGATATTTGGGTCAGTGCAAGCTATGGAGTGATCCAGAGACTACACATATCCTAAGGAGGAAGTGTCTGTGTTTTGGGAGACCCCTTGGTTAAGCAAATATGCTTAACTCTTCATTTGTTCTGCAATGTGCACGCAGAGCAAAACTTAAATAAGATAAATAGCTTAAAAATGCATTTCTCATAATCTTATTGATTTTGAATGGTTTACAATAGTCTTATGACTATCCTTTACTCAGTCTTTGAGACTGAATTTTACTTTACATTACATCCTTCTGCCTTGTATTGTACATTACAGTTTTCAACTTCTTTGCAATATATATATATATATATATATATATATATATATATATATATATATATATATATATATATATATATATATATATATATATATAGTTCTTACTTACATTTTCCTTAGACTATTTTACTGTTATTGTTACTTAGCATACATTCCTATTGAACATATACATGTTTCCTTCATTCTTCATATGCACTTTATTATTTTAGATCTGTAGTTTCATTTCATATTTCTTCCTTATATTTCTTGTGTAGACTAGAGCAGCCCACTGTGACTATTATCATTGCTTATTCTTTTACTATTTAGTCTGTTACATTTTTAGTACATACTTCCTTTCATTCCTAAGGGCACCGCTTTTATTATAATTGTGAATAATGAAAATGATATCCGCTAAACATAGATATATAAAACTTAGCAAAACCCTAAAATATACTCAGACTTCTTAATTCTAATAACTTATTTTTCTTTTATTGGATGTGTCATACCATATTAAAAATCAAATACGATAGACTAGAAGCTTAGAGAGAAGCTTGGACCTGAGACAAACTCTGAACTTTAGAAGCAGCTGTGAATACTTTATTTTTTTCCTTGCTTTTCAGTGAAGATGAGAGCTTTTACAATACTTCAAACTATTTTTTAATAACTAAAACTCTGAATACTTTGTTTTTTGTGGGTGATGAATGCATTTTCTTTCCTTTTACTCTAGATGATTTGGATGGTAGATATAGTTGTATATATTGCATTCTTATTACTTATTTTCCTTATCTTAAGAGATTCTTAGCCACATAGTGCTTAATAATGTGATAGATTTCTACTAATTTAGTATTAAGTACTATAGTAATCCCTATTGCTGGGTTGGTTTATGCTAACTTAGCACCAAGGCATTACACACCGCTACATTATTGCTGGGCAGATGTGCCTAACTCCTCGATTGTTATGTACCGTGCCTGTAGAACACATTAAAATAAAATAAATCAAATAATATTTACTATTTATAATCTTCAAGACTGTGCTTTAAATTTTATTCATACCCAAGGACTAAATTACTTTACATACTTTTGTGCTTTACAATTTTCTTATGTACTTACAGTTCAATTACTTCTATTTACTGCAGTGTAGTCTTTATTCAATTTTACCATCCTATTTCCTTACACAACTTTTATATTTACTCAACAAATATCCTATTGGATATATTCATTTTTGTACTCATTTCCATATGTAGACCAGTATATATATATATATATATATATATATATATATATATATATATATATATATATATATATATATATATATATATGTACTTGATCCTTTTTCTTAATATGTTTTATGTAGCTTTTGAACAGCTATATTTAGTACGTGTATTTACTTCCTTTACCTAATATTTTCCAATCAATTCTTTACTTCAATACCTTTCCTTTATATTGCATCGTGCACCGCTTTAAATAATTATAAATGTTAAATGTGATACTTTAACAATAATAATATTACAACCCTAAAACCTACTTAGAATTTATAAGTATAACCACCATTTTTCTGTTGTTGATGGTGCCTACCGTATAAAATCCATATACAGTAGATTTTGGCGCTTGGATGTGTTACAGACTACGAACAAGGATTTGAACTTGAATATCAGCCTTGTAGATCTTTTTCTTTCAATTCTTTTTAATTTATCTTTCCCGTGAGGACGTGTGACGACCCCCACCTTTGTTCCATACCCAATCTTGATCCCGAATTCTTAATAGATCCTAGTTAAGGCGTGGAGTCTAGGGTGGCGTCATCATTTTATGCCGAGGATTGTAGTCGAGAGTTTAGAATAATAATATAAAGATCACAGATATTTTGCTCAAATAATTAGAGAACATAAAAGTATAATTTTTTATTCTAAAAAGAGTATTATTACAAGATCAGGTTTCTCTTTTATTTATAATTACAATAATAGAATAAATAGTGCAGTGGTAGATTGATCAAGCTATCTCCAGATCCTCAGCAGCGACCTGACCTGGAATTTACAACGAAAATGTCCTGGTAGAACCCTGTTAGAGAAAAAATCTAGTACTTCGAATACAATTAATTACATTGTATATATGAGCAAATGCATGAAACTTAAGTGCAGGAAAAAATGCAGAGAATCATAATATTAAAAATTTGAAAGACAGAATTTCCACTTTTGAATATTATCATGGCTTTTCCTGTAAATCAAAATTTTAGCGATAATTTTGAAAAAGCAATAAAAGTAACTTATCGTAAGTAAGTCATACTTATCAAAAATTGATATTTTTATCTCAAAATTGAATAATATATATATATATATATAATTTTTATTCGAGCGGGCAATTTCTCGAATCTTGAAAAAATCAAGCACATATACTATGATTACAAATTGGGTTCAAATATTATCATTCAGTCATTATTCCACCTATGCTAGCCCCCTTGTATGCATATTCATAATCTCCTTATATCTTCACGGAATAGTATGATAGCGAACTATCCCCGTTCTTATTATATTCTGTACAGACTGTAAATACTCCTCATGGAATCCAATTTAATTCAATCAATCAAGATCCATTATCTATCTTTAAAAATATCTCATGTAATGACAGTAAACTTTAATTATAGCAGAGTAAGAAACTAGTTTGGTAAAATTTGTGGAGCAAAAGCGTATAATCAAATCAACATATATAAATGTAGTTCATGATATTCGGGTACCTATTTTCCTTAACTAGGTTGACTTCTCTTGAATCTGTGTAAAATTTATTTATTAGAAAACTATCGATGGGTAAGAAAATAAAGATATTTGTATTATTATATTTCTAATTCTCTCTATCTCTAGTTCTTTCTCTTACTGTTTCAGTGTTAGTGTAAATAAGATGATGATAATGATGGTGATGAAGATAGTAATGATAGTAGTGATGATCGTAGTTGTGACGATAGTGATAACGACAATAATAATAACAGTAATAATAATATTATTAATAATAATAACTGATGTTATTATTATTAGTATTATTTATATTTATAAGTATAGAAATGAAAGTCATTATGGAAGAGCAAAAGTATAAACGATAATAATGATAATAATAATATTTTATTATTATTATTATCATCATTATTTTTAGGAGAATCTATATGTAAAAGTATTATTTTTATTGCTCTATATAAGAGAGTACAATAAATAAAAGAAAATAAAATTGTTATTTCGGGTGATAAATTTATACAAATGAGTTTATTTTGGAGAAGATAATATTATGATAATATTAACAGGATAATAATGATAGTATAAATATTATTATTATTATTATATGAAGATGATAATAAGTATAACTTATTATCATATTATTTTAAGAAGAGAGATAGTATTATAATAATAATATTTTTGTATTTATAATAATAGTAATTATTATTGCTATTATTATTATTTAGAGAATAATAATAGAGAGAGAATATTATAATATTAGTGAGAGATATTATAATAATATTATTTAAATATTAAATATTATAATTACATATTTAATTATTATTATTATTATTATTATATATATATATATACATATATACTAACATAACATATATATATATATACATATGTGTGTGTATATATATATATATATAAAAGAATAATAATTAAAATTGAGTAAGGATAAATGCAAGAATTAAATAATAAAAAGAAAAATTAGTGATTAGTAGCATAAAAATAAATGTAAAAATTAGTTGTTAATTAATTAGTTTAGTTAGGAGTCAAATTAAATTTTTAGTTATTTTTAAATGCTCATTAAAAAATTTTATATTTCAATTGGCCCATTTAATTTTATGACTCACTTTTTTTTTGAGTTATTGTAGGCCTTCTCCCCATTAAAAAGGGGCTTGCTGAGGGCGGCGGAGACTTGCCGAGGAGGTAGTAGATGGCTGTGGGAATTTCGGCAGCATGCCGGCATGGCATCGGCACGGCGAGGCGGCGGGGCGAGGGGCGGCCATTGGCCGGGGAAGAAGAAGAAGAGGAAAAGAGGTGGGGGGAAGACTTTGGGATTGCCGGGGGGGAGGGAGAGGATGGTTGGAGGTTGTCGGCAAGGTATGAAGGTGGAGGAGGGAGGTCGGCAGCCAGCCGGAGGAGGAGGAGGAGAAACTTGATTGAAAAACAGAGGAGGGCAACCCTATTTATAGGGAGCAGGGGCTGCCCGCCGGCCTCCGGTCAGCCCGGGGAGGCCGGGCAGGGGGCGGTGTGGCCGCTCCAAAGGGGAAGTGGGGTGGGTGTGGCCGCTCCAAAGGGGAAGTGGGGTGGGGGGCCGATCCTTCATAGCTGCGTGCAAAGCACACATCGATTAGGGTTAGTAGGCTTAGGAAAATAACTGGAGAAGAAGAAAGAAGGAGAAATAAGGAAAGGAAATTTTAAAAATAAAAATAAATATAAAATAAAAAATTTAATTTAAATTAATCGTATTTTTTTTGTTGTTTGAATTCCAAATTTGACGAAACTTGACCCGAATGTTCATCTTGACGAGACAAACATCCTCGAACGAAGTTATATTTTATTTTTAATTAATTTTTGAAAGTAAAAACTTCAAAAATTAATTACGGACAATCCGGGGCTCAAAATTCGATGAAAAATTTTGTTTAGCCTTATTTTATTATTGTGAATCCAACGACACCAAAATTATTTAATTTGGACTTATATTTAATTTCCTAATTTTCCTTATTTAAAAATTCGATAATTAATATAAGAATATATGTCCGTCAGATTGCCTTCAAACTTGGGCATTATGATCACAAAAATATTCTCTTTTTAATGATCTACTTTGTTTGGTCTAATTTTGAACTTGCTCGAGGATTTAATTTTGTCCTGATTTGGTTAACATTTTGACTTTCAAAAATTTTGGATTGTTACAGACTCCTCTATTTAAAATCGATGTTGTCATCTACATCATAGGTAGTTTAGGTTAGAAATTACCTTGTTACTTTGAAGAGATTTGATTATTTTGTGTGCATGTCGTCTTCTTTTTCCCAGTAGCTTCTTTTAAACTTTGGTTGCTCCATTTAACTTTCACCATAGGAATTGATTTGCTACGAAGTTGACAAATTTTTTTTGCCATAATTTTGATAGGTACTTTGATATATGCTAAGTCTAGATGGATGCATTCTCCAAGAGCATAAGTTTGTTATTCTGGGTTGATTAAGCATTTGTAAAGAGATGATACATGAAAGATATTATGTACTTTAAAAATATTTTATGGTAACCTTAATTCGTAAGATGAGCTTCCTACTTGAGCTAATACTTCAAATGATCTGATAAATCTAGGGTTTAGCTTTCTTGTTATTCCAAAACGGTGTATCCCTTTTATCAGAATTACCTTTAAATAGGAAAAATCTCATACTTGGAATTTGATTGACCTATGTTTAAGATCATAATATTTCTTTTGTCAATCCTGTGTTGTTTGCATTCTTTTATTAGTTGAACTTTTTGTTTTGTAGCTTCTATGAGTTCTGATTCATAGATTTGAGTGTCGCCTAGTTCGAACCAAGATAATGGTGTATTACACCTCCTTCTATATAGCGCTTCATATGGAGCCATTCTTATACTTTCTTGATGGCTGTTATTATATGCAAATTCTATTAATGAAATATGTTCTTTCCAGTTGCCACCGAAGTCTAGTATGCATAGTCTTAAGAGATCTTCTAATACTTGATTTACCCATTCTGTCCGACCATCAATTTGATGATGAAATGCGGTACTCATAGCTAGATTGGTTCCTAGGTCTTGATTTATAGATTTTCAGAAATGTAATGTAAATTGAATGTCTCGATCAAATACTATTGTTGAAGGGATTCCGGGTAGCCTGATAATCTTCTTTATAAATATTTTTACTAATTTCTCTATGTTATCTATTTTCTTGATTGGAATGAAATGTGCTGATTTTGTAAGCCTGTCTATTATTACCCAAATAGTATCTGCTTCCATTTTATCTCTAGGAAGTTTGACAATAAAGTCCATGAAGATGTTTGTCCATTTCCATTATGGAATTTGTAATGGTTGTAGAAGCTCTCCTGGTTTCTGATGTTCTGCTTTTCGAGGTTACAAGCTTGACAACGAGTTACAAATTTTCAAATGTCTTTCTTTGACCTAGGCCACCAGAATACTTTCTTTAAACATCTATACATTTTTGTACTTCTTGGATGTATTGTGTATTATGAATGATAAGACTCAGTTAGTATTTAATTATGCAATTCAGGATTATTATGAATCCGTATTCTTGTCTCATGGTAAATATAAATGTCTTTCAAATGTAAATTCTTCTTAAGTCCACTTTCTTCCTTTATTATTTGGATGATTGAAATGGCATATACTTATATTATATTAAGCATATATTTTTTTATCTTAGAGATTCTTGGCTCCTCATAGTTATTAATAGTGGGTTAAGACTTACTAATCTAGTGTTGAGTACTATAGTAACACTCACTACTGGATTAGGCTGCATAATCTAGCATCAGGGGGTTACAATTAGATAAAAGTTGGTCAAAACAAAGGGAAAGTACATGCATAGAGAAATACCCTTCCAATCATACTGTCTGACATGAAAGCAAAGTAAACATATTGATAAAAATAACTTAGGATAGTTAACGCACTCTAGTAATAGAACGGTAATTTAATATATAGCAACAACGAATTTGAACTAGAGTTTTTCCTTAGACTATTCCATCAACATTTCCTATATTTTCTTCTTAATAATTCTGTATTACCCTTCCTTATCCAAAATAAAACTTGAATCCAATCCTAATTCCAATCTTTCTTTCATCTCTGTCAAGAAGATAAATCTCCAAATCTTCCTACTGCTCCTAATGAATTTAGTATTCTAGTAGGGTTAATAAAGATCTTAGTTAAGACTCAAACTCTAGTGGTTCAAGTTCTCCTAATTTTTCCTATCCAACAAGTAATTTAGTTCATCTCTTAAGCAACTTTTAATTCATCTAAAGAAATATTTTGTCTTGCCTTTCTCCGTTTAAACCCTCCTACCCTTAATGTATCTGCTGCATAACTTGGAGCAGTCATTTGGTTGCATGGGTTAGTGCTAAATCCTCAAACATAAGACATGCTTAGGTGTAGCATAAGGATGATGCCAAAGGTAGTAGGATAGTTTTTAATAATTAGGAGTAAGGTAATGATCTTGTCAATCTTTTATATATATTAGCAAGTAAGAAACTTAAACTCTAAATGCTTAGAATCCTAAGTTAAGGGATTTAAACCCCATGTTCATAATTTAATCTCTTAAATCCTAATCTTGATAGATTATATCAAGGTTGGTTTGTAGTATGAAATGACAATTTGAATGATTTATTTAATTATTGAACTATAGGCAATATTGCTTGGTTTGAGATAGAACTTGTTGAGTTATAATGCTTTAATCTTATAGGACCATGAATATAAGATTGTACTGGATAGTATGATATTAGAGATTCTGAGCTTATATACTCTCAAAGTAGTTAGAATGTAAAATTAGAGCAAATTTACCACTAACAATAGAGAAGAGAATGGTGAATATTAAAACATATAAATTAGGTTACAAATGAACTTACAGAAACTATATTTGTATATATTTCATCAATATTATTTGGTAATCTAATAAAGCTAATCTTAAGATCAATGCAAATTCCCAGGATCATGGGTGTGATAAATGAATCTGAATTAGGATAAATAATAATGTGATTAAACTAATGTTATGTCCATTATTGTTTGATTGATGTTTTAGGATCTGTATTATTGTAATAGGACACTAAGTTTAGGATAAGACTTATAATTATAAGACTTAAACTTGCAGCACCTTGAAGACTTACTCAAAAAAGCAATAAGATGTATCAAGACTTCAAGAGGTCACTCTTGTTACTTAGTCAAGGCAAAGTATTTGAAGCTCGGTAAAGTACTAAAATTTTAGAAATACCTGAATAACAGTAGGTCGACATTTCTATTATAACAACCCAAGTTATTACCCATAATTAGAACTAATCCAAGTCCTAAGTTTGGTTCTAATGCACTAATTAAGTAATTTGGAGTTCACCACCAAGACTTAATCCAAATCAGGGGTCAATAGATCAAACCTTGATTCTAGAATTTTAGGAACCCTGGAAATTGACCTAATATTTGACCTCAGATCAAAAATTGGACTTCATCATTGCGCTCATTGCTCCCAAATTAGCTAGGGGCGATGTTTTGGTGACAGTCGGAAGTCGTCGAAAATCCATCGAATATTTTAATAATATTTAAATACCTCAAAAATTAGGAAAATTAAATACTCATCAAAATCAAAATTTGACTTCACGATTGCATTCCTCACCCTCAATTAGCTAGGGTTAATATTTGAAAATTTTTGGAAATCATTTAATTAATTAAAATTATTTAATAAATTCAGAATTTAAATGATTTAATAAAATTTTAATTAAATTAACTAATTAATTAAAACCTGCGGCACCATTAAGTCCCTAATGCCGTCCGCCAAAATAAGCCTTGTCGTTTGCAATCCTCGCCAGATCAGACGGCGCAGAGTTGTCTCCTTCCTTGAGCGCTCCGTCATCCTCCACACGGCAAGCTGCCACGCGATCCGCCCAACCGGAGCCTCCCAGGCCTCAGCGAGTCTGTCTTGCCTTCCAATTAGCTCCCATCCGCACTTAGGGATACCATTTTGTGCGTAGTGGGACCTCTGAAGCCTAAGCATTTGCACTCATCGCTCACTAGTACCTCTGATCTTCCCATTTTCATCATGCAATTTTAATCAACTTATTTCGTTTACCTATTTCACGTTTTGAATTATTTAATGCTAGTATCTGATCGGTCGATAGTGGTCCAATTAATCACAATTTTGTGATCCCTAAACAGTAGTGAATAGTATCCACCTCTCGTTCCGATTAGGGCTAGCTAGGGTTAGCCTTATCTTAGGTTATGCGCATCCTCGACCCTCAGCTCGGCCGTCATCATCTTCCAGGACCTCCACTTGGCCGAGCAGGTCGGACCCTGCCTCATTGGAGTAGCCCGTTACAGCGTGCCCTAGGTTCGATCCTTGGTCGAAAGGAAGGAGAAGGACCTCAGGCCGGGTCGGGTCAGCTCGATCAGTAAATCATTTGAGACTGCACGTGGAGGATGTAGGCCTTCCACGTGTAGCGCAACGCGGTGCTGGGTGGGTC
The DNA here is from genome assembly GCA_016760335.1 of Gastrodia elata. Taxonomy (NCBI): domain Eukaryota; kingdom Viridiplantae; phylum Streptophyta; class Magnoliopsida; order Asparagales; family Orchidaceae; genus Gastrodia; species Gastrodia elata. The sequence goes on along the minus strand of CM028677.1, from coordinate 16,842,654 downwards.
CTGCGGGCCACACGTCATGCTCATACCGATCATGCAGTAGAGGTGGGGCCCATGTCTGCACAGCCGCGTCAACACCGCCCTGTCCAACCCAACAGTGGGACCCTATTTGTCTTCCCGTCGAGTCTGCATGCGCCACGTGGCTCAGTGGGCTCGTCGCTGTTCCCGTCGTCTGATCTAGTGGGACCCGCATCTCTGCGTCATCCAATCCCTGTCCACCGCGTGTCAATGGCGGGTCTCACCACCATATTTATTTTATTTAATTAATCTGTTATATGTTATTTAATTTAATTATGTTATATTTAATTAAACAGTAAGTATAGATTAATTTAAATGGAATTAAATTAGATCAAAAACTTTAAACACTCATAACTATTAAGCCAATAATCAAAATATATTAAATATATCTCATTTTGCTCAAAAAAATGAGAAGAATATTGTGGTAGTATCAATCTTCCTGTATGATGCCTAGACAAGATAGTGACATTGTATGACCCCCACACTTGTACCAAAATTTCTCATAACCATAACTTTGTACCTAGTGATCCAAACCTAATCAATATGGGTCTCATTTTAATTAGGAGAGTGTCTAGTTTACTCTGATAGTATTAGTTTTGATGGTGGATCATTAATTTGACTAATCACTTTTAGGACCTTCTCTAATTACCCCTTAAAGACCTAGAACTTCATTTATCTATAATTTAATCAGTTGGACTCCAAATCAGGTCATCCAATATACCATTTAAATCAAAAAAGTATAACCAACAGTTATCTAAGATAAAATTAGGGTTTTGACTACTAGAAACCCTAATTTGCCCTAATTACCCTTAACCCTAATTAGGTCATTACTTGATCAATTGAGATTCAATTTGAGTCTACTCCTAGTTAAAGTACTCAGTGTAATATAGGAAAGCTATAGCCACTGAGTTTACTAAATTTGAATCTCAAATGGAAAAGTTTGATTTTGACTTTTCTTAAACTCTAGAAATTACATAATTACCCCTCAATCTTGAAATGGCCATAATTCAACCAATAAACATCAGAATTTAGTATTTTTGTACTATATGGAATACTTGGACAGTAAACAATAGTAAACGGAAAAATTTTTAGACTTCACTAGGTGAAATTACCAAAATGCCCTTATAGGTTAAAATTCTTAATTTGAACCCATATGACTTGATTCCTATCCAAATTTGGTGAACTTACTGTCTATCTTCATGTTAGACAATAAAGAATCATTTGGCATCTGCAAAATTCAATTTATAGCCCTTAATAAAAAAATAGCACTTTAGACCCTTAAGTAGGGGCAAAATGGTCATTTTGCCCTAAATTTAGGTTAAGCACCCTGGACACTTAAAATATCATTTTAATCAACAAAATTAATAATAATGCTAATTTAGAATCAATTTAGACTCTTAACCTCTTAAATTAAGTAATTTGATAAAACTTTAAATTAAAGCTTACAGATCCCCTAAGTAAATTTAATCTATCATAACTTAACCAAAACTCTTCCTTAACTCCATTAAATTAATTAGAACAGCAAATGAGGATAGATCATGATAAATTCCATCAACTCCTAAAAATTTCCTAAGTCATGTCATTAGGAGCTTATTAGGATCTACACTTCACCTTAGAAACTTTTCCTTAAGATCGGGAATATATACTAGATTAAATTTCATTCATTGAATAAAGTAAGTTATTCAATGAATGGAATCTTGATTTTATTAGTTTCTAAATTTTCATAATTTAACTCTAATTATTTTATCTTTTAATTTTAGCTTAAGATTATGAGAATCATTTTATTAAGCTTGATTGTACTTAATAGAACTTGCCTTAATCTTTAGTTCACATTTAGATTTAAACCTTAGATCTTAAGCCTTACTTTTGGAAATATGTGGTGTTTAATTCATAATCTTTAGTTTAGTGGATCTTGACCAGATCTTAGCTTAGAACGTCTAAATTTATCAATTAGGACGTATTGAATTCTTATTTAACTTGTAGGCGATATTGATTGAATTAAATTAAAACCTAATCAGTTCTGATTGTTTTAACTTATAAGGCTGTGCTTTTAAGTTATACTTGATAATAGGAATTGGAGATCCTAAACTTATGTAACTTATAATAGTTAGAATGGCTTAAGTAGATAACAACAGATGTCACCATGTGTAGTAAAGTCCCTTGTTCACTATTAGTTTGTTTGTGCTTTCGCATTCTTTGTATTTTATGCCATTACCTTGAATATGTCATATAAGATAACATTATTTTATGAAATGAAAATATAGAATAATTAGAATAATATTTGCATTGGATTCAGTTTTCTGGTCAATTTTTGTGCACTTTTACCATACTGGACAAGGGTAAGGAGAAATAATAGATAACTTAGCATTACTCATTGAGTTTTGTGTTTAGTTGGAACCCAAATAATCTTGCAGACGTGCTTGACTCCTCAGCTGCTTCTGGACATGTTCACAAGAGAAAAGTAAAATAACTAAAATTCATTACATTTGTATTTTCTGCCTCCTCAGTTCTTCCTATTTTGTTCTGTTCTGCCCTACCCCAGAAAGGCTATGAGAATTTTCTATAGGCCTGATTGGCCAATCTTTCTGATATGACAGTCTATACATACATATTTATTATTTTACTATTACCTTTTACTTCAGTCAACTTTACTTTACCTACTTACTTGTATACTTATAGGATGCTAATTTTTGTTACTGCTTAATATACTTATCATAAACATATTATTTACTTTTAGACTTGCATAATTCATATGATCATTAGCATATTTAGGATTAATATATTTTTTTAGTTCTTTTCTTATTATATTTATATATGTATGCTTAGCCTTGTCTTAGCTTATTATTGAGGTATGCTCTTTTGCCTCATTTTTGTTTACTTATAACTCATCATATACTTTTGTACGATTGTCGCTCCTATGCTAGTTTACTTTGTATGGTTTAAGCAAATTGTGACATTAATAAATTCATGAAATATTATCAGCCTAAAATGTACTTAGACAATATGTTTAACAAGAATTTCTTTTCTTGGTTGGGGCCATGGCATTGTGAAACCAACAATGTCAGAATCTGATCGCTTTGAGGAGCTTGTGCCTGAAGAGGAGCCTTTCTTAGAGGAAGAGCAGCAGGGTTGAGCTGAAGCCATATAGATCCTTTTTTTTCTTTATTCGTGAGGATGAGATATGCATTTTTATTTTCCTAAAACTTATTTAAATGTTGTAATAATATAATTACCCATGACTGTGTTTCTTATTGTACTATTTATCCCCAGGAGTTTGTTACTGTTTTCTTACTTATATTATGGTGAATTGGATGTACCCTTTAATTTCCCTTACTTTCGCACTCTGTGTTTCTATTTACTTAATGATTGATCTTATAGCATGTATTTTGGGGCACATCCTTCCCTTATTAGTGGATTGTGAATTACACTTAATTTAATGATAAGTGAGGGATTTGCCAGAGTTGTACACCTCCCCATGACCTAATCTTGTGGAATAGGGGGATGGGGCCACACCTATAGAATTTATATATGGCATATCTCAAGGCAGATCAAGTGCTGATGCACTATGAGTTGAGGTCGCTAGGCTAATCAAACTACCCCATTTGACAAACTAATTTCGTTAAAGATCTAGCTAGGTTGCTAAGTCATTCACCTATTCGCTACACCTAAAAACCATAAGTTTTAGATTGAGTTAGTAAATTCATCTCTCACTTCTGGCAAGTTGTTCAATAATATTGGGGAATAATTTCAGCCATGAATTCAACCTTCCATTCCTAAGTGGATGGCAAACTTGTAATGACCCACATAAGTAATATTAAGTGAAACTCTTAAAATTAAGGAACCTTTTCAAATAATGGTTTGAGTTCTTAATAAGAACTTTATGGTTTAGTGTGCTCAACTAACAGTGCTCCCATGATAGGTGACCTACTGAAAAGTTATCTTCTAAGGATAAAACTATGAGATATTTTAGGCCAAAGTGGATAATACCTTGGTACTTAAGAGTTTGGACTGTTACAAAACTGAAAGAGGAAATCAGAGCCTGGATGTAACAACCCTAGGTTGTTACTTTGTAAATGCATAGATAACATAACCCCTTTATTTCTATCACCATTGCTTATAGAACCTCAAACTAAGCCTATCTAGAAAATTTGAAGTCCATTGGACTTCTCTAGGCCTAAAAAGACAATTTGATCAGTCTATATGCCTTAGTTTATACCCAAAATATTTTGATCTCAAAATTAAATTCTGATTGTATTTTTGAATTCATCACCCCCAAATTAGCTAAGGGTGAAAATTTGGTGCAATTTGGAATTCATTTGGGCCATAATTCAATTTAAATTAAAATGGTTCAATTGCACATAGGGGTTCCTATTAATTCAAAATTGCATTTAAACCCCTAAAACTAAATAAACGGCCGGGATCCGCTGGGCAGACCGCGGGCGATCCGTTGCGGCTCCCGGGTCACGCGACAGCAGGATCCTGCACATTTGGCCATTGCGCCTTATTGATCCTATGGCTAGGATTAGTTTCCGCGGAATCGCGAATCTGTCGTTGGATCCACCCCGTGGATCCTACGTCCAGGATCATCCTCAAGACCGGCCGTTAGGATACAGTCAATCCAAGCCATAGCGCAATTTGATCGATAGATCAGACGACATCCAAGGCACCCGGCACTGTGGATCTTCGTCCCCACCCATCCGCGTATCCGACCTAGAAGATCCCCGTACTGCCAGCTATCCATCTGGTCTGCCACTCCCCTCTCCAGCTCAGTAAGGCCATTAGCAACTTCCCTGGAATCACTAGGTACCCCAATTGAGCCTCGTGGCCCGACCAAGCTCAAATTGGAATCTCGAGAGCTCGGCCATGGCCCGCTCTCTCGGGTCCTCTCCAGCCCGAGTCAGCCCTCCAGAAGCTTCCCCACACCTCTGTAAGGCTATAAATAGCCTCAGCAAACCTTCCCTGGACCCTTTACTGATCAATTGAGCCCTCTGCATAGTCGTCGCCATTGCTGAAATTTCCAAGTGATGAAGCTTCTTCCAGGAGTTCCCGAGCTCGCGTACCGCTGATAGGAGAGTCTCCTGGAGTTCAGGAACTCTCGGTGAACCTCAAGGAAGCTCGACTACCCTGCAATCCCCTCTGCATTGTCTGCAAGCCCTCCCGATGAAACCAGGTATCCCTCTTACTGGATTCGAGCCAATGAGGCTCGAACCTTGCTCCTTTTGATGCGTCTGAGTCCGTATTATCATCTCGAACCCAAGGGTATCAAGATTAAGATCTAGGCTAGCTCTGATCGATTAAATTGATCGATCGGATTAAACCACTTAAGGATCGCCTCGGTTGAGTAAGGACCCGGCGATCCAGACCATCCCAGACCCTCAGACCAGATGGCTTCGATCCGCCTCACCTCCCTGATGGTGTAGGGATCGAGCCCGGGGTCTGGCGTGGCCTCTGTGGGGAGAATTATCTCCCCACATTAGCTCCAATGGAGGAGCCCCCGGGTGAGCAAGGTCTGGCCAATCCAGACTGTCTCACAAGGGGCTTCGAGTTCCAATCGATGCGTCTGACCATGGTGATCGAGTAGCGATCGAGTGCTGGTCGAGCCGTGGGCTGGATGCGCCGGAATTAGGCGATTATGGTTTCCCTAATCGGTCCCTGGATCGGGACGACAGAGTGGGGACGAAGGCTCTGTGCGGGCCGGGTCGACCCATGACCTGCGCTGTGCGATAGTGCCGGGTTTCCCTGGGCCCCGGTCGACTCGCGCAATTTGGTTAATGGGCCGAGTCGTTTAATTAAATTAGAATTATCGGAATTATTTTCCTTAAAATCATAGGATTTTGATTAAATAAAAATACAGAATATATTATTTGAATAACTTTTAATCCACTGGTCTAAATCCTATGGTATTATATATGAAAATGATCAAAAAAATCTCAGGAACCTAAATGTAAAATAAAAATGAACATCTGATGGTTAGATCATTAATTATTACCTAATTACAGTAAATCTTTATTAGGGTAAATTAGCAATTTTACTTATCCAAATTGCATGTTTAGGATGCCATTAGTTCACTTATGATACTTAGAATGCATGTGCTAAGTAGATTATTTTTCTGAGTTTTATACTTCTAATTATGCCCTAATTTTGTTAAATCATGATTTGAGAATTCTAGGGTTTATACCCATTGGATCTTAGCAAACCTAAGCTCTGATTAATTGTATGATTAATTAGAACTTGCATGTCAAATATCATGTAATTTGAATGGTTGGATTTATACTTATGTGCTAATCCCTTTGGATTGGAACTAGGGTTTGATTAGCACTAAGTACCCTCTGTTTTATAAACTGTGATTGTTAATCTAACTTATAACAGTAAGTTAAGTATAGTGGATTTATTTAGATAAGCTTATTAAGTATACTTGAATAAATCTAAAGATTTAGAATCTTAAATATCTTAATTAACTAAAGAAATCTTAAGATTTGGATCAAGCTTTTAAGACTTGAACTAGGTCTGAGATTGCCACCAATAATACATAATTAATCCACTGATTTGACATTGATATTTAAATGCATAACTTGATTTTACGTAAGGCATGAGAAAGGATCAAACCCTAATCTACTTATGAAGAATCTAAATCCTTAAGAACCCTAACTTAGTTGATTTGATTTCAAAACTATGGATTAAACATTTTCCAATAATGCATTTAATTTATTATTGATTCTAAACATTTGAATTAGATAAATTAAGGTTAATAATAATCCTTGGTGATTTCACCATCTGAATCAAACCTTAAGATCCCTGATTTTCTCTTAAGTAATAAAACTTGCATAAAAAGACTATTAATGCTATATTAATTGAATAAGTGATCAAAGCCTTAATAATATATTTGATTTAGATCCCATTATCTTAGTTTAAGTATGATCAGATGACTTAATCATCTGATCTAATCATCCTGAATCTAATCATAAAATAGAACCTAAGAGATTAATATCAACAGCTAGAAGGGAGATCTTGAGTATCTCTTCATAAAATCATCTTGAATTATTTAAAAGACCTAAATTCATATATCATGAGGTAGGAAGACTTGTATGATTCCTTGAGGTAGAAGTATAGAAGATCCCACCACCTTAGAAATTGATCTACTCTCCTTGTGGTAGTAATCCATTAAGGCACTAGAAAGATACTTCTCCTTGTGGTAGAATCCATATTAAGTGATCTTAAATCACACTTGATTGGTGAACCCTTGTATAGGACTTGCCTATTAGTTCAGGACTTGTAGTTTTGATAAATCCTTGTTCTATTAATTAGACATGATTGACCCCTGATCATTGGGTGGTGTAGTATAGTATACCCATATTACTGGCCCCCAGTAATATCTGGGATTGGTTGAGTCACTCTAAGTGAGATTTGTCTTTGTTACTATCCTGCGAGCTTAGGCAGATATAACCTCACTAAGAGTAAATCAATCGATTCTAAGAGTGTATTAAATGGGTACCCATTCCTTAGTTTAATTGAAAGACAAGTTGCCATCGGGCAATGCCTCCTAGTGAAGATCGATTCAATTGGTATGGCTCAAATAAACTAAGTAATGGGATTCACCTTTCTTAAGACACTAAGTATGATTATGAGTTTAATGACTTAATACTTAGCTTGAGATACAAAATCATCATCGGATGGTGCCTCCTAATGAAGATCGCTTTGTTATGGTGGCTTAATAAAACTAAGTGATAAGAACTCTATTCTTGCAATATATTTAATATGTGTATAAAATCATCCCGTCTAGTGATCTTTAAGTAAATAAGCAACTTTAACCAACCCTCGCTTAGAGATTTGGAGTCAGAATCCTTTTAGCAAGATTCTGCACAGTGGAGACTTAGGATTCATTATTGTTTCTTACTAAATTCTTCATGAATTTCAGGATTTTTCATTCATTCAATATAATGACATAAGCATAAGCATAAACATGAGTTGAACTCATTCCCTCTATTGTGACACATGATTATCAGTGATACAATATGAGATACGGAATATTATATACACAGACTGTGGAATTTCAGGGTGCATCTGCGTCACCATACTGACTTTCTAACTGTTGTGCTTACATTGGACCATACTACTCATAAACCTTCAGTGATAGTTCTGTGATATACTATGGTATAGCATATTTGTGAGCATTGTCTCAGTGGCATATAGTGTAGCTTATAGCATCCTTTTCAGCATAATATTTGTTTTACTTTCAGTTCTATTTGGTGATAGCTTCACATTTCATAGCCCTTTTACTGTCTTGTTTACTCAGTACTTATAGTTTTCCTCGCTTACATATTTTTCTTCAGCTCTGTTACGGCTTTACTTTACTTGTATACTTGTTATGTTTAATTTAGCTTTGCATAGCTAGTTTCGATGTGTTAGACTTTTTGTCTAACACGGGTACTTTTGGGATCTGACAATTTGCTAGATCCTAAGCAGTTTTTGGAGACAGGTCAGGAGGACGTACCAGAGACTCAAGAGGAGCATTTGGAGTTGTAGTGGACCGAGCATCTACTTTTACTTACTAGATATTTTCGGCATTTTAGATAGACTCTTTATATTTCTGCATTTAAATGGTCTGTAATAAACTCTGGATGTGCATTTACTTTTCTTTTCTGAGATGGATATTTACTACTGCTTAAGATGAATGTATCCTGGATGTTTTGCTTTTAGTTTCCGCACTTTGTTATACTACTATACTTAGTATTGTGATGTGACCAGCATACTAGAAATGTTGATATATTTTTATAACGTACATGGGTTCTTCCCCACTTTCTGGAACCGTGTGTACGTACTAGTCTAATACCTAAGATAAGTATTTCATTCTTACCTTAGATATTGGCTCTTGATCCTACTCTTAGGATTCAAGTCAGCAGCCTTCAGTATGGCTCCGTCTCTCTAGCCTATTCAGGATGATGGGTTTTGCTTGTATGACCCACCGTTCCCGAGTAGCGCATCGTTCCGCCGCCAAAATATGTATTACACTTGTCCTTTGCGCACGGCCACGGGACGGGGCGTTACACTGGAAGATTTGCTGCACATGTATTATACCTTGGAGAAAAAGTTGGAAGATCTCTTATCTTTATTATAGCTTGCTTGCAGCATTAGCTACTAAACCAGCAATAAGTATGGTATCTTATAAGGTGCTATATAGCAAGGATATATTACTACATTGGTTTGGTTTAGGATAGTTAGTACTCAACCGTTGTAGATCTGATTTAGTTGATGAAGCAGATAAAAAATATAGTTTTATTAGGAGGAGATGATTGACAGCTCATGATAGTTAGGTAAGACATTGTGGTTCTCACCACTGTTTAGTTTAAATCTTAGGAGGTATAGAGCAATCTCCAGATTAGTCAAATGTAAGGGGTGCTAAGATTTAGAGTATCTGGAGAAAGGAGTCCTAGTTATGTTGAATCATTCGAACTAATTGTGAAAGTAGGGACATTAGCAAATACATTGAGCCTACAAGTAGATTTTTGCAACAATGCATAATATCATTTCTGTGACATATCTAAAATGAGTGCTTGCAAAATCTTAGTCATCCTAGTTATATATTTGCAATAACATTATAGTATGACCTATCCTTTGTAGTAATTCTTGTTAGGATTATGGGTAAGGATTCTATGAAGTTGAAAAGCTTCAATATTCATATGGTTTAAAATCAGTGGCAAAATTCCATTATTGAGAATGCCACTTGGGAGATTGAAATAGAGATGCAAAATAAATACCTATAATTCTTTACTCGATCATGTAGTTTGCAACCCATAGATTTCAAGTTTTGCAAATCTAAGCCTTGAGTTTTATTTAATCATTGTGGCATCGAGGACAACACCTCTTTTAAGAGGGGGTGTCTGTAACAACCCAAGGTTGTTACCCTTCATTAACTAGTCTAATCAACAAGAAAACCCCTCTATTAGTCTCTAAAGGATCAAACTCATGGATTTTTGACCAATTTAAAAATCATTTGATTTTAATGAATATTTTAATCAATTTAAATAATTAGAAAAATATGAATATTATTTTAACATCCAATTATAAATCTAATTACATTTTGGAGTTCCTCACCCCCAAATTAGCTAAGGGTGAAGCTTGAGAATTTTTGGAGATCGATTAATAAATAAGATTTGATTAATTTAAATAGCATTAATTATTAATTATTTAAATAAGTAAAATCCTAAATTATTTAATTTTAATGGCTACTTCTGCCATTTAATTTAGATGAGAGGCGATCCATGCCATCCAATATTAACACCCGTGCCAATTGGACAACTCTGTGGCATGACCTTGATCTAGTCATTTGATCGAGATGTAGATCCAACATCATGATCTTCCACCCATGGTTAATAACTCGCATGATCTAATCATAAGTGTTGGATCGATCAAGAGACCTGGATTGATAGGAGTGTTGTCCTCCTATCGTACTCCACCTCATCCACGACAGCAATCGTGGTGTAGAGGCCATGCTACAGCCGCCCATCCTTGCTCAATTTTGATGAACTTAAGCATTTGGAAAGACTAAGGAGTGCCCTCGGCCTCTCTACGAGGAAAATTTTCTTGGAGAACTCGGCGAGCAATGGATGAATGGTACTCTATTATCGCTGATTTCAATTGATTATTTAGCTTAATTCAATTTCATTTTGCAATTCCCTAGAATGCTCTATCGTATACCTTGATCAATTGAACCTGAGTGAGTTTGTTTATGGCTTGATAGCACTAAGCCTGTATTGTAGTGTACAATTACTGGGCTTGTGAGGTCCCCTGATGCTCCCGTCGATCTCAGATGATGTCCTAGGGCTCCTTAGGTCGACCTTGACTCAAGAAATCCAACAACACCTCACTCAGGACATGAAACCCATTGTGGAGAGAACAACACTCCTCCATCGTAAAACCATAACCTTGTATCTATATAACTTAGGTTAGATCATTGTAGTTAATTTGGCGTAGGGCTTTTTATACCATCTTGTAGATCTCACCACTAACTTTGCTTTGATATATTATATGCATCCAGAACCGATCTTCATGCAAAGAATTTTAAAACCCTAGTCTTACCCCTTTTAGTTTCGATGGTAAAGAAGAAAAATGTTGGGTGGGTCAACTGTGACCCACGCGGCACTACTTATTGGGCCCATGACACGTGGCCCGGTTCGAGTAAACCCGTGACCCATCAACATTGGAATATTCTAAAGAACATTTTTTTTTTCAATTAAAGTAGAATCATATGGTAAATTTAATGCAATTTAAATTATTTGAAGAACTTAATAAATAATAATCTATATTGAAATTATATTTCAGAATAATCATAGAAAAGAGTAGAACGATAATATGACATTAAATTTCAACTTTAATAATTAATGTATATTTGAGCCTATAATGCTCCAAATTCATTGTACTACCTATCATTGGAATCCTTAAGCCATAAGGATCAATAATACACTATTTTTTATATTATTTAGACATCAAATTAAAAATATCATTTTCTAATCTTAAATAAATTATTAGTTATTAGAATTAGGGATTTAGTCATTTAGATCCCCTTTAACCTCTAGACAATATAAGATCTAGTTTGATTCATGTTTTGCTATTATTAGAACATCATAATGGGTTGTAGAAATTGAGATACCTAATTCTAAGAATTTGATAGGGACTCCTTAGATCAATCAAGAATAGGATATTATTGGAGAATTGGATTGAGCACAAAGAACTTCCAGCATACAATATCTGCAGTAGAAGCGATTTGATAGAGTGTGCTCTCTTCGATTGAGAATTAGGGTTACGTTGACAGTTACCAAGCAATTTGAAATTACAAAACTACAATAATAAAATCACAGCACATGCATACAAGAGATCATAGCACACAAAACATCCAAACACCAAAGATTACGTGGAAATCCCAAGAAAGAAAAAAATCATGGAGCCACACCACGAAAAAATCCACTATAAATACTTGAAGATTACAGAGTTACAAAGAGCTTATCTCCTTATCTAAAATACATTAGATTTTACTCTAATATGGAGAGGAGAGGAAGTATACACCACCAGGAGTCTTTCCTCCAACAAGCAAGGTATATCTTGCACAGCAGCTTCCTTAGGGCTTTACCTAAGGATCTCCTCCTTATAGCTTGCACAAGCCTCCAACTGAAAATGCCAACATATTGATCTCCTCCCAATTTCATTGTTTAAGTATCTGCCTAAAATTAGGACTATGAAAGATCCAAAATGCCCTCCATGACTAAAGCAGATTTTCGCTAGGCGCTACGGTGCGCCGTAGCGCCTGAATCTCAGGTTGGGATCCCTACGGCGCGCGGTAGCACCCGTGTCTCAGGTAGGCACCCACTGTGGCGCGCGGTAGCACCCGCATCTCAGGTTGGCACCAGCTGCGGTGCGCGATAGCGCCTACATCTCAGGTTGGGTCCACTGCAATGTGTTGTAGTGCCAATTTTCACTGTAGTGCCTGCTTCTCTATTTGCCGACAACTGAGGCGCGCGATGGCACCTCCGTCTCGGGTTGGGATTGCCATAGCGTGCTGCGGTGTGTCATGATGTGCTGCAGTGCCTATTTTGTTTCTAGACTTCACTTCTTGCTCTGAATCGACTCAGAACCTCTCAAAAGCTCACTGGAGCATGACTAGCATCTCCATGATGTACTAAATGGTCTCCATAACATAACAGATATAACCTATTGTAGAAGGTACTAAGAGAGCTATAATATGGTAGCACAACATTACATGCCTTGTTAGTGATTGCGCGGAGTTAGAAATGGTGGGTCAAATAAATTAATAGAAATTGACTAAACCTACTGCAGATGTTGGAAGTGTGTTAGAAGATATAGTGTAGCATTAATTATCTAGTTAAGTGATTAAAGATAGGTTAGTAGTTGGATAATAACATAGTAGTAGGAATAGTCTAGTGAAATTGTTGGAAATTCATATTGACTACTAATTATAGAACTTTGGATCTCCCTAAATGAATTTTAATAGACAATGCTTAGACCTAAAGACTAGTATTGCATAAGGTGAGATCTAAACCCAAGGCTTAAAAAAATTAATCTTATAATAAAACTAGTTTAGAAACCTTCCTATTGAAAGACATAATGAGGTTAGAGCTTGTAAGTAAATCCAGATTATAAGGGTAAACAATTTAATGTGTTGGGATGCCATGTTAATTAATAAGTAAAGTACTTAGATCCTTTCAAAGATGGTAGATTTCTAGACCTAAGATAGATCTAAATCATAATAATCTAAGGTTCATACCTTAACATGAGAGTGACAAATATGTTAATTAAGTACAATAGAAGAATTACACTTAAATGAACTTATCATAAGAACCATCACTCATTATACCTTAGAGATGAGCTTATATTATAAGACTATAGAAAGTCATTACTCCAATTAGACTATACCTAGATCATCCTTAATATTTTAAGATAACTAAAGAGCTAGTAAACCCATATTATGCTAATATTAATAGGTAAATCAGATTATAAGAAGTGAAGTAGAATTATAATCTAGGTCTTGTAAGTAAGAGAATCTTTGATCCAAGTAATGGGAAACCTATGCTTTTAAGAGTAATGGGAGATGTAGATGCTTATTAAGAGAAGTAAAACCTTTTAAGAATCAAGATGATAGAGAGAATTATAGACATAGAACCTTTCTAGATTAAAAAATTATGAGGATACTCATATAAATTTATAAGCTTAAGAGCAATAAGTACTTCAGAAACTTAAAGAGCAGTTCTTCTTTCCATATATCAGAGATGTTAATTATTAGAATTATATGAATCATTGGGTAAGAATTAGTATTAGTTAGTGATAGAAAACTTAAGATCTTATTTAGGTTAATCATTTAATAACTTCTAGGCATGACCTAAAATTAAGAGAAGATAAGGAGTAATAAACCTAAATAATTAATTAATACCTCTTTTCCATCTGTAACTAATAATAGGGAAGTAGATTAAACTTTTTAGTAAGAAGATTAAGCTTAAACCATTAGAAGAACTTTAAGATAGAAGTAGAGTTTGAAGATCCCTTAGGCTTCCTAATTTAAAACCTAGCAGTTGGTAAGGAATAAGAGCTTAATTATTAGGAGACTAACTTCTAGATTTAGGATAGAATTTTTAAGGAACTTATTTACTATATATAAATTATTTTGTCACTAAAATAATACCATATTTAAAGTATTAATTTCAAAGCCACATTTGTTAATATATACTTATACTTCAATTAACAAAGATATTTAGTTTATATTTAAGTCAATTGAGGACTTGATTAGCCAAAAAATTAAGGTAGACAACGAAAACAAACAATAATGGATATCACATAACTTATATTTAATTTTGACAATCCTTGAATGTTGTATTGCATTGAGACTAAATACTTGAACATTCATTTAGACATTGTGCATAAAAAAGTATTAGATATTTTAAATAGGGATTTCATGTAGTGGATTAATTTATACAATCATTTTTGAGCTAGGATAGGCTATGGAGAGATCAAGAGACCACACATATCCTAGAGGGGGAGTGTGTATATTTTAAATTATTTTGTCACTACATTATTGTTGGGCAAACGTGCCAAACTTCTCAATTGTTTTGCAACGTGCCCACAGAACACATCAAAATAAGATAAATTAAATAACATTTATAATTTAAAGTTCTTAAAAATGTGCTTTATAGTTTATTTAGTCTTAGAGACTAAAATCACTTTACATACTTTCGTACTTTATAGTTTATGTACATAATTATAGTTTAGTTTCTTTTATTTACTATAGTGTAGTCTTTATACAGTTTTACGTAGCAAATATCCTATTGGACATTCATTTTTATACTCATTTCCATGTGCACAATAGTATATATATATATATATTATTTATACTTGTACCTACTCCTTTTTCCTAACACGATTTACAAGTTTTGAGCAGTTATATTTTGTATGTGTATTTAGTTCATTTACCTGTTATTTTCCAGTCATTTATTTATTTTCAGTACCTTTCGTTTATATTGTATTATGCACCACTTTAAATAATTGAAAATATTAAATATGACATCCCTTAACAATAATAAAATTACAACCCTAAAATGTACTTAGAATTTATAAACCACGCTTTTTGTTTTGTTGCCAGTGCCCTATTGCATTAAAAACTAAATACGGTTGATTCAGGAGCTAAGATATGATCCAGATTATGAGCTAGGATATCTACTTGAGGATCAGCCTTGCAGATCATTTTCTTTCATTTCCTTTTGATTTATCTTTGTCGTGAGGATGAGTGTCATTATGTCTTAAAATGTTTGTAAGACTTTTATTAAAACTCTTGATGTTTTACTCTCTTTTTTTCTATGATGTATTTTTCCTTTTCTATCTGAATGGCTGGAATGATATATACTTATATTATATTATGCATCAAATTTCCCATCTTAGAGAATTTTTGCTCTCTGTAGTACTTTATAGTAGGTAAAGACTTACTAATCCAGTATTAACTACTACAGTAATACTCAGTAGTATATTAAACTACCTAATTTAGCATTGGGGCACTACACTTCTCTAACGGGGTAGATTGGTAAACTATTTTAAAAAACACTCCAACCTTTTCTTTTTGAGATTGATGATAGGGGAGCAGTTTAAACAAAAATACCTTATATGATGAAGGATAAACTGCCATTAGAGAAACTTAGTTATCATATAAGGAGTTCAAAGGATCCACTCTATTTAATTTTTTTAATTTTATTTAATTACAATTTTATTTAATTACA
Organism: Gastrodia elata; assembly: GCA_016760335.1. NCBI lineage: Eukaryota > Viridiplantae > Streptophyta > Magnoliopsida > Asparagales > Orchidaceae > Gastrodia > Gastrodia elata. The sequence continues at coordinate 16,826,869 of CM028677.1, read as the reverse complement.
ATTTCATTTTATTTATTCTTACAACTACAAGTAGTAATACACAAAGGCTTGAGGATAAGATAATATTTTATATTATATTTATTTAATTTAATTTAATTTTTGTCATGAATGAAAAATAAGCTCAAAGGATATGTGATTCATGAGGGTGGTAAGTAAAAATTGACTTTGTTATTTATGCCCAAATAACATCTTAATATTTCATGAGAGAGTTATTTTTGGTAGATTTATGATTTTTCTTCTAATTTGGCAAGCCTTATTTAACTATAAATATGAGCCTAAACCTCTTATATAAACATACAATTGAATGAAGCTTTCTTACAAAAAATTGGCTTGAAATCTCTTAATTTTAGTGTGGATAACTGAAACTCTATCAGTGTGTATAATCAACGAGCTTCAGAGTGTCTATAACCTTGAAGGGATCAAAGTGCGCAAAATCTTGATCAAACATATGCTTCTTTATATATTATTTCTCAATTTTATTGTTGGTCAACCTCTTATCTTTCATCTCCATTTTTTTTCATCAAAATCTGCTTCCATTTTGGCTAGCAAACGCCCCTCCAATGAAACCTACGCAAACCTAATGCCCTCACACTTTGGCATCCATAACTCTCCCAAACAACCATCAAATCATATAAACTACTTTCAACTATTTTCAAAAATCATATAAACATCCTCACAAAGTTTCATCAAAATTTTACTTTATTTGACCCACCAAATGACTTCCGGAAGTTGAACGATCATTTACGCACATTTAATTATCTTTCTGCAACTTTGTGCCTCCACTATCCAACTGTATTTTTGGTTTGACTTAATTTTGTAGTTGTATAAGATTTTGATTTTGGCTTAATTGAATTGATTTTAGTCCTAATAAGCCTAGTAAGAACTTTGGGCTATTACATTATCTTTATTGATGAACACATGAATGATTTCACTAAATTATTGGTAGATTTGCAAAATTTGGATGATGAATTAAAGAATGAAGACAAGGCACTCCTTTTAACTAAAATAATTGGGTTTATGAAACATTGAGTTCAACATTTGAAGATGCACTAAGGCTGGGTACACCAAAACACAAATAAGAAGTATAAAAGTAATTGAGAATAAGAATTAATGGTAATGCATCATGTGTATTAAACTAATATTGGAGATGCCCAATATTAATGTGTGGCTCAGAAGTATCTTTGGGTGAGCCTTGATACAACTAGGTGAAAGCAAGGCTCAAAATATATTGATATGGGATCGAAGTGTTGAGGAGTTTCTTGGATAGAAGCCTAGATGAACTCAAGTGCCAAAACCCCATGAAAAACTATGGAAGGTTTGGAGCTTGGCACTTTAAGAATGCTTAAGCACTCTTAAAGTTAGTATGAGCTAAGCATTGAGCTCATGAGCATACCCATTTGTTAGTGAATAATAATTAGAGCATTGGATGCTTAAACGATCCCAAATACCCACTATGATAAAGAGCTAAGTTGTTAACCGAACATTGGGTGCTTAGGCATCTCAAGGTGCTGCCTGGAAAAAAGTTCTAAATAGAAACAAAAGTAATTGGGTATGCCCAGGCACCTTTTTGTGAACCAACAAACGAAAATATTAGATCTTGGGTGGACCTAAGTGCCAGACATAGTGTGAACACTAAGAGTATCATACTAGAGCATTAATTGGGTATGTGATGGTTGATTTGGAGTTATTCATTACTTATACTATAAATGCAAAAATTAATTTTGTTTTATGGATATTGTGCAAGTGCTAATTTGTGTTTTTGTGAATGTGTGGGGTTTGAAAGGAGTGGTGAAGTGATGTGACGGAGGATATTATTATATATGGACTGGGTAAGAAATTGTGAGAGCTCCAAGGGTAAAAAAATGATATTTCTCTACTAAAATCTTCTTAATTTTATAGTAAGGTATTCATGGTGAGGCTTATAGTGTTTCTCCATATTCGAGGTTTTCTATGCAATTCTATGTATGCTTCTTGTGTCTATTTTTTGTGCTTTTATTTTGTGGTTTGCATTAAGTGAAAAAGTTAGGGATTTTTGTTTGCTACTGATGTGTCCTTATATGTGAATGATAGCTGAATTAGTGCTTAAATTCTTAACAACTAGCATTAAAAAGATTAGAGCCTTATTCATGGGGGAGCAATGGTGGATGAAATAAGGATCTTCATGGAGAAGTTCAACTTGATAGATTTTGAATCTTGGAGGATGCAAATTGAAGCTATACTCTATTAGAGAAATTTGTATGTCATTCGGTGTCATAGATGAGTCACAAAATGAGAAATTAATACTATAAATTACAAAATGACCATTTGATTAATTTAGCTTTCCATAATAACAATTATTTCATTCAACATAGTGAATGAAAGAACCATTGCTGATTTAGTGAATACCTTAATGAGAATGTATGAAATGTCTGGGTATCAAATAAGGTATTTATAGGGAAGTGATTACTCAACATCAAGATGGCGAAAGGCGATCTAGTGATAAAGTGTGACATCTGTAATTTTGTTAATAAATAATTATCATGATCTTCTATGTTGATACTATAATTATTATTATTATTATTATTATTATTATTATTATTATTATTATTATTATTATTATTTATTAAAATTTATAAAAATAAATCAATTTAGGTGCTCTAACGCATCATGCCAAACGTTAGTTGGAATGCAACCAAGTTCAAGTAGATAAGAATAGGCCCAATTTAAATTAAACAACCTAGGTCGAGTCATAGATCAATTGAACTTGTTAGGCAGAGCGATGATGGGTGGGACCTCCCAAGCAATTTTAGCTAGCCAATGATGTTTCTTCAAAGATTGCAATATGCACTTAAACATGTTAACAAACACCTAGGGGTGGCTCAAAACTCTCAAAGCTTCTAGTACATTCTAAAGGGATGTTTAGATCAAAAAATAATAAATTGCAGTCATGGTTATTATAGGGAGGGTGCTTGAAACATTATGGCCTATAAGTTATATTGTTATGCATTGGGTTGGTGCATTATATGGTTAGAATGTTAAGAGTATGTGCTGAGGCTGGACTTGTAGTTTTCTTTAATTTATAATGATATTCTTCATGCTGTGGCTCTGTAATTAGTTTTCCATAAATTATTTCTATTTGAGTGCTTTTGTTTGTGCATGCTTGACCTTCATCATTTAAATGTTCTCTTTATTCCTAAATGAAATTATTCTACTAAAATAACAACATAATTTCATAATAGCTCTTATTAGAACATGGATGTTATTTGTTTATAAAGGAACAAATGAATATTATTACATTAAGAAATTCAATGGCACAAACTTCATGCAATGGAATATGCATATTGAAGATCTATTGTATCAAAAGAAGCTTCATATGACACTACATGACATGGAGTGGAAGCCACATGACATGAGTGATGAAGAACAAGAAGTTCTAGATAAACTGACTTATGGTTGATTTAACTCGCTATTGCACTGTTCCAACATTTTAAGTAGGAAAACACTGATGGATCTAATAAATACACTAAAGTTATATGAAATCTCTCAGTGTCCAATAATGTGTTCCTGATGAAGAAAATGCTCAACATGAAGATTTTGAATGGTGGTTCAATAGCAAAACATTTAAGAGAATTCAACACAATGATTAATTAGTTTTGTTTGGTCAACATCATGTTAGGTAATAAGGTAAGTGCACTACAATTGATATCTTCTTTAACAGATAGCTAGAATGGTGTAGTAATAATAGTGAGCAATACATTCAGAAGCACGACATAGACATTCAATGATATTATTGAGCTCATTCAATATGAGGATACTTAAAAAACATTTTATGGAGAGGAAATTACATTCACCTTGGGTATCAGAAGTAAAGGAGTTCAAATTATGACTCAAATATAATTCAACCCAACTCAAGAAGAGAAAAGTCAAATATAATAGTAGAGTGTTTGAGTTGTAAGAAGAAGGGGAATCACAAGAAGGGTAGTGCGTTCTTCAAGAGAATCAGAGGTGTGAATAAGAAGAAAGATAGTACATCAAATATACCATTAGCCAATATTGAAGATGCATTATTCCTGACCTAAGACAACTATGAGTTTTAGATGGTAGATTTGGGACCATTATTTTATATGATGCCAAGAAAATGGGTGTTCAAGACATACAATGTGGGTGAGCTAGTGAGCTTAAGCATTGAATATGATGAATATTACAACATAGTGAGGTGAGGATACATGAACATTAGATTGTCAAATGGGACAAAATTAGCTATGCTGACCCAGCACTGTTCCTGACCTAAGACAACAATATCTAATGTTCATGTATCCTGTGATGACCTGCCGCTGGGTTAGCATAGCTAATGTTGAACGATGTCCGGCATATTCCCATTGTGATGACCAGCCGCTGGGTTAGAGTGTTAGGTGCTCACTCTCTAGGATCATATCAGGGTTTAATATAATAATGTATTTAGAGGCGTATAAAATATAATCTTACACATTCATTGCAATATTTAGAAATATTAGAATAATAAAAGAAATACATTCTTTACAAAGATAATACTTGTTTTATAAAATCTATTACATACTAAGAAAAAATTAAAATATTAAGAAAATCAGCATTTAAGTTGCTCTATCATATATCAGCTCCTCCTCAAAGGCTTGATCCAGAGATTGTTCATGAACTACCATATATATATATATATATATATATATATATATATATGTATGTATATATATATATATGTATGTATGTATGTATGTATGTATGTATGTATGTATGTATATGATAGGGTGAACTAAAAAAAAAGAGAAAGAAAAGAAAATAAAATAGTTAATTAAACACAAAGGCTTAAGTAAGGTTTGCAGGATATTAAAATTTGCATTTAAACAACATGATTCTACATGAGAAGTATATATAAATAAAATGTGATATTTAATATGATATTCTTACAATTATGAATGCAGTATACATATTTAAGATATGTGCTCAGTCTGAAAGAAAATATAATAATATATAATATTTATTCTATTGGACAAAGTTACAGAATAATCGAGGAGTTGGATGCGTCTATCGAACTATCTGAGATATGCGTTCCTAACTAACTACACATTCCCTCTCAAAGGCTATATACAATCTCCTTATTTCTCCAGATATCAGCATTGCCTGTACAGACCTAAGATAAACCTGAATGAACCCATGATATTGATTTCTAATCATTTATTTCAAATTTTAAGCACAAAATCTCATATAAAAATATTAAAGTTGGTTAAAGCTTAAAAGCATTACAAATGTTGCAAATGAAAGAATAATATATTTCATTTTATGTTAATAAAAATATAAATATAAATATTATATTGGTCATTTATCTTTATACATTAAAAATAATAATTTTTATTATTATATGTAATATATATATATATATATATATTAAATAAAAGAAAAATAATATAATTAAAAGTTGCATAAATTAGCAAATATATACATATATAGAAAAAAAAAGAAAATGACAGAAATGAAAGTTGTAGAAATTAAGAAACATAACATATATAAAAAAATGACAGAAATGAAAATTGCATAAATTAGAAAATATATACATATATAGAAAAAAGGAAAATGAAAGTTGCAGAAATTAATTAAATATATACATGTATAGAAAAAAGAAAATGATAGAAATAAAAATTTCAGAAATTATGAAATATATACATATATAGAAAGAAAATAACTAAAATAAAATTGCATATATTAGGAAATATATGCATATATAGAAAAAAAAATGACAAAAATAAAAGTTGCAGAAATTAGGAAATATATACATATATAAAAAAAAAGAAAATGACATATATGAAAATTATAGAAATTAGAAAATAGTTATATATATAGAAATTAAAAAAATGAGAGAAATAAAAGTTGCTTAAATTAAAAAATATTTGCATAAGAGAAAAAAGAAAATGATAGAAATAAAAGTTGCAAATATTAGGAAATATATACATATATAAAAAAAAGAAAATGACAGAAATAAAATTTGCATAAATTAAGAAATATATATATATATATAGAAAAAATAAAATAGCAAAAATAAAAGTTATACAAATTAAATATATATATATATATAACAAAATTGGAAATATAATAATAATAGTAATAATAATAATATTAATAATAATTATAATAATATTATTATTATTATTAAAAGAAGAAGAAGAAATGAAAAGAATAGAAAATTTTTCATCTCTTTCTCGTTACTTACCCTATATTGGCATTAATAAAGCATTATTGAAGGTCGGTGGGGGAAATTAGTAGTGGATGAGGAAGAAGAGGGGGAGATGAGGAGAAGAGAGGTCAGGGGAGATGAGAGGAGATGGGGGCTTGGGGTGTATTTATTAGCTTTTTTTTTAATTAATTAATTAATTTCTCTCTCTACTTTAAGTATTCAATTTGGCTTTCTCTTCCTCCTTATCTCTTCTTTCTCGCTCATCTTTCTCTCTCTACTTTTGCTCTCTTCCTTACAGAAAATAATGAAACTTGACACAGATCTTGATGAGAAAAATACACGTGCAAAAAATTTTTAATTTGGAGTAATATTTTATTTTTTAGTAATATCTAAAGATAAGAATTTCTAAATTTAATTATGGTCAATCTAGAGCTCTAAATTTGATGAAACGTTTTTAGTAGCCTTTTTATAATATCTTTAATCAAACAGCACTAAAATCGTTGAATTTGAACTTGTATTTAATTTTCCTAATTTACTGAATTTAAATAATTCAAAAATTAATTTATGAGTATTCATTATTCGGATTGCTCCCAAACTTGATATTATGATCACAAAAATATACTCTATCCAATATTATTTTTAGTTTGCCCTAATCTTGAAGTCACTTTGGATCCTAATTTTTTAGTTGGTTTTAATCCTAATTACTCTAGTAACAACTTGGGTCTTTACAGACTCCCCTATTTAAATAAAGTGTTATCCTCGACAACATGCAAACAAAACTTATTTATGGATGAGAATAATACCTGACATATTGAATAGTTTTGGATTATTCTTTCTCATGGAGTCTTTTCTTTCCCAAGTAGCTTCTTCTTCTAATGAATTCTTCCATTGTACTTTTACCATAGGGATGTGGCGACTCCATAATTTTTGATTATCTGAACTTAATATTTTGAGTTATTCTTCTTTGTAAGTTAGATCAAGTGGAGGTTGATTGAAGTGATAGACACTTGCTAGAATAGTTTTTATAGAAACCTTCGTAATGAAGAAACATGTAATACATTGTGAACGACAGAAAAATTATCTGGTAGTTTAAGCTTATAAGTGACGTCTCCAATTTTAGCGATTTATTTGAAGGGTCCAATGTATCATGTACTTAACTTTCCTGCTATGCCAAACCTATGAACTCCTCTTATTGGGCTTACTTTTAGACATGCATGATCTCCTACTTGAAATTCTAGTGTTCGATGTTTAGCATCATGATATTTCTTTTGTCGATCTTGAGCTGTAGCAATCCTACTCTATATCAAATGAATTTTCTTATTAGTCTCCTCAACTAGATCAGATTCGTATAATTGAACATCTCCAACTTCAGTTTAGGTCAATGGCGTGCTTCATTTTTTACCATACAGAGCTTCATATGGGGTCATTCCAATACATGACTGATAGCTGTTATTATATGCAAACTCCACTAATTGAAGGTGATCTTCCGAACTTCTGTCGAAGTCTAATATGCTTAATCGAAGAAGATCTTCAAGTACTTATTTACTCTCTCAGTCTGACCATCTATTTGAGGGTGAAATGTTGTACTTATAGCCAATGTTGTCTCCAAATCTTGATGTACTGCCTTCTAAAAATGGGAAATAAATATGTCGTCACGATCCGAGACAATAGTTTCAGGGATTCCGTGAAGTTTGATTATTTCTTTAATATATAACTTAGCCAGCATTTCCACTAAATATGTTTGCTTAATCAGAAATAAGTGTGCTGATTTTGTTAGACTATTTATGATTACCCAAATTGCTTCTACTCCAGTATGGCTTCTAGGCAATCCCATCACAAAGTTCATAAAAATATTTGACCATTTCCACTCTGAAATATTTAATGGATGTAATAGTCCACCTAACCTTTGATGATCTACCTTTACTAAACTACAGACAAGACATTTAGCAATGTATTAATCTATGTCTTTCTTTAGTCTAGACCACCAAAATGACTCTTTTAAATCTCTACACAATTTCTTATTTCAACGGTGAATTGTGTACCATGAGTTCTGAGCTTCAGTTAGAATTTGATTCCGAATATATGAATCATTTGGAATCCAAATCTTATTTCTATGATAAATATAAACTTATTTTTGCAAATATAACTCTGTTATATAACTATTTTCAATCTCTGCTCTTAACTTGGAATATCCCTTATCATTCTCTTGAGCAATTGTTATGTGTTGCATGAACGTAGGCTCTGTAATATTATTTTCAAGTAAATTATTTAACTTCTTTCCATTAATAAGTTTTATGCCTAACTTTCTGAATTCTTTCATTAATGAACATATCATTAATACATTTATAATTACTTTTCTGCTGAGGGCATCAACTATGATATTAGCTTTAACAGGATGATATTGTATGTCTAAGTCATAGTCGCTGATCAATTCCAACATTCGCCTTTATCGACAATTTAACTCTTTTTGAGTGAAAATATATTTTAAACTTTGATGATCAATAAAAATTTCAGATCTCACTCCATATAGGTAGTGCCTCCATATTCTTAAGGCAAACTATGCCATTATCATTCTAAGTCATGCACTGGATAGTTCCTTTCATGAAAATTTAATTGCCTAGATGCATATGCTACTACCTTCTTCTCTTGCATGAGAACACATCCAAGTCTTACTATGGATGCATTAGTATAAACTTGATAATTTCTTATCTCATGTGGTAGGGTTAGTACTGGGGTAGTTATTAATGCTTGTTTTAACTATTGAAGAGATTCCTTCGCATTGCTGACTCCAAATGAATGGAATTGCTTTATGTGTTAATTTGGTCAAAGGTATAGCTATTTGCAAAAATCCCTTAACAAATTTTCTATAATATCCGGCTAATCCGAGAAAACTGCAAATATCTGTCACAGTCTTTGGTTGGGGCAATTCATGAATGGCGCTTATCTTTTTTTGATCAACCTTGATTCCTTCGGCATCCACTATATGGCCTAAGAAAGCTACATAATCTAGCCAAAATTCACATTTAGAATATTTGGCGTAAAGCTGATGATGCCTTAGAGTTTCTAGATTGGTTCTTAGATGATTTTTATGTTCTTCCTTGCTCTCAGAATAAATTAGAATATCATCAATAAATACTATTACAAACTTATCCAAATATGATCTAAGAATTCTTTGCATCAAGTCCATAAAGATGGACGAAGCATTGGTTAGACGAAATGACATGACCATGAACTCATAATGCTCGTAGCGAGTTCTAAATGCTATTTTTGGAATATCTTCTTCTTTGACTCTTAATTGATGATAGCCTGGTCTTAAATCTATCCTGGAAAATATCTCAGCTCCAGCTAATTGAGTTCACGATAATTGATGCACATTTGCATTGAACTGTCTTTCTTTTTTACAAAGAGAACTGGGGCTCCCCACGGTGACATACTTTGTCGAATAAAACTTTTGGTCATTAGCTCTTGTAGTTGTTCACTTAACTCATATAGTTCTTTAAGTGTCATGCGATAAGGTGCCATTATTATTAGTTGAGTGCCAAGAATTAACTCAATTGAGAATTTGATTTCTCTTACTGGTGGTAATCCAGATAATTCATCAGGGAATACAACTTAAAACTCCTTTACAATTTGAGTGTCTACGAAAAGAATTTCTTTCACCCTTTCTCCCATTATTGTTACTAAGTATAAATTACATCGCTTTTAAATCAATTTCTGCTTGTGAATCATTGATTAAAGATGCTGAAATGCTTAACTTTCCCATAAATACTTCAGGCTTGCTCTCACCCTTAATAATAACCTTCTTTCTTTGACATTCAATCATAAGCTTTATGCTTGCAAAGTGATGAATCCATAAATTATATCTAAAATAAAGGAAAATTTCATTCATTTCTGATCTTTAAACTACTCCTAAATCAAATTTTGTATATCTTTTTAGGAATATAGTCTCTCCAATTAAGTTTTGAGACATTTTTACAAAATTCCAAGTTTCTTCAAAGGAAACCGCTGCTGCGCGCTGCAGCGCAGCGGGTCATTTTGCAAATTAGGGCGCGGTTGCACACTGCAACGGGTTCTGTTTTGAACCGCGGGCGCGGTAGCGCGCTGCAGCGGGTCCATTTGCAAACTGCGGGCGCGGTAGCGCACTACAGCGGGTCCCATTTTGAACCGTGGGCGCGGTAGCACGCTGCAGCGGGTTCATTTGCTACCGTGGGTCCATTTGCTACCGCGGGTCCATTTGCGAATCACAAGCACGGTAGCATGTTACAACAACATACAGCGGGTCCATTTGCAAACCGTTGGCACGGTAGCGCGCGTTAGTGGAGCATTTTGCGAAATGCTCCCGCCACAGCGCGCTGCAGCGGTACAATTTGCAAATGAAACCGTTAACGAGCGCTGCAGCGAGTAATTTTGCAAAACGTGGACGCGGTAGCGTGCGGCAGCGGGAGACTTAGCTGATTTTGCATGCACCATTGCACGCCACAGCGCGCTGCAGCGGTCCGCGCATTTTTGCCATATAGGAGCATTTATTGCTACTAGGACAAGACCCCGAACCTGCATCTTGTCCCCAGCCATCATTTTCTCTACAGCTGCTCCGAATTTAAATGAAAAGTAGCCTCTTGATGTGATAAGAAGGATAAACAAAGAAGAGTATTGGTCACTTCACCCTTAATTTGAGATTTGCCATCATGACTTCAGATTTTTATTTGACAAATGCAGGTTATGGAGATGATGAAGGAGGATGCAGCCCCTCTCCTATAAATACCACTCCTCTTGACTAGAGGAGGGTTCATAAATTTGCTCAAATCACTAAGTAAGGAGGAGGGGTGCATAAGTGGAAGTGAGGAACTCCCCAAGGGTGGCAAAGCAAGTTCTTGCTAAGGAAGAGAAGAAGGAATGCAGCACTAGTGACCTAAGAGAGGAGCTTGAAGAAGGAGAAGAAGCAATCCGAAGAACTTCTAAGGAACGTTCCTAGTATCTTCTAAACTTTACTTTTGTAGTTCCTTTTCTTAGTTGATCATGAAAAGGTTTTTATCCATATATGTGTTTTTCTTCATTTCCTTTACAAAGAGTAGATAAATCTCCCTTGGGGAGGGTTGGGAAAACCTCATGTGTATGAGTTAATTTTAATGTATGAAGTTTTTCCTCAAGCACAAATAAAATGTAAGAATTCTATGCCTTGTTAAGGAATGTCTTTTATTATTTAGTCTTGAATGTGGATGAAAGGAAAATGAACTCATAATCTTAAGAACTAACTTGTCTTGTGCTCTATAGCTCACCTTAGGTTGGATGCTAGGTTTATGAGTGCATGAAAGCCTAGAACTATGTGACAAAGTTCTTGAGCTAATGCACTTTAATCTAAGCTCAACTAAAGTATTGATGCATGTGATGCTAAGACCCACTAAATGAGCTCCTTAGATCAACATAATTGAGGTAGAGGAAGAAATAGTTGAGTGCTCATGAACTAAGTGACATACTCATTGAGCCCAACATATTAATCCCTCATCTCAACTATGTGGGATGCAAGTGATGCTCGTAGTGGAATCAATGCTTATAAGATCTTACAGGTTTAATAATCATAATCTCCTTGATCAATAGATAAGATGAAAACTTAAAACCTAAATCTTATAGGAATCTTGTGCCGAAATAGAACCGAATGTGTGTTCATTTTGTGCACAAGATTTGAACTTGTGAGACTTTGAGATAAAACTCAAAGTGAACAAAGTCCACTTGATTTAAAAATAAATGAAAGACAAAGCTTGAGAAATCAACATACATTAGTATTATATCATGACATGTGGGATAACCCCAACTCTCCTCTCTCTTTTATCTAACTTATCTTCATTTAGTAATTATTGTGCTAAATCTAGGACCAACTCATCCAATCAATCGTAGCTTAAACATTTGTGAGAATAGATAGACCTTAGTAATAAAACAACCAATTCTCTGTGGTTCGATAAATCCCTGAAATTAACACTTTCCACTTATTACTTCAGACCACGTACACTTGCGTGTGAGCGCAGACATGTATTTACAGTCTGTCAAATTTTTGGCGCCGTTGCCGGGGAATTGGTACTTGTTTCGTATTAAGGATAATCTATAAGTAGCTAGTGATTTAAGTATTTTATTGCATATATTTTTAGTTTTGATTTTTTGTAAATTATAGAAACTAACATCTTACATTTCTGCTTATCTTATTCTTGCTAAACTTTTTGAACAAAAATTGTTCTCGATAGCCATATTGTTATTTTGTATGAGTAAAAGAGTTTGCACTGAATATCTTTTTGATCATGAAATTGAGAGAACATACTTACAAGCTAGGAGAGAACAAAATCTATCAAATCAACAAGCTGTTATGGACAACTATACTAAAAATTTAAGAGAGTCGTTAGGAGAGCCTAGGGGAAGAGCACTCAGTGACTATGCACTACCCACTGTTGGGGAAATCCCCCATGCTATTGTTAGGCCAAATATTGAAGCCAATAATTTTAAAATCAAACCTTCCACACTGAGTATGGTGCAAAATAATCAGTTTGGGGTTTAGCCACTGAAGATCCGAACTCACATATTTCAACTTTCCTTGAAATATGTGACACATTCAGGTTTAACGGCGTTTCTGAAGACGCGTTTAAATTGCGGCTTTTCCCATTCTCTCTAAGAGATAGAGCCAAGAGTTGGCTCAGCTCTCTACCTAGCGATTCCATCCGGACATGGGATAATTTGGCTAAGAAATTCTTAGCCAAATATTTCCCTCCGGCGAAAACCGCCAGGTTGAGGATTGAGATCACCAACTTCACTCAGTTGGAAGGCGAGACTCTTTATGATGGGTGGGACCATTTTAAGGAATGCCTCAGGCGTTGCCCACATCATGGGTTCCCTCTATGGATGCAAGTGCAAACCTTTTACAATGGTTTGAACGCTCCTACGAGGACACTCATTGATGCAGCCGCCAGTGGTTCTATTAGCGAAAAAACCCAGGGAAGGCTTACGACCTCTTAGAGGAAATGACCAATAATGCATATCAATGGCCTTCTAAAAGGCTAAAAAAGGAAGCTTTAAAGGTAAACAAGTCCAACCAAATAACATCATTACAGCAGGAAATACATGCCTTGAATGAAAAAATAGAAAGAATGAACGTTAATATTGTTTTAGAGGTTCATTGTGATTGTGCGGGGGTAGACATAATAGTGAGAGTTGCAACTTAAATAACCCCTTTCTACAAACTAACACTGAACATGTTAATTACCTAAGAAATAACAACTCGATGAATAACCCTTACTCCAACACCTACAACCCAGGGTGGAAAAACCATCCTAATTTCTCTTGGAGTAATAATAAAAATAGTGTAATTCAATATGGGGGAAGTTCATCCAACCAACAAGACATAATTAGTGGAAATAATAATAATAATCATCACCTCAATTTAGAAGGGGCCTTCAACTCATTCAAGGCAGAAACGATTCAATTTATGCGCCGCACCGAAGCCACTATCACACGCCATGATGCTTATAACCAAGGGATAGAAGCGTCCCTTAAGAATATAGAGACCCAATTGGGGCAGATCTCCAAGCAGCTGACCTCTCGGCAGCAAGGGGCCCTCCCCAATTGACCGAAATAAACCTAAGGGCGTTCGTTAGTATGATACATTCGAAAGATGTGTTAGGAGGAATTAATACTGAAAGAGCAAGTGCACCATATTATATGCTAGAGGAATGGGAAGAAAAAAAGGGGAATGAGTGTGAGAAGCTAACAACTCCTAAATGTGAAGACTTATAGAGGTTGAGCATCCCTTGCATAATCAGAAATGAAGTATTTATAGATCCCTTGTGTGATCTAGGTGCTTCGGTCAACGTTATGCCCTACCATATTTACAAACATCTAAAAGTATGAGGGATGGAATATACCTCAATGATTTTGGAGTTTGCCAATTTAGAATCCCTTATCCCTCTCAGAATGATAAAAAATGTTGCAGTCGAAATGGGAAGTTTTATAGTTTCAACTGATTTTGTGATTTGTGAATGGGATCAATGGAATAAGAATTCCACGATTATTTTTGGGAGACCCTTTCTAATGAGTGTGAAAGCTGTTATTGATATAGGTCGTGGGGTTATAAGCGTAAGTGTAAAAGGAAAACTGAATTAATTGATCTTAAACCCACTTTATTTAAGCAAAGAGAGATGGAAAATGAGGTGAAGAGAAGAAAGGTTATGGGTTGACGATGTTCAAGAGGATCTAATGATAGAAGAAAGAAATTCTGATAATAGCTCAACTCCTTCCTTAGAAAAGGGGAGCAAGTAAGGAGTAATAAAGAGAAAAATAAGACGTGGAAAAAGAAAAAGAAAACTCCCCCTAAGCTTGAAATTAAAACAATGGATCCGCTAAAGGAAGTAGAAAATAGCAGGAGTTCGAGCACCCATGAGAGTTGTGCTCACTCTAGCATCTTCAGCTTATGGAAGACAAAACCACCGGATCCTACTAGTTGATCGTTAGCTAGTCTAGCTAAGGACATTAAATTAAGCGCTTATTGAGAAGTAACCCAATTCAAAAAAAAAAAAAAAAAAAATTGGCGCTACAGCGCGCTGCAGCGGGTGAACCTACCTCTGTGGAAAACCGCAACAGCGCGCGGTAGCGAAATTTCCGCTATAGCGCACTGCAGCGGATATTCCGTGATAGCGCGCTGTAGCGGAATTTTAGCTACAGCGCACTGCAGCGGTTTGCTCCAGCTGCAGAAATTTTGTTTTTTCTCCTCTATATTGAGAACCATGCAGTCAATTTTAATGCAATTTGGCTTCCCCATGCAGTCAAAAGGTGTGGCTGAAAAAGCTACCCCCCCCCCCCTTCACATGAATCACCACATTTATGGCATAGAGAAGACCCATTGACCATACTCTCTGCCTTGGATTCTCATGGCTATAAATAGGAGGCATAGGGGGGTGTTATCCTTGCACCATTATTAACTCTCTTTCTTTCTCATACTCTTGATCTCTCTAGCTCTCATTTCTCACCATATATTCCAGAAAGAAAGCCATTCCAAGAAGGGAGGCCGAAGCCTCTTCCTCCGGGGGAACCTTTAATAAGAAAAGGTTCTCTTCCGCGGAGGCCGAGTAACATTTCTATTCAACCACTTCTCAACGAAAGTTAATTCTAGAGAGAAGTTTCAGCCTCACCTTACTCATTCCGGTTGAACAAGTTAAACCTCAAGGATGGAGGGAGTTGGTGACTAAGAGATCCCCTATGTACCCGATGATTGTCCAAGAGATTTATGCAAATGCAATCGATGCGGCCGGACAGCGGATCTTCTGCCGAGGTAAGGGTGTCACCCTTAGGATTGCTCAAATCGAGCAATTCTATGGGCTCGAGGAGGTACATTCTTGCGCTTACTTGGAACTCTTGGAATCTCGCTAAGCCCCCTTGATCTTGTGTCGAAAATCATCCACGATAGCACCGAATGGGAAGGAGGATTAGCCAACATTGCTCATTCTGAATTAACGGATACATGTAGTGCTTGGCTAGTCTTTGTTTCTAGCTTTATCATGCCTACGAGTCACTTGACTGAAGTGACCCGTTCCCGAGCACTCCTCTTGTGCTCGTTGGTTAGGCTGGGCGAGATCCGCATTTCAAATATTATTTTTGAGCAGTTTGGAAAGCTCTCAAGGGTCTTTGCGCTGCATTGGCCTTCGGGTCTTTGATATCAGGGCTGTGCGAGACCCAAGGGGTCAAGATCCTCTCCTCGGACACCATTGTCCCCCCCCCTCGATTGCACCCTTAACCCATCAAATCTGAATGTCCGAGCAAGCAAATGAAAGCTGCCTAAGAAAAGAAGAGGCGCACAGGGGGAAACTTCCGTGCCGCCCGACCCATACCACACGAACAAGCTCTTGATATGTCTCCACAATCAGCAAGCGAAGCTTAGCAAGGCTCTTGCCACGGACATGGGGTTCTTTAAACAAGAACTCGTCCAGCAGCACCGGTTTTAATCCGACTTTCATGAAGCCCTCAGGATGATGTTTGAGGATTGGAGCTTGCAGGGTTGATCGGATACCTCCGTGTTGCCTAGGCCGCCTGTTGGTGCCCCCATTACGGAGATGCGCTATCCTTGTGAAACCGCATACGTTGAGGAAGTGGAGGAAGACGAGGAAGCCAATGATTAAATAGGTTATATTTTTCTTTTTGTCTTTTTCTGTATTTTCCTTTGTATTTTTATTTTTTTGTGTTTCATTTTGAGATTTTAATTTATAAATTTTCATATTCCCTCATTTTTATGGTATTCTTAAATGACGTATTTTTTCTAAATTTTTCAAAGAAATGAAAGTCACAAAATGTCAAGATAGAATTTGATATAAGTAAAAAGGTGCTTATCAATAATGACCAAATGCATTATAAGCATAAAAATGTTTTAACTAAGGATTGAATGAAGGATAATCCAATCTCTAAAAATTTAAATTAATGCCATGAACTAAGTGTGGGGGAAGGCATTGGACTTAGACTAGAAAATATGGTGAGTACTCTAAAAAGAGTGTGCTAGGCTCCCGTAGGACTTCATGATCACAAAAATGCTTATTGGGATGAAGAAAAGTCTCTTTCTAAGAATGAAAAGAACAAAATATATATTTAAAAAGGGGATGATGAAAAATATCTCTCCCAAATAATCAAAATGAGAAAGGATGAAAAAAATGTCTCTCCTTTAATCTTTTCATCTTGGTGATTCATAAGAAGGAGCACATATGACACAAAACTCTTGAGTCTCTCACCACCTCTCTAGTCTAGGGTCCACAATGAACTTTACCCATCACCTAGTGTCAAGCATAAAAATCAGATATTTGGAGATTAAATGATTAACCAACTTTATTGCCACGGTTAAAATATGAATATTGCTAAATGTTTGGTTTCATTATTACTATGTACATACCTTGACTTATATTTATTCTACATGCATTGTTGTGACTATCATCCATACAAACAGAAAAAATATCATTTTGAGCTTACTCGAGGACGAGCAAGAATTTAAGTGTGGGGGTGTGATGAATCCATAAATTACATCTAAAATAAAGGAAAATTTCATTCATTTCTGATCTTTAAACTGCTCCTAATTCAAATTTTGTCTATCTTTTCAGGAAAATAGCCTCTCCAATGAAATTCTGAGACATTTTACAAAATTCCAAGTTTTTTCAAAGGTAACCACTGCCGCGCGCTGCAACGGGTCATTTTGCAAATTAGGGCGTGGTCGCGCTGCAGCGGGTTCTATTTCGAACTGCGGGCACGGTAGCACGTTGCAGCGGGTCCATTTGCATACCGCGGGCGCGGTAGCGCGCTGCAGCGGGTCCTGTTTGGAATCGTGGGCACGATAGCGCACTGCAGCGAGTCCATTTGCTACCGCGGGTCCATTTGCGAATTGCAAGTGCGGTAGCGCGCTGCAGCGGGTCCATTTGCAAACTATTGGCGCGGTAGCGCACGGCCGCGGAGCATTTTGCAAAATGCTCCCTCCACAACGCGCTGCAGCGGTATAATTTCCAAATGGAACTGCTACCGCGTGCTGCAGCGGGTAATTTTGCAAAATGTGGACGCGATAGTGCGCGGCAGCGGGAGACTTAGCTGATTTTGCTCGCACCATTACATGCCACAGTGCACCGCAACGCACTACAGCGCGCTACAGCGGTCCGCCGTATTTTTGCCAGACAAGATCATTTATTGCGGCTGGGACAAGACCCCCAACCTTCATCTTGTCCCCTGTCATCATTTTCTCTGTAGCTGCTCCAAAATTAAATGAAAAGTAGCCTCTTGATGTGATAAGAAGGATAAACAAAGAAGGATATTGGTCACTTCACCCTTAATTTGAGATTTACCATCATTACTTCAGATTTTATTTGTCAAATACTAGTTATGGAGATGATGAAGGAGGATGCAGCCCCTCTCCTATAAATATCACTCCTCTTGACTAGAGGAGGGTTCACAATTTTGCTCAAATCACTAAGTAAGGAGGAGGGGTGCATAAGTGGAAGTGAGGAACTCCCCAAGGGTGGCAAAGCAAGTTCTTGCTAAGGAAGAGAAGAAGGAAGGCAGCACTAGCGACCTAAGAGAGGAGCTTGAAGAGGGAGAAGAAACAATCTGGAGAACTTCCAAGGAATATTCCTAGTATCTTTTAAACTTTACTTTTAGTAGTTCCTTTTCTTAGTTGATCATAAAAAGGTCTTTATCCATATATGTGTTATTCTTTATTTCCTTTGTAATGAGTAGCTAAATCTCCCTTGGTGAGGGTTAGAAAAATCTTATGTGTATGAGTTAATTTTAATATATAAAGTTTTTTCTTAAGCACAAATAAAATGTAAGAACTCTATGCCTTGTTAAAAAATGTCTTTTATTATTTAGTCTTGAATGTGGATGAAAGGAAAATGAACTCATAATCTCAAGAACTAATTTGTCTTGTGCTCCATAGCTCACCTTAGGTTGGATGCTAGGTTTATGAGTGCATGAAAGCCTAAAACTATGTGACAAAGTTCTTGAGCTTAATGCACCTTAATCTAAGCTCAACAAAAGTGTTGATGCATGTGATGCTAAAACCCACTAAATGAGCTCCTTAGCTCAACATAATTGAGGTAGATGAAGAAATAGTTGAGTGCTCATGAACTAAGTGACATAGTCATTGAGCCCAACATATTAATCCCTCATCTCAACTATGTGAGATACAAGTGATGCTCGTAGTGGAATCAATGCTTATAAGATCTTAAAGATTTAATAATCATAATCTCATTGATCAAGAGATAAGATAAAATTTTAAAACCTAAAATCTTATAGGAATCTTGTGTCGAAATAGAACCGAATGTGTGTTCATTTTGTGCACAAGATTTGAACTTGTGAGACTTTGAGATAAAACTCAAAGTGAACAAAGTGCACTTGATTTAAGAATAAATGAAAGACAAAGCTTGAGAAATCAATATACATTAGTATTATATTATGACATGTGGGATAACCCCAACTCTCCTCTTTCTTATATCTAACTTATCTTCATTTAGTAATTATTGTGCTAAATCTAGGACCAACTCATCCAATCAATCGTAGCTTAAATATTAGTGAGAATAGATAGACCTTAGTAACAAAACAACCAATTCTATGTGGTTCGATAAATCCTGGAAATTAACACTTTCCACTTATTACTTCAGACCACGTATACTTGCGTGTGAGCGCAGACGTATATTTACAGTCTATCACTAAGCCAATTCATTCCTAGAATGATGTCAAAATTTACTATAGGCAGTACTATCAAGTTTGCTTCAGATGCCTTGCCATTATTTGGTATGTTACAATCGCAATATGTTTGTGCACTCATTAGTGCAACAAATGGGAACCCGATATTCAAGGCTTTTGTTAAAATGTAATATAGTAGTTCAAGAGTTTTAGCAAATCATTTTGAAATGAACGAGTGGCTTGCACCAGTGACAAATAATGTGCCATAAGATTTGTCATTAAAATGTAAGGTGTCTAGGGTTTAAAATGAAAGATAATTTATGCTTTATTTAAATATAATATGAAAGATATTTATAAAAATAAAGAATGAAGTACATAATACCACTTCATTATCTTCTGGGGATAGAATTGGAGTGAGGGTATAGATCCTCGTAAGTGCAGCTTGTTGGGGAGCAATTGGTCTTCCCCTATTATTAGAAAATGATGCTTTAGGAGCAATGGGTGGACCTCTCCTTTATATTGGAGTAGATGTAGGTACATGAGCTGGTATGGCTGCTGGTGTGAGTTCTTGCCTTCTAGTTGGTATGGATCCTTAACATCGTATCTGAGAAGGATGAGTGATCCTGTAATAACTCAGGTTGTTAACTTTGTCAATTATGACTAATCTTAGTCTTAATCTTGATCCTAAGTGTTAATCAAGTCATTAGGAGTCATCTACTAAGACTAATCCAAATCAGGAGTCAAATGAATCAAATCCTATTTTTTTTAGAAAATCTAGAAACTCTAAAATTGATCTATCTAAATAGTCATCAGATCGAAAAGCAGACTTCACCATTGCGCTCATTGCCCCCAAATTAGCTAGGGGTGATATTTTCATGTCAATCGGACGTCGTCGAAATTTCGACGAATATTTTAATAATATTTAAATACCCCGAAAATTGGGGAATTAAAATACTCGTCGGATTAAAAATTCGACCTCACCGTTGCATTCATCACCCCTCAATTTGCTAGGGGTGAATATTTGGAATTTTTTGGGCAATTAATTAGATTTAACAATTAATGAATTAGAATTTAATAATTATATTATTTATATTATTTACATTATTTAAAATTTAAAACTTTTCACGACCGTTAAAGAGTTAACGCCGTCGGCATCTTAAACCGTGCGTCGTTCCCCTTTCATCCGGATCTTAACGGTGAATCTGGACCGTCATATCAAAGATCAGACGATTCGAGCCTTTTGTCTCCTTCGCTCCCCTCGCCCGCGCCTCGCGTCGCTCCGCCGTAGTCGCCGCCCTATCTGCGTGTCCTCAGCCTCGCAAACTCTGTCCCGTAGCCACGTTAAGGCCATACTCATGCTTAGGGGTCCAGGATTTGCATGATTGAGCTCGGAGCTGTCGGGACGTCTTCCTCGAACCGTAAGCCACACGTCTCATGTACTCCTCAATCCCTCTTTTTGATTAATCAAATTGGTATGCAACGATTCGTTTGATAATTCCGAGCAATAGATCGAGCTTTGAGTGGATTGGTTCATCGTCTTAGCGGTTCGATCGGGTCAATTAGGGTAGTCGTCTACAGTCATTTACATTAGAGCCCACTCGAGCCGAGCCCTAGAAGCTAGGGCTAGCCCTAGTTCGTGCCACAGACCATCCCTCGCGATGAAACTGCTGGCCACGTGTAGCCCGCGTCGCAGCCTACCCGTCGGCATGCGGGCCGGACCCTGGTTTCGCCGGGAAGGTCCCCAATCTCCCTGTCCTAGCTCTGATGGCCCTGGGAAGAAGGAGGCTTCGTTCTGGTCAGGTCGAGTTAACCCGAGCCCGACCCAGGAGTGTTCGGGTCGAGGGTCCGGCGTGTGGGGCCTGCGATGCATCGCTCGCGTGCAGATGTGCGACGCATGGCCCGCGCTTGGTCAGCCACGTCAGCGCGTCTCGTCCGCGCCAGTGGTGGGGCCCGCTCCGCCGACCGCGGCCTGTCACATGATGCTACGCGTCTAGGGTGGGATGCGCTCCATAGCCGGTGGCCAATTCCATTCTGCCATGTGGCTGTGGGTCCCGCTGGAGGTCCTTTTCTACAAAATTATTAATATAAATATATATATATATGTATATATAAATGTATATATCTAACTTTAGAAATGTATATATATGTATATAATATATGTATATTAATTAACATAATTACTAATTAAACGGTAATTAATCTTAACCCTAATTGAACAATAAATAATAATATTATTGTATTTAATAATTAAATAATAGATTAATTAATTAATAATTACTATTAATTAATTACAGATTAATCATAATTAATTAATTAATTGATAAATACATAAAAATATCTAACTTTAGAAATGAACAGTAAATTAATGCAAATTGAATAAATGAATAGTAAAATAATATAACTTATATTTTTGAACAGTAAAATAATTAATTAAATAAAACTTAAAAGTTTAATAACTTTTTGTAGGATGATCTAAACATAGTCAATATAGGTCTTATTTTACTCAGAAAAATAAAATGAATCAAATAGCATAATGCAAAAATTAGTTTCGGAGCACGTATAACGAAGTAACATTTTAGAAGCTTATAACTTTTAACCTAAACATTCAAATATAGTCAATATGGGTCTTAAAATACTCAGGAGAATGGCCCCATCACTGTAGTAGTATTAGTTTTCTTATTTGAACATCAAGATAAAAGTCAACCCTGGATCTCACAGTTGACTTTAGTGAAAAATGACCAAAATGCCCCAATAATTCAAATAACCATAACTTGGTCAATTCAACTCCAAATTCAGAAATTCAAAGTGCTAACTAGCTTAGAATTTCAATGTCATCAATAACTGAATTAATATTTAGGATCAAAACCCCTAAAAAATTAGAAAATGACCAAAATATCCCTAACCTTAGTTAGAACATAACTTGGTCTTTTGAGGCCCAAATTGGGTTTACTCCTTATCAACATGCTCAGTGTATTATAAAAAAGCTATAGAGACTTAGTTTACTGAAAATGGACTTCAAACAAAAAAGTTCAATTTTTGTCACCCGTTGACCGACAAAATTACTGAATTGCCTTTATTAATTAAAATAGCCATAACTTAGTTATTTGACATCAGAATATAATGTTCTTGGACTCTATGGAATCCTTGAACAATAACCAATAGTAAACTACAAAAAAATTTAGGTTCCATCAAGTGTAAATTACAAGTTTGCCCTTTAGGTCAAAACCTTAGGTTGGACCTGTAGGACCCGTTTCTTGTCCGAATTGAGCATACTTACTGTCTATCTTTAAGTTAGACAGTAAGAAACCATTGGACAATAAGAAATTTCAATTTGGACCCTTAAATCAAAAGTTGACTTTTTAGACCCTTTAGTAGGGGCAAAATGGTCATTTTGCCCAAAAATCTAAGTTAAACACTATTAACCTCTAATTAGACTTTAAAATTATTAAAGCCAACATCAAAACCATATTAGAGTCATTTAAGTAAGTAAAATCAACTATTAGGTCAATCTGTCAAATGTCATAAAAAAATCTTTCTAAGTCTTTTCTTTAGGATCTTTCACCCCACATTAGGACTATTCCTAATACTAGGATTAGATCCTTGGTTAGATTTAATTCATTGGGTAAATGGGTTACTCAATAGATGAAACCTTTGTTTTATTAGTTTTTAAAATTTTACAACTATTCTGATTATTTTATCTTTTAATTTTAGATTTAAGATAGGAGATTCATCCTATTATGTTTGATTACTCAATAAGATTTACCTTAATTAGTATATCACTTTTAGAATAAAACCTAGAACTTATGTCTTATCCTTTTGGATTATCCGATTAAAGCCCAATCTCATGGTGTTTAATCCATAATCTATAGCTTAGAAGATCTTGATCAGATCTTAGATAGAACGTCTAAATTCACAAAGCTAGGACGTATGATTTATTGATTCAACTCATAGTCGTCAATCTAATTGAATTAGATTAGAACCTGATCAGTTCTAATCTTTTTTAACTTATAAGGACTAATTTCTAAGTTACACTCGATAGTAGAAAAATAGAGATCCTAAACTTGTGTAACTTGGAATAGTTAGAATGGATAAATTAGAAAATAAATGATATCACCATGTTTAGTAGAGTCACTTGCTTACTTTTGTCATTTTGTGCTTTGTATTCCTTAATTTTTGTGCCATATTTTCTTGAGCATATCATATAAGATTTTGATGCATAAATAAAATTTTAGGAAAATATGGAGACTCCTTAGATTCTTTATAAAAATAGTAATGTAAATGAATTAAAGATAATAATTGCATGTGTTAAAGCTACCTCTCAGTTAAGTCTTTTGCCTAGTCTCCATGTTGACACTAGGAGAAGACTATGTTTATATTTTCTGCTTAGTCTCCGTGTTGACGCTAAGAGAAAATTTGTTATGTGTTTTCTGCCTAGTCTCCGTGATGACACTAGGAGAAAACCCTATATCCCGCCTAGTCTCCGTGATGACGCTAGGAGTATATAGTCCTATATCCTGCCTAGTCTCTATGATGACGCTAGGAGTATATAATTTTGTGCATTAGCCTCCGTGTTAACACTAAGATCCTTTTGATATTCAGTGGGCTTGATTAGCTCTTTTCTGTATGGCATTTAGTATACGGATATTCATATATGCTGTTTTTGATGTTTTTGTATATGCTTCAATATTTTTATTCAGCCAACTATTTCCTTATCTTGCTCATATATATTTTAGAATGTTAAAATTTTTGCTACTATTTATATGTATCATTGCTGAGTTCAGTTATTTAATTTGCATATCTCTTTTGATCACCAGCATATTTAGGATGTAGTATTTTTTTTCAGCATTTGTACAATTACTTATATCTATATGCCCTGCCTTATTTAGCTTGCATTTGAGGCATGTCTTAGCCCCCTTTTTGCTTAAGTTATAAATATGGTTTACAGCTTTTTTCTTCCTTATTGTTATGCTAGTTGCTCCCATATTTTATGTAGTTGTTGCTTAGAAATTGTTAAATGGTGATATTACAAAACCCATAAAATATATCAGCTTAAAATGTACTTAGACAATTGTCTAACATAAGATTTTTTCTTTTTTTGGCTGGGGTCCTACATTGTGAAATCGACAATGGCAGATCCTCATCAGTTAGACGATCAGGCGCTAGAAGTGGTGCCTTATTTAGATGAGGAGCCCTTAGAAGGAGATGTTGTTTAGTTTTATTATAAGTGAGATGAGAGCATTTTGCTTTAATTATTTAAACTTTAATGTGATGTAATAATACATGTACCTATGACTGTGTGTTTGGATTATTATGCTATTTATTTTAAGTCATATTTCATGCTATTTATATTGTGATGCTTGGATATTTCTTATTTAAATCGCTTCCGCACTCTGTATGATTTTCTTAGATAGTGACTGATTATTTGATTCTGTGCTTACTCTTCCCTTATTAGATGGATTGTGGATTTTATTTTAATCCAATAATAAGTGAAGAGTTAGTCAGAGTGACACACCACCCCTTAGCTTAATCTTGTAGATTAAGGGGTGGGGCACCACAGGGGGTATATTTATTAACTTTTTTTAATTAATTAATTAATTAATTAAAATTTCTTTCTCCTCTATTATTTGGATATGAACAAATTTATCATCTTCTTCATAAATGCTTTAAGTGTTAAATTGGCTTTCTCTTCCTCCTTACCTCTTCTTTATCTCTTCTCTTTTTCTCTCTTCTATTTTTTTCTAGTAAATAACAAAGCTTGATACGACAATGTCTCTTGATGAGAAAATACACTCGCGTAAGAATTTTTTAATTTGAAGCAATATTTTATTTTTTTATTAATTTCTACAGATAAAAACTTCTGAATTTTATTATGGTCAATCCAGAGCTCTAAATTTGACTGAAACTTTTTCTGTAGCCTTTTTATAATATTCTTAATCCAATGGCACTAAAATCACTGAATTTAAACTTGTATTTAATTTTCCCAATTTATTGAATTTAAATAATTCAAAATTTATTCTGGAGTATTCATTATCCAGATTATCCCCAAACTTGGGCATTATGATCACAAAAATATACTATATCCAATTGTATTTTTAGTTTGCCCTAATTTTGAAGTCACTCGGGATCATAATTTTTGAGTTTGATTTAGTCCTAATTATCCTAGTAACGACTTGGGTCATTACGCCCACCCTGAAGAAAAGTTTGATAATAGTTAGCCAAGTAGCACACACTAGATTTAGAACCTCTATAAAGTTAACAAAGGGTGTAATGGTGACTGCATGAGAGTTCATAGAAAGGGAACTATAGGTGATATGTTCTACTATAGTAGCAGGTCATTAGAAGTTCTAAGATTAGAGAGAGAAGATCCAATCTCTCTTTTCTAAAGATAGTATAAGTAAAGATCATAAAAAAGATATATTGTTTCTTGATAAGGAGTTCCGTGGTTACAAGAATATTAATGAGGAGGTTCAAAAAGTTGGCACAGCATAGATCATGCCATAACAATCAACATCAAAAACTAGATGGTCTTTAAGAGTACGAAGTACCTAAGGTGAGTGGGAATAGGCCAAGAGTGACAAGGTTTAGTCATTGGCACAAAATCAAGCAAGAGATTTGAATAAGCTACATACTGGGAGAATGATGACTCTTTAGAAGGAGTGGGTGATAAAGAAATACACGGGCAGTAGGGAACACATGGTGGTGCATGTGGAAAAGGGTGCTAAATAATATATTGACTACTACAATATTCTTTTCACTAGTAGTAGGTCTTAGACTGTATAGGAAAGGAGGAACAATGAGCCATACCACAACTCCTTGAGCTAAGGGGATTGTTGCGAATGAATGACATAGAAGAACAATTGCACACAATCTTCAAGTGAGTATTTGTTGTGCAAGCGGAGCCTCGAGACATTTTAGTGACCAAGGTCAAGTTACAGATCAACCAAAGATGCCAAACGGAGCAAAATTGCTTGACAGCTTAGATGGTGTGCTCGTAAGAGCAAAATCATGCCTAAGTTGTTTTGGCTAAAAAGTGACATTTTTTTTGAAATTTTAAACAGGCACTTCGGCGCGCCAATGGATTCCTAAGCGTGCACCAAAACATCTAGATTCAATCAATAGAGATGCTTATAACTTTCCGAAATAACAAGTTGCATTTATGGTTGTTTATAGAGTGTGTTTGAGACTCATGGCCTATAAAAATCTATGTTATGCATGGGATTGGTGTTCTATATGGTGAGAATACTATGAGTGTGTGTTGTTAGGCCAGTATTGTAATTCTTTTTCATTTCATAGTAAAATTCTTCAAGCTGTAGCACTGTTTTTTCCTCTACAAAGAATTTTTCACATGAATCCAGTTTGTTTGTGTGCTTTTGTTTGTGCATCTTTGATCTCCATTATTCAACCTTGCTCGCCTTCATTCCTAGGTGAAGTTATTTCGGGCGACAACTACATAATTTCACATTATGTGATACTAATTTAAGTGTTGGTTGTGGCTGTTGTGGTGTTTTGGTCCAAAACCCGGTTTCTTCTCTCCTCTCCTTTGGTGTAGTTGTTTGGGTTATCCATAAAGAAGCATAGTCCATTATGATGAAATATCAGATTGTTGATGTTGTCGATGAATCATTTGTTGAGATGTATTTTTATTATTTCGTAAAACACTATTGAATCTTTATCAAAAAAATTATTTTAGTAAAAATTTTCCCTTGAGATAGTTTTGTGTAAATGTCCTCCATTGCATTTTTAAACATGCTAAACTCGGGATTACAACATGATATTTGTCTTATATAATTGTGCAGTATGATTGTTTCTGTTGCTCAGTGCTAGTTAGGGATGGCTTAAGCCGAGTTCGAGTCGAGTTAGCCTATACTTAAATTTCAAATTTCAAATTGGGTCTGACTCGAACTCGTTCTAGTTAAAATTGAAAATGAGTCATTTCGAGTCAATTCGAGTCGAGCCGCTCGACTCGAACATTTCCGGTTCGAGTTTGGAGTCAAATTGGCCGTGCTTGTACTAGGTGTCCCAAATTATTCACTCATTAATCAGTAGCTTTTGTTCAGTCAGCTCAGCAACAGGTCTTAATAGTGTCATAGCTCGATATTTGAGGTTCATTATTATAATAAAAAGAGCTCGTGTGTGAAAATGATCTTACTTCATATATTGTATGGTCATCCAGAATTTGAGAAGAAACGCCGTTCGGATGATCAGAGTCGTCTTTGTTGGACAATTTGAATGACAAGCGACGCTTCATACATTCACAGCTGGCAAACCTGCATTCTTACGAGTTAAGAAAACACTTGAATGCATTTATTTTGCAGTGAAAATAACAGTGTCTCAAAAGTAAAGCCAAACACATTGAGGAAAGGAAGAGCAGTTCCAAGCCTGACACATTGTTCGGACCAGAACTGTAAAACTATATAAAGGGCCAAAGCCATGCTCTAAGCTAATCCTTTGCCTATCCATCTCAAAAAAAACAAGAAAGAAAGAGACAAAGAAGACAGCCAATTGTGTGAATATCCTCCATCGCTAGAGATATTGGCATAGTAAATCTTTCGTTTTCTTAATGATGTCTTGTGCTTGCCTTGCCAAAGACCACAAGGGACTGTTTAGTCAAAAGATAGCTCAATTGGCAATTAAAAGAAAGAAAAAGCAAGCAACAACAGATTATAGCAAAACAAACAACCAAAAGAATAAAAACTAGTAGAAGAAGCAATAACTATGGAAAAAAAGATACAAAGCTTAGTGAACCAGCCAACAAAACATCAACCACCAAAGCAAGACAAAAGAAATAGCAAGAAAAGCACCAGATGCAGATTAAATAGAGATTATCATACAAAGTCAACACAAATCAAATTCCTCATTCTCATCTCTGAGGATATCCGACAAACTGATTGGAGGCCATCCCCTTCAAAAAAATAAAATTGCAATGACGAGAAAAGAACAACACAAAAACTCTATGTGCAAGTAATGTACAAAGAAGACACTGTAATAGTTCAAAAGGAAAGCTTTACAGTCCAAAGAGTGAGCAATGACTCAGGCCCTTTTAGTCATCTCCCAAATCTTTCAAAGCCATAACAAAGTAATATGACAGCCACCCTTAATGATGATACTATTCATCTCAAAGCTCTACTCTTATGTCACACATTGAAGATAAAGTATCACCTAAATCTCAGCCTCCGTTAAGGTCTGCATTTGTAGCTATGCAGCACTGGTGGCCACTAATCTACCATGCTCGTCATGAAGCACACGCCCTCCAAAAGAGTCCAACTCTCTATATCTAAAGGATCTGTTAATATTGGCCATCTTCAACCTTCCTTTAAAAACTCCATTTTTTAAAGAGTCAAGGTTGACCAACTCAAAGAATTTGGAGTTGATGTATTTAAATGTTTAAGAGATAACCTTAGTTCAATCTCTTAGATGATTATACTATTATATAACTTTTGTTGAAGACTCTATAGTAAAAGTTACGGAATTATTTTTAAGAATGCAAATTTAAGAGGGGTGTGACTTCATCATGATTCAATAAAATTAAAGATTTGAAAGTTTAAGCATAAAAAAGTCTTAGGATACTTTAATATTAATACACTAACACAAGGAAAAAGAAAATATAAAGTACAAAAACCACTACAACAAAAAAGAAAGAAAAATTATAATCATACAAACATAGAAAATTTGTATCATCAATTTTTCAGAAGTTTATCTCTTTCAGAATTCAACCAAATAGAGTCACCTATTCACCGAACCAACAAGCAGAAGACCTTCCCTCTATTGTGTAATATCTTGTCTGTGCTGCAACAGTGTTTCCCCTCTTTCCCAAGACTTTGGTGTAAGCTCAGTTAGGGCAAGAAATAAACCCCCTTGTACAAACTCAACAAGAGTTGGGGTGCAAACTAAAATTGAAATGTAAAAAAACTAAACTTACAAAAGGTTCCAGAAATGACTTTTAAAAATATTTCTCAACTTTGAGGCCTTTTTAATAGGGAAGAAACTTTTTATTGACTTAGCCTAAGAACCTCTTTAAATTTTTTGAGAAAGTGTTATTATTTTGAAAGAGATCCTCTAAACCATTGAAGATATGTAGTATTTCTATTGGTGGTGAGGTGCATTTAAAATAAGTCAATGAATAAATTTTTAAAGGTAAGATGTGCATAAATAAAATTCCTGAGCAAGTCCAAGTGTGTGTGCTCAATTTGTGGCCTACGGATTTTTATATCAATCCACATGAGCACCGATCGAGGCATTAGTAGATGCATCTCACAATTTGTGGCTCACATCTTTCCATTAATGCCTTCTAAGTCATGGGTTCAAGACCCTGTTGGTGAGTCTAAATAAGATATTTTAGCACCATCCTGCCAACCCATCGTCAGCCCTGCGAAAATCATGGCAGGCCTAGGCATGTGATTGGGCGTGAGGGCACTAGTATATATGCATACTTAACAATGTGTCTAGGAGCGACCACTTTAAGTTTCTAATACTTTGTTTAATTTACTTCACATAGACTTAAAATAATTTCAATATTTAGTAGCTTTATAGATTTAATGTTAATCTTTAGCTTATCAACAAAAACTGCAAAAATATACTGCTAATATAATATATATTTAAAGCAAATATATATATATATATATATATATATATATATATTTTGTTGTCATGGTGAGTTAATATATATTTTGTTAACACGAAGAAGATTTTGCTATAAATATACTGCTGATATATATATATATATATAATAAATCAAGATGAATTTAATATTTAGATAAATGTTATATTTTTATTTTTTATTAGATGTGAGTAAAGAGGTGTATCTTTTTATTAGGAATATGTCTTTTGAGGTGTCTTTTTATTAGGGATGTGTCTTTTCATTGACACCACTTAGATTATTATATTTACTAATCTATTTTTTAAATTAGATGAGCAAGAACAAAATATTGTTCCAATATATTAAATTATATCTTCTTTCTTTTATGCGAAAACAGTGAATTACTCAAATGCTCTTTTTTTACATGGTATCAGAGCTTGGTTGATAATTCGTCTTACAATTATTCCGATTTCTCAACTATGGAAGGCAGTGGTAGTTTTCGTGGTTTCGGATTTGATATGCTCACACATACAAATTTCAAGAAATAAAAATAATGCTTAGAGAGTTATTTGTTGGGAGAATATTTGTGGGAAGTTGTTGGTGGAGATGCACAGGAAGCGCTAGCGTCAACTGGAACAAATGACCAGGAAGTCAAGGCATGGAAGAAAATGAATGCGAAAGCAGAGTTCACTCTAAAAAGGACTATCTCAGCAGACTTGTTCGATCACAGTATAGGGTACAATTCGGCGTCAGAAATTTGGACATCTCTTGATGGTTTGTTCAACAAGAAAAATGTGGCGAGGCTTCAATTTCTTGAGAACGAGTTGGCGAAAGCAAATCAATGAGAGCTTTCTATTTTTGCATTCTTCCTAAAGTTGAAAAATCTCTGTGCAGAGATTACGGCATTGGATCCGGAAGAGATAATCTATGAGGCAAAGATGTAGAGGCATATTATCAGAGGATTACGAAATGAGTACCTATCATATGTCACAGCGGTGCAAGGATGGGCTACTCAACCATCTCTGATGGAATTGGAGAACCTCTTGGCGTCTCAGGAAAGTTTGGCTAGACAGATGGCAGGAGTGTCCATCTCCGGTGAAAACGGTGACGTTTTATACACCGGAAAGAAGAAATACTGGGATAAGAAAAAGAAGAATGATAGTGAAAATTTCTCTGCCTCATTTAAGGCAAGTGGTGCTCATTTCTCTCTTAGGAATGACGAAGGAAAGAAAGTTGTCAGATACTTCAGATGTAATAAGGTTGGACATTACAAGTGTGATTGTAGGGTCAACCTCACATCAGGTCATACAGCAGAGAAGGAAGAAGGTATAAAAGAGGACGAAGGTTGGGGGAGATGTTTCCTTGCCGAAAAGGTCTCTATTGTGGAAGCCTTAGCCTCTGTGAACTTCGAAGATGATTGGATCATTGATTCTGGATGTGGACACCATCTTATCAGTGATGGGTCCAAGTTCTCATCTCTGCGAAAGTATGAAGGAAATGATGCAATCATGACAGCTGATAACACAGTCCATGCGGTGGTGCAGGAAGGGATTGTGACAGTGGGTAGTGATCAAAGTGCACTCACGTTAAAGAGTGTGTATCACATGCCGGACATGAAGAAGAATCTCTTTTCAGTAACAAATGTGGTTGATGCAAGGTACCATGTGCTTTTTGGGCCAACGGAGGTAAGGTTTCTATGAAACTTAAATTCGGTAAAAGCAGAGGTGACTCACACTGGAAGACGAGTTTGTGAATTGTTTGTTCTTTTCGCAACATCATACGTAGACAAGATGAAGAGCAACGATAGTGCTGTAATTTAGCACGAAAGGTTGGGGCACGTCGGTATGAAAAAGTTGAGAGTGATGGTGGCAAAGAGTCTTGTTAGAGACTTACCTAGCTTATCTTCTTTCGATGACAGACATGTATGTGAAGGATGTCAATTTGGGAAGGCTCATCGTCTTCCATTTGACACGTCTCTCTCGAGGAGCAAGAGACCGCTAGAATGCATCCATAGCGATGTGATGGGGCCAACAACTACCTCATCTTATTCAGGAAATAGATATAGGTTGTTGTTTGTGGATGACATCTCATGCTACACGTGGGTGTATCTCTTAAAAGAGAAATCAGAAGTGTTCGGCAAGTTCTTGGAATTTAAAGAGAGGGTGGAAGGTGTGCTTGGACAAAAAATCAAGAAGCTCGGAACAGATAATGGTGGAGTTTACATATACTGAGTGCTTTTCTTTCTGTCGCAAGCATGGAATTAAAAGGGAGTTATCTTGTGCTTACACGCCGCAGCAAAATGGGATGGTCGAAAAGAAGATTCGACATATTACTGAGACTTGTAGGTGTTGGTTGCATGCCAAAGGAATTCCCAAAGCCTTATGGGCGGAGGGAATGGTTTGTGCGGCATATGTGATAAACCGATTGCCATTAAGCCCGAACAATCAAAAGTCGCCGCATAAACTTATATTTGGAGAAGTGCAGAGTGTGAAGCATATGCGAGTGTTTGGAGCAACTTGTTATGTTCATGTCCCAGATATACGAAGAACAAAACTTGAAGCCAAAGCCATAAAGTGTGTTTTCATTGGCTATGATGAACAAAATTTGCCTCTCGTGATGTGGTGTTCGACAAATTGACATCATATGATGGAGGGTCTAACATCATGTTGGAAGAGAACAGAGGAGTAGCAAGTCTTGAAGAAGAAACTGAAGAAGAATCAGTTGAGTTACCAGTGTCTCCAGGAGCCCCATACTCTTCAAATTCAACGTCAATGGAGACGGAGTCAAGAATAAGGGGGAGTAATGCTTCAAGTCATGGTGATGGGGGAGCAAGTGCAGATACAAGAAGTGGAGAGGTGGAGAGTAGTTCTACTCTTAGAAGATCAAACCGAATGATTGTGCCACCTGCCCGCTATAAAGAAGGAAATTTAGTAACAATGAGTTCATGTTACTTTGCTGTCCCACTTGATGAGCGGGAGCCGTCGTGATATGATGAAGCTAAAAGCGTAAAACAATGGGTAGAAGCCATGGAAGAAGAGATTAATGCCCTCAAGAAAAATGAAACATGGGATCTTGTGCCCAAGGTTGATGGCGTTACCCCGGTTACTTGCAAATGGGTTTATAAAGTGAAGAAGAAAGCGGATGGTAGTGTCAAGCGCTTCAAAACTAGGCTTGTCGCTCGAGGGTTCTCACAAAAGTATGGAGAGGACTATGAAGAGACGTTTAGTCTGGTTGCAAAAATGACATCGGTACATGTTGTGATTGCAT
The DNA here is from genome assembly GCA_016760335.1 of Gastrodia elata. NCBI lineage: Eukaryota > Viridiplantae > Streptophyta > Magnoliopsida > Asparagales > Orchidaceae > Gastrodia > Gastrodia elata. The sequence continues at coordinate 16,793,666 of CM028677.1, read as the reverse complement.
TAGCAGCATGCAAAAGTTGGAAATTATGGCAGTTGGATATAAATAATGCATTTCTTTATGGGGATATTAATAAAGATATCTTTATGGTGCAGCTACAAGGATACGTATCCAAAGAGCATTCGAATAATGTTTGTAAGTTGAAGAAAGTACTATATAGTTTAAACAAGCACCGCGGGCATGGTATAGAAAAATAGCAGAGTACTTGCAATTCTGTGGATATTTTGCTTCAGATTCTGACTCAAGTATGTTTGTGAAGAAGCGTGGCAACCTACATGTTCTGTGCTTTTGTACGTTGATGAAATGATTGTGACAGGAAATGACGATGGGGAGGTAACAATGCTTAAAGAGGAGTTATCAATCCGATTCAAAATAAAGAACCTAGGTGAACTTCACCATTTCCTTGGCTTGGAAGTTCAAAAAGTGAAGAAGGGACTAATTATATGTCAGACTGGATATGCTAGGATGATCGTTGAACGATTTGGCATGAAAGAAGGCGAGTCATGTTCCACACCCTTGAAAACGAACTTGAAATTAATTCGTGAAGAAGGTAGGATTTTAGTGGATCCTAAGCCATATCGTGCACTAGTGGGGAGTTTGATTTATTTAACGATCATGAGGCCAGATATTTCATATGCGGTGGGCCTAGTGAGTCATTATATGCAAGAGCCACGAAAACAACATATTGATGCGGCTAAAAGAATTCTCAAATATGTCGGGTCAACCTTAGAATTTGGGTTGTTGTATGAGAAAAACACAAATTTTGTGTTGCATGGATTTACAGATGCGAATTTTGCTGGAGAAAAAGATGATATGAGGTCGACATCTGGGTATGTATTCATGTGCGGGTCAGCAGCAGTCTCATGGTGCAGCAAGAAGCAAGATTGCGTGTCCATCTCCACTACCGAAGCAGAGTGCAAAGCATCATCTTTAGCAGCTCAAGAGTGTATCTGGCTTCGTAGTCTTGTGGAAGATGTGTTTATGAAGATTGAAATGGCTACTACACTCTGTGGGGACAACGAGAGTGCCTTGAAACTCATGATAAACCCAGTTTTTTTTGCTTGGACAAAGCATATAGAGATTGAGCATCATTTCATTCAGAAAAAGGTGCTTGATGGTGCCATTACTGTGGAACATATTCGGAGTCATGAAAATGTGGTAGACATATTCACAAAGTCATTGCCAAAAGGACCATTCGAACATCTTCGTAGTTTGTTTGGAATTGTATCAAAAACTCATTTTGAGGGGAGTATTAAAATAAATAAATATATATAATAAATTAAGATGAGTTTAATATTTAGATAAGTGTTATATCTTTATTTTTCATTAGATGTGAGTGAAGATGTGTTTCTTTTTATTAAGAAATTATCTTTTGAAGTGTGTCTTTTTATTAAGGATATGTCTTTTCATTGATACTACTTAGACTATTATATTTACTAATATATTTGTTAAATTAGATGAGTAAGAACAAAATATTATTTTAATATATTAAATTCTATCTTCTTTCTTTTATGCGAAGATGGTGAATTACTCAAGTGCTCTTTCTTTATAATATATATATATTGTTGCCATGGTGAAGAGCTCATACCCATCTTACAATGAGTTCAACAATAACAAGGCCTTATCTTCGTCCTCCAATGTCTCATTCAAATTCAGCAAATCTACGATCAAGTGAACTCATCTATAGAAATTCTCCTTCTTATCTAAAACCTGTAGAGCCATCTTTTCATGTGGAGTCAATTCTCCACGCTCTTCGTCAGATACTTGAATTCTAAGAATTTCCACAGTTTTACACCGACGTCTCCATCATAACTCCATATTTGATCTTCTGAGTCAAACAATTCCGGATCAAGCCGCATGCATTGCGGCAAATCCGCTCAAGCATGTTGCAGCGGCAAAACCGCTCAAGCACGCTGCAGCACCTGCCTCCAACCTGCTCCTTTTTAACAATAACAGATGGCCCCAAGCTAAGAAGTTCTTGAAAACTTGCATTATCAATTTGCGCAAAGGAAACACAATAAAACACATTTCTCAACTAAAATCCATACACAATTAAAATCTCCCATAATAGACGTTGGTTCAAATAAACTGGAAGATGTAGCACCTAAAATGGACCACAATAAATATGTATTTGCTTTATAATTGAAAGCAAAAATAATATAAAGCTGGCATTAAAAGTATCCAAAGTTAAGAATCCCTTTATTGAGTTTAGAATTGATGATAGTGAGACAAAAGAAGAAGTTGTTAACTTTTTTTTAACCTAAATCCCATGTAGAAGAGTTGTAGCTTTTTTCACTATCGAAAAAGAGATCTAGAAAGAATGATATCTCTTAATTTAAGTTCCAAGAGCATTAACAAATCCAAGTAAAATCAAAATGTGTGAGTATAATCATTTAGTCTAGTATCAATGTGCAGGTCTTTAACATTCTTTCATGCTAGGAAAAACCACTTAAAAAGAGATAATAATGTGGAAACTTGAAGTTGTCCACTTGAAGTTAAGGGACTATAAACCAGATGAAACACATGATATAAAGATGGGAATAAGATTATCATCCGCATCCCCTACCAAACTTAACACGACCAATGGTAGGATAGGCCAAAGATGAAGAAGGGCTAACTATCGAAAGAATATCATCCTCATTAAAAAAGGAGTGCGACGAAACAGCACGAAAAGAAGGAGAGAAAGTGGTCAATTGATTAGCCTTTGAAACTAAATTAAGGTTTGGAAGAGAAACATAAGGGGAAGAGTTCGATAGTATATTGTGAACCTAACCATGGAAATGGAATGTATCGAGAGAGGGACGTGGTATAATAAGGGATAAATTAGGAGGGGGAATCAAAACATTTACATATGGGTTGTAAGGCCTACTGGATTGCTTCCAATGCTAGCTATAACTTCAGACACTAATAGGATAAAATAAGGATTATATACCTTGACCTCCTAAAGGTATTACTTCTCGAAACTGAATTGATGAAGGCATGCTTGGAACATGTTGTTGATAACTAGAACTTCTAAGAGAAAGAAGTTAGTTGAAAGTTACCAAAAAGTAGGCCAACAGTGCCCAGAACGAAGTACCAGGAATTGACGACGGGGAAGGAAGGAAGGAGGGGTTGAAGTCGTCCCAACTTAACCAGATTTTAAGAAAATTTCTTAAGAAAAAACTTTTAATTTCTTAAAATCTCTTTGCTTTGCCAAGATTATGATATTGATTATAAAATATAAGGCTGTTTAGACATACTTAATATCCCTCAAAGCATTTTGGGTTTTTTTTTTTTTTTTGTGCAAATTGACTTTCTCAAGAGACAAATATATTAAAACTTAATAGCTATTTTGCTGAAGAAAACCCCCCAACCAACAAGATAAGGATTGCCAAGTCCTCATCTCTATAACAGAATTTAGAAATAAGATAGCATTTTTCTGTTAATTTTTAATTTAAGTTTTAAAGTAACAAGAAAAATATAGCATATTTGTGTGTTATCATCCTTAATTATGTATTATCATTCAATTTAAGTTCTAAAAATTCTGCTAAAATGAATTTCTAACGGTTAAAAATGCTATTCTATTATCTATAATTAAAAAAAAGTCATATTAGGAAGAGCAAAATATAAACGAACGATAAAAGAGTGATACACTGTATTTATGAGTATATATTCCCTATTTTTATTGAACTACAACATATTAAGCAAGAAAATAAAAATAAAAAGAAACTTGCCGCAGAGAAATCAAAATTCCCAAGAAGAGATTCGGCTTTGATGTGCAGTGGAGACGCTGGGAAGAAAGCAGTCAGAAGCGCAGAGCTTAGTTATGGTGTGCTAAGCGTGATTGAGCAGAGAGACTTGCGATTTATAGGAATCACAAACCGCAGTCAGCGTTAGAGTTGGTAAGCATTTCTCCATTATTGAGTAATTTAGTCGGTCAACTCGTTGTGCACAGCTCAGTGATATCAACTTGCAAGATTTTTCTATTATTTCGACCTTTATATATCTCTAAGGATAAAAGACCCAAATTTATAATAAAGAGAAAACACAGGGCTGACTTTAATCCATCAATCGACTTCTAAAACTTTATTGAAATTCTGTTTGAGGCGGGACGGCAGTGCTTTGATTTTTGTATTTTAAGAATTTAATGACAGACAGCCAATTCATTCGAAGAAGACATCCATGCTGCAAATAACAGAGTCTCCGCATTCTTTGAAATTGGGGTTATCTTTCTCGAAAATGAATTGCGCTCATCTGCCGGCTTATCACTTACCTGAGGAAACACATCTTTCTCCTTTACCTTTTAGTCCAACAGCCACGATCGGGGACCTATGCGAGCAGTCCCTGTTATCCCCACGATCCTCCTGAGGTGGAGAGCATCTCTCCACGGGACAATTTGGCTCCTTTCGAGCCCGGGCTACGGTCTGATAACCCCAACTCTCTTGTCAGCCCAAGAGCTTTTTATTCAACCCAATGAGCTCTCCTCATACTATATAAACTTCTCCAAATGCTTCAAGTCTTTGTTTACACGATTTCAAACTCATTTGATTCTTCAATTCGATCTGGTAAAATTCTGATCTCCCTCATTCCTCTCTGTAACCCTTCTGAGTTCAAGAGTTTCTCATCGACGATCCGTAGCCCAAACACAGGGCCGAATCCCTCGTGAGATTCTTGAGATTCTAAGGATGACCTCTTGTGGATCACTGTAGCCCAGAACCAGCCAATTAGACCAACATTCCTGTTTGAACGCCGGACCGAGGTACGAACCTACACCAGGTATTCATTCAGTCAATTTGTTTTCAATTCACTGCAAATGCTATTCGAAACCTAGGGAGATGAGTGTCGAGCTCATTGGGACTTGAGTGAGCCTAGATAAGCTTTGATATTGTCGGGCGAGCAAATTCTACATTATGACGACCACTGGAGCAAGCCCTCGACAATTTAGGTTGAATATGATAGAGCTTTTTAGGCTCTATCAAATCTAGACGTAAGCTCATTGGGACTTGAGTGAGCCAAGGCTCAATTGATTCGTTTTAACTCATGGATGTCATATGATTTCAAATCTAGACGTAAGATGGTATGTGAGAGGGAAATCTTGAGTTTGATTAATTTGGAATCAGGTTTCAAGACGATACACCGAGAAGTTAAGAGTAGTAAGTCTGGCGAAGCTAATGACTCTGGGTAGGGTTTTTGTACTCAATCGAACCACCGTAGAAGTATCATTTTAACTATCAATTGAAGCATTAATTCCATATGTCGAGGCCGAAATTAGCTCACATTAAACCCTAGGGAAATGCTTTCAGTTTGAGCAAGGCCCCAACGATCTAGAGCCTTAGCTATAGAATTTTTAACGCCAGAGGGTGCGTCGTGAAGCGGTGAACATTTTGGTATTTGGTTCATGCCCTCATTCCATCTGTGGTGTCAAATTTTCATTTTGAAGGAAGGCCTAACTCGGGGTATCGAGAGTTCGCTGGGGACAATGATGCACATTCACGTGTAGGGTTGACATGTGACTTGTGCTGTTTTGAGGCAAAATATTCCGGCAATATTTCATGATCTATTGGATCTCGACCGATCAACGCAATTTTAAAAGGAACGTTCATTGGAATATTTTCATTTAAATAAAGCATATAAATAAGAACTTTATGAAATTAACTCAAAATCATTTTTGACATAATTTGATAAATATAAATTCAAATATAAAAATTACATACCCAAATGATAAAAAAAATAGAGGAACAAAAATATGCAATAAAGTTAAACTCTAAATTAGTAAACCTCTTAATCATCTCTTAAGGGTGATTTGATATGATTAATCCTTAGAAACTTTTGTTTAGCACAAACTTAGTATGCTTTCTTGTGATGTGTAGTCTTAGAATTTGATAATATTTATGAGTTTTATCCTAATAAAACTTTTAAGATAATAAAATGATATTATTTTAATATGAAAATCCTTGATTTGTATAAAAAGCACTTCTAAGTAATTTGCATGACCAAGAAGGATGATGTTAGCATTTTATGTCATTTGAAATGAGATTGTAATCTAAACATGTAATTTAGCTCAGACACTAAGGATTATGATTAGATTTAGACTTAGATCCAAGTGGATCAAAGCCTAGATTGGATCCTTGTCAGCTCTGTGTATGCTAGTGATTTTTGAATGAAATATTATTTTAATTGATCCTTCTTGGGTATTGTGGCGCCCCACCCCCTAACCCTTTAACGGCCGCCGCTTGACCGTCGTTGAGTAACTACTCAACTACGATCAAGTGGTGACTGTCACTAACACCACAGATAATACGCAATATATCCATGGCATTAATCTGAATGTGAGCAAAGTCTTATGCAGAAACATAAGTAAAGCAGAGCAGAAAATAGGAAAATGGCATTCAAACATTATCCACATCTATCTATTCACATACAATATAGAAAATACATAATAATAAGAAAGAAACTCATTTATTACATCTAATTAAATATGAGCAACATAAATTTTAAAAACTGAGCAAGATCTCCTTCTTTGCAGAACATCAATCTCACCTGACCCTCTATCACCGGCACACCCCCAAGCACAAGTTCTGAGCTAACACCTGATACTGCCATATATACATATATGACAGGGCCAAGCTAACAAAGTAAAAAAAATATTAGACTTATAAAGTCTAAGTACAATAAAGCTGTAATATAGCATATACTTGCATCTAAAAGATGTTATTCAATCATAATAATAAGACAAAAATCAAGCTGCATAAATACTGTAAAATAATTGAAAGTATAAAACTGTACAAAATTGAAGTAAGGTAAAGTAAAAGCACAAAGTAATTGAAACAATATAAACTGAATGAAGTAAACCTGAACTGTAAACTGAATGCTGAAAGTAAATAAAAATAGCGAGTATTCTAACACTAATGCAAAAACATCCAATGATGTACTATATGCCACTAGGATCATGCATCCAAATATGTCACAATACGGTATGCCACTAATATGTAATAGGACTATCACTGAATATCTATGAGTCATACAGTCTAATGTATACATACATCCAGTTGGAATACAATTTACTGTGATGCTGATGCATCCTAAAATTCCCCAGTCAATGTATGCAATATTCCATAAGCCAATAAATTATCATTGATACTCATATATCATTCGGATACTCACACATCATGCTTATGCTCATGCTCATGCTTCTAAGCTACATGAGATAAATCCAAAAATCTAGAAAAATGTTTTGAAATCTGATAATGAACTCAATGTCTCCATTGTGCAGAATCCTGCTAAAAGGATTCTGACTCATAAAATTCTAATTTTGATAATTTGTTAAGTTGAGAGTTTACTTAAAATCATTAGTTGGAAAGGTTGTATACACATAGTTGTATGTTTCCAGGAGAGGTGGATTAACCCTTTAGCTTGTTTAAAACTTGCACTTATTGAAGCGCACTACGATAGGAGACAGAACCCGATCACAGTTTATATATCAAGCTAAGCTGTTAAATGACCTAATTACCAGCATACTTAGTGGTTACCACAAGTGACTTAAGATACTTAGTTTGTTTAAAACTGCACTTATCAAAGCGCACTACAATAGGAGGTAGAACCCGATCATAGTTTATAAACTAAGGATCTCAATTCACTAATTGTAACACTCTTAGTCTTAGAAGACTTTACTCTAACGGGACTGTATTCGTCTAATCCTCATGATAACACCTGGGTCATAAGTCCGCATTGGAGTGAATCAACCAATCCTGAATATTGCTAAAGTGACTCAACACCATGGATATACATAATCATATTAAACCAATAATTTTGGGTTCAGAAGATTTATTTAAATTAACAATGATATTTATCAAGCTTATATATCTCTACAATATAATGGGTGAGTCCTACATAAGGCTCCAAGGATATGATAAAAAAGATCACTCAATATTAATTTCTACCACAAGGAAGAAGTTCTATTCTAAGTGCTTTAGGTGATTTCTACCACAAGATATCAAGATCAACTTTTAAGGTTAAAAGGATCATCTAAGATTCTACCTCAATAAATTACAAAAGTTCTTCTTACCTCAATGTATCATCATTTGTTAAGGCTGTTAGTAATACTAAATAAAGCCTAATGTAAGATCATCAAGATCTCACATATCTAAACACTCAATATAATCTTATAAGATTATTCATTAAGTTTGGTTAATTAGATCAGATGGGTAGCCCTATCTGATCAATTTCTAGACTACAATTATGAGATATAATCAAGAATCTTATTAAGATTTGATCATGTAATGAATCATCATAAATTTTATACTTGATTTCTGCTAATCATTTTCTTTAAGAGGAAATTAAAGATCTTATGTTTCAAGTCTTGATGCTTAATCATACTGATTCTTAAATTTTCTTAGCACTTCTAATTCAATGAATTAAAGTCAATATCAAATCAAATAGATTATTGGAATCATGTTAGTCAAATTATTTTACAATCAGGTTGATTGATTAAGTGATTAAGAGTTTGAGTCTAAATTAGACAAATTATGTGTTAACCCCTAACCTTGTCAATTTAAGACCAAGAGTTACATTACAAGTTAATGGCAAATTAAATGAATTATTGATTTATTAATGATGGAAATCTAAGATTTAGATCAAGTGTAAATCACTTTATCAAGATCTTAAGATCTCTTAAGTTTAATAAGGGATAATTGACAGTTTAATGAAATTAAGTAATCATAATAGAATTAAAACATCTTAATCCTTTAAAACAACTCGCAAAAATACATGAAAGTTAACATAGAATTTGAGAAAGTAAAACGCACAAAACAGTAATAAGAACTATGCAAGTGATGTACGCACTTAACATAGGACTAAATAAACAGTTTTAATTATTAGAACTCAATACCAGTTCTAAGTACTTACGTACCTGGCTCGAGCAAACTTTAAACTTCTACAACACATGGCTTAGGAGCATGTGGGGCCCTGTAATTTCCCGCGGTCACGCTAGTACTGATATTAGCATAATTGCGAGGAGTGCGGTTGCTCCACTCCGTGGCAAATCCCCAACTCAAGTAGAGTCAGGTAGGACCCAACTCGTCTTAAGCCAAGGACTTGTCACCTAGATAAAAAATAAACATACATCAATACATATCAAACAATAGTATAGAAGAAGCAAAAAATAGAATATAACATCCACAAGCATAACATAGTATAGAAGAAGAAAAGAAAGCAGTAACTCAGATCAAATACAGAAAAGTAAATACATCCAAAGTTTAATTATTACATACTGAATTAAATGGAAACAAAGATCTCTCTACCTAAGCAGCAGTAGGAAGATCCTTCTCCTACACTGGCTCCAATCCTGCAGCACTGCCAATGAACAACTCTGAATCTGATATTTGTCAGTATTACAAATGTCAGGGCCCCAGCTAATAAAAGAAAAATGTTACAGTTAGACAATTGTCTAAGTACATTTTAGGTTATTTAAGTGAACTGAATATTTAAGATATCACATTTAAAGGTTTTAAACTCGCAAGCATTATAAGATGCAACAAGCTACAAGAATGGGGTATCTATAAGCTAATCATTTATAGCTAATCAACGGGTATGTAAAAATAACATACAAAAATAGCAACTGAATATGGTGAGGCTAAAAGCAAAAGTAACTACAACTACTGAAATAAATTTGATCCTAACATGCTTATGATCGCATGAAGACATGCTGAGTATATAAAGAATACATGCGCTGAAATAAACATACAATTCTAACACCTAAACATGCCAATATTTTAATACTAATCAATAAGAGCGTATATACAAGCATGCAGATTGACATGTAAAAGGTCACTGAGACATGTGTTAAAAGCAAGATAAGAACATGAATGAGCAAGAAGTAAGGCCACTGAGACATGTGGCAAAGCAAGTCGAGCATTAAAAGAAAGGCCGCTGAAGCATGTGGCAAAGCAAATCCTAAGACATACGCTGAAGTAGAAGTAAGCCTAAAACATAGTACTGCCTAAGACATAGTACTGAATTGAAGTAGAAGTAGAAGTAGAAGTAAGCCTAAGACATAGTATTGTCATAATAGAATTAGGCCATACTGGACCTCTGAACTGAAAGTTTAACATGTATCCACCTAGGCATCCACAGAGCTAGGTCCGAGTTGAACTTATAGAATAAGACATGTATCCATTCTAGACATCCGCAGAGCTAGGTCCGAGTCTATTCCATAACAAAACTAGAACTGAAGAGGCAGACTATGCTAGGACATACTCTACTAACTGAAAACATTGAAAGAATTGAATGAATGATATGTTTTTCAAATACTAACTTAGGATATATCCTCCATATCCTAAGTTTACCTATTATGCTCATGGAACAAGGCTCAATATTTAAGGTGTGCAAAGCAATCAAAGTCAAAGTAAGCAAGAGACTCAATCTAGACTCATATGATATCTGTTGTTGTCTACTTATCAAATCTAATTATTCTGATAAGATACAAGTTTAGGATCTCCAATATCCAGCTATCGAGTAAGATCTCAAATTTATGACCTTAATGTTAATATTAGAAATTAGTAAGTTTTAATTCATAATTATATGATGATTATAAGAAGTTAAAGTAAACAAATTAATGACCTAATTATTATTATTTTCCCCTCTTAACCCAAATCTTGATTAAATAAATCAAGACTTAAGGATTTTGGATCCAAACTCCACTTGGTGTTCAATTCCTGAATCCAAAGTGGTATACTTGAAGGGGTCTAGGGTTCACACTTTAAAACCAAAATTAAAGATAAGGAATCTTATAAACTAAAGGATTCAGAAACTAAGATTTTAGTGAAAAGTTACTATACTAGTTATAAGATAAAATAATCAATCAAGAACTAAGAATCTAAGATCTATATTAAATTTTTAAGATAATTACATCATCCTATAGATTTAATCAACCTACACTCACATGGAAGATTTTAAGAGATTTAAATAATTAAATCAAGTAAGAGAATTCCAAAGGAGAGTAATTCAGTCCAATTAAAAGATCTAAAGTCTAAGATCTAAGATCTAATACTTGATCACTTTAGACTTAAGCTAAGTTTAGACTTAGAATTTTACAAGAGTATTTCTTTTAGAACTCAAGCTTATGGATCAACTTAATTAAGCTATTAAACTAAGGATCTAGCACTTTAAGATAATTAAGTTTAGTTCTTAAGAAGGAGGGTCTTAAGGACACTTAGGGTATTAATATCTTAATAAGACTAATTTAAGATTCCTTTACTTAATATCAATATTAATAACATAAGACTTCAGAAAGGTGTAAATAATCTATCTAGAGGTGTTTGCTGAATTTTCAAGGTTCAAGGGGTGCTTAAACACATTTTGGTCAAAATGACCAAAATACTCCTCTTAAGGCTAAAAATGGGATTTTAAGATTTAACTATCTAAATTGATTCAATTCTATTTTAATGAGTTCAATATTGGTTCATGAAGTAGGATACACACTTATCTTGGGTTTTGGTAACCTAATTAGCCTAATTAGTACTAATCACTATTTTAAGCCAATTAAGGTGATTAAGGAAACTAAGGCATTCTAGAGTGATTTATTTGTATTTATAGGCTCTAATACACTTAATGAGATATTAGGAACTTTGTTCACCAAAATCAAAGGATTAATCATGGTTTAATTCACTAATCCCTAATTAGAGTAATCAAGAGATGATTAATAAAAAGGTTCCTAAATTACTTTTAATGGTCTACATAAATTCCTTATGATCTCATGAGAAATTAGAGACCTTAAACAATATTTTTGAATATTAATTGAATTTATTATGATTTAATTAAAAATAAAAAAGGATTAGGCAATAATTTAAAATCTAACTATTGGATCTTTGATTTTATTTTATATTAATATTCCTTGTATTTTTATAATAAAAATGGTATATTGGATCATGCCATTTGGATAAGTATAGCTAAGATTATTTAAATAATTTAATCTGTATTTTTATTTAAATTGAGACTATAGAGAATGCATTTATATTTATTAACCTATCAAATATTAGAAGGAGAATAATATGAAATTTCAGAATTAAGCGGTGGCCCGAAATGCAAAAGGCACGGGTCACGAGTCGGCCCGACCCATGACTTCGTCTCCTTCCTCACCACCGGCCCCGACCTAAGGAAATCTTCAGCGCCAAAATTCTCAATGTTTAGATGACGACGACGGCTCAATTCAATCTCTACACGTTCCTAAAGTTCAGACGCATCGATCCCACCCTTAAGCCCTCTCTGGGACGCACTGGATTGTCGAATGGCTATTCGATGGGTTTGGCCCTACTCACAGCATCTAGGGTTTACTATGAGGAGGAAATTCTCCTCACAGAGATGATCATTTGGCCAGAGCTCGATTCCTACACCTATGCTCATTATGAGCTATTCTAATCAGTCAAAGGAGCAAGCAACAAAAGTTATCATCGGCAGATCTCTATTCTTTCGGCAAAGGATGACTCCGTCAAGGAGGAGATTTGAGGAAGAACCAAGATCAGAGCAGCTTTTATGCATGTGATAGGGAGTAGTTTGATATTCAACAAGTCCTTAAATAAAGGAGTAATCAATTCTTTGCAAGACCCTTCCAAGAAGGAAGTGGCGAATGGATGTTGAGTAGGCTTCCGATTTATGGTAAAGGTTACTCTCGTTTGAGGGATTAGTCAGCTGGACCCACGGCCTCCTGCCAAGAGGAAGGAGCTGATGCCTCTCGGCCTCTTACAGAGAGGGAAGACGTCAAGGCCTCTCGGCCTTCTGCCGAGAATGAAGAAGTGGAAGCCTCTCAGCCTTCTGTTGAGAGTGGTGAGATAGAAGCCTTGCATGGGAAAGAAGATGGAATTCAGCTGAGGGAAGAAATTAGGATTAAAATTAGGGTTAAGAAAAGTGGGATTAATTATATACTCAATCAGGCTACTGAAAGCCAATCGATCAAGATCAAATGGCTAAAAATTATAAGAATTTTTCAAGATTCAATTGATGACCGGAAGAACTCCAAATTTCATGCTTGGTACTGAAGTGAGTATCTCAGTGAGACAAACGCACGCGTCTAAAATTATTGAATTTGGACGAGTATTTTATTTTATATAAATTTTTAAGCCAAAAACTTTGAAAATTCATCAAGATAAATCGGGAGCTCGAAAAATTAGCGAAACTTAAAACATAGAATCCTCATTTGATGCTTGACCAAATAATACAAAATTTTATATATTCAAATTGATATTTTATTTATTATTAATTTTCAATATTTAAACTTTGTGAATTAATTTAGGATGATCTGAAATTCCAAACGCACTAAAACTTTTACAGTAGGATCCCCTCAATACATTTTATTTGATGATATTTTTATTTAATTTTTATTTAATTTTTATTTGACTTGAATTGAGATCCTGATTTCGACTTAATTTTCTAAGCACTTAAAATATATTAAAATATTCGAAAAAATTGATGACTTCCAAAAATTTTCAGAATATCACCTCTAGTTAATTTGAGGGTGATGAGATTAATGGCAAACTTCAATTTTGATTTGGAGGTTAAGATTAATTAGGTAATATTTAAGATATTTAAATTGCCTCGAAATTCGCATCGATAATGAACGATCTCCAAATCGCACCAAATTCTGGTGCATGCTCCTAATACTATTAAGAGTCTACTGGCAATAGTTTTAACTTAATTTAGGTGTCTAAAATCAAGTAACAACATGCGGGTTGTTACACTCTACTTAAGCCTCAGATCTAGGGTTTACCGTGAGGAACTAATTATCCCCATAAAGAGGATGCTGCTACTTGAACTCGGTCTTGAAATGTTCAAGGCATCAAGGAAAATAGAACCCTTTCCAATCCTACTGGTTGGGTGGTTGGATTAGCGGGTCCTTACTCAATGTCAGTACTATAGAGTAGTATCGCAGCTTGAGTGGGACAGAGGCCAATGGGGTTAGTTTGATCATCCTAAGGTGTATTGATCAGTGAGAGTGAGTGTGAAATTACAATCACTTGCAATTGAGTTTCTAATGGAGAACCAAATTCCTACTGAAGATCGGATGAGTCACACTATAATAGCCCAAAGTCTTAAGCACCAGGGTATTATTCGCTCTGGCGTGAAAGGCCACACAGTTTTTCTCTCATAAGATAAATTTTCAGTAGGTCACTCATCCTGGGAGTGCTCCCAAATGAGCATGCTTAACTTTGGAGTTCTTATCAAGAACTCCACTATTATCTAAAAAGGTATCTCGATGTTTAAAAGTTTCACTTATTACTACTTAAGTGGGTCTTTACTATCTCCCCAACTTAAGTAATTGCCGTCCTCGTCAGTATCCACACACGGATCCAAGAACCATTTATTTGGTAGACAGGACTAGAGGTGACCCTTATAGGCTTAAGAGGTACCCACAACCATGTAGTAACTTAACCATCATGGGTTCAAGTGGCTGCTCATATGAAGTGGTACTTTGCCTTGTATGAAACTTAGCTCTTATCTGACACCCCATGGTCTGCTCTAATACTATTTACAATAGCCCAAACTCTTAAGCATCAAGGTATTATATTTTTGACCTAAAAAGTCTCATGGTTTTGCCCTCAGAAAATTAACTTTCCAGCATGTCACTCATCCTAAAAATGCTCCCATATAAGCACGCTTAACTTTGGAGTTTTTATCAGGAACTCCACCATTATCTAAAAAGGCGTCTCAATATTTAAGAGTTCCACTTATTACTACTTAAGTGGGTCTTTACACGCACGGTCTGGCAGATCCATTCCAAATAGTGATCGTCACTTCTGGCTACTACTAGACCCTTACGATGTTTAAACTGGCATATTAAAGCGTCTAAAACTATGATTATTGCATTAATATGCACGAACCGCTATATAATATGCAAAACTTTATCCTGACAACTTGTGAAATATGTTTATGGTGAAAGTCTTGAAGGAAATTTGGAATTGATATGTTAACAAGAAGGGTTTACTAGTAGCCCACGATGAAATAAGGAAAGATTTAGCCCACTAGGAAGGGGTTGTAGATCCAGAGGAAAGACTCACATATTCCCAAATTTAAGTACAATTGTCAATGGGTAGTTAATACCTTCCTAAAATTGCTTATGATTTGGGAAATACTAGAGATGTAGGGCTTTGAACACATAATAGTTATATTAAGGATTATCGGCAGTGTCATTCCAATTAAGAGCCCGTTATGAACACAAATTTGGAATTGATATGAAAAATTTGCTCAACTCTGAACACAAATTTTAATATTTTTCATTAAATTTAATATTTCATTTCTACTTTTTTTTCAACATATTATGCAACGCATATCATTATTATAAAGTTGAGCAAATTTTTCATTTTTATTTGATGTAAGTTTCATTGAATAATACTATCACTTATTTATCTCATATCATGCTAGAATGTATTTCTCACTAAACTTCTATGTACTCGTACTAGAATTCGTAAGAAAATTATTTTTTCAGATATTCAAAACGAATAAGAGGAGATACTTCATAAGAATAGTAGCCAAGAAGTGAGATGAATTTCAAAATAAGATTTTGATTTTTTTTGTTAAAATTTGGGATCCACTTTAGAATATAAATATATGCTAGTTTGGCTCTATAAATGATGTATTTTGTTCTATAAATAAAATTATCATTTGATGTTATTTAATTAAAAATTATTGCTTGAAAATTCTCAATCTTTATCCACAATCGTCACAGGTTATCTATGAAACATGGGCCAATATTTGATCAAATGTTTTGGATGGTGGGATAAACGCTTTAGAATTTATCCTTATATTGCTAGGTAAAGACTTTATAATCATTATAATGTTCATAGAGTTCACAATAGTGCTCTCAATTGATCAAAAACTAGCTCATAAGGGGGACTAAATGAGCCTTATTTGGGAACCAAATTGGTATAGAAAAGTGATATTTTATGGGGTAAAATTATTATGATAATTGCTTGGAAGAATTGAATTCCATTGATACCATTTTCCCCTTAAGCTTTATAATTTTATACAAAATTCTCCCAATTCATCAAAAATTAGGTCTTGTTTCAAGTCTCATTTTTTCCCCTTTGTCTATGAGCCCTATTTCAATTATTGAAACACCAAAATTAGGCTGTAGAATAAAAAATGGAGAACCAAGTTGGGTTTCTGCTCGCAAAATCCCATTTATGGACAAAGCTACAATTTTTTTGAGTTAGTTTGGGTAGACCGTGGCATTCTGGCCAATCGACCGGGTAGGGCCGATTTGTGTGGTTTGGGTAATATTGGTTGTTGGATCAGCCTTCGGATTAAAGCCATGGATCAAACAAATGAGATCAAATGTCACTATCTATGAAGAAAAACTAAAAAATATATAATTGAAATCGCAATTTTCAGAACTAATTATTGATATCACAATGCAAATCAAGCCTGCGATTTGAACATATCGTGGCCGTCAGTTCAAAGTCATCAAGTCAATGGTGGAGGTTAATCCTGTCGTCTATCATTGGATCAGATCGGCTTATATGATAGCTATGATCCCACTCTCCATTTAAAATATAAAAAAATTTGATTTTTTAATTAAATCATAGAAATTTTAATTAAATTAATAAAGTATGTATTTTTTGCATTTTTCTCATTATCACTCTAAAAAATATAACCGAATTGCAAATCACTTTAATATCCAAGTACCTGGATCATATTAACGAATTCAATTTTTTGGTACACTTTATGAGTCTTGCTAGGAAGTGAAAGATGGAATTGGAAAGCATAGAAATAGTAAGGTGGAGACCAAAGCACAACTTAGACTACAACTGTTATTTCCACCCATCGGCGAATGTAGCTAGAAATAGACTTCATGATGTAGGAGCTTCCAGTAATCATCGATTTTGTTCACGGGCCTCTCGGCCGAAAAGACAAGTTAATAATGATCTATAGCATATAACAAATTATCCATCTTATCTTTCCATAATGGGCAGTTTGTGCCATTTAGGTTTACCATGTGTGCCCTGTTGGCTTCCATTGTAAACCGTGTAGGCTTTGTCGAGTCCCAAAATTTTCTACTAAATATTTTTGACAACTCCAAATAAATCAATTGAACATTCAAGACAAAAAATAGTGGAACTAAACTCCAATATAAAAGGGAAGAGTTGACTTCTTTTGTAAATAGTTTAGGCCCAACCAACGAGAGAGGAGGTGATGATTGAGCTCTATCCACTATCGGATAGAGCGGAATTCAATTGTTGATGGTTTTAACAGTGGAGCCAAATGAGAACACAAAAGATGGATCTTCTAAAGTAAGGATCAAGAGAGATTTTTTCTTGATTTTTGTGGAAATAAAATTAAACTAACATGTATATATATATATATATGTATGTGTGTATGTATATGTATAACTCCCCCCAAATTAAGGAGAGATATTTTAGAAACCGTCACATCAATTTAAAGCCATCCCGTGTTTCCGCGCATGAGCGCGGCATGTGCTTGGGCCGAGGCGCGTCTTTTGGAATCGGGCTTGGGCGCATCGTTTCCTCTCCCTTGGGTGTGTTTTCTGGAATCATGGCTGGGCACGTCTTGTGCTCGTGCTTGGGTGTCTTATACTTATTTTTGGGCGCGCGCCTAAACTTGGTTGCGCTGAACTCAACAATAATACCCTCTGGGTTGTTAATAATCTGTATTCCCTATTCTAAAATGCTTCGAATCATTCTATTGATTAGTGCTTTACAATAGAAGCCTATGGAGCCTACCTCAGATCCCTCCCTCTTCATCGAAATCTATAATATATCCATATAGAAAGTAAGAAACTCATCTGAAAAGTAAGCCAATAATTATGTTCTCCAATCTCAATGTGCTGTCTCTTTCCCGTTAATTCAGCCTCATTAATTCTTAAGCTAACGTGCCTCAACTCTAAAGGCAAATTTAATTAGTGAGATTTGAATTTGTTTTATGTGCTAATTAAGTTACAGATTGGCTGAAACAAAAAATTATAAAGTATAAAAGAAAAAGGTTTGATGGACAAATGCTTGCATCTCAAAATGTATATTGCTCCATCAATATATAATGGAAATATGTGTTATCTGCTATGATTGAAGAAGTTTGCACTGCCAAGAAGTTCATTTCTTTAAGGTTTTATTCCTACTTCCTCTGCCATTTATTTTTTGCTGACGACATTCTTATTTTTGGTGAAGCTACTCATCAGAACATATTGACTCTCAAACTTTGCCTTCGAAGATCTTCTAATGCCTTGGCGGTGAATTTAAATTTCGATAAGTCGGCCATCTGTTTTTTTAGAGGGGTGTTAACTAAGATCATCTTTCTTCTTATCATTAACATTGGCATTGCATCATTCTAAAACTTCAATGGAGCTATGAAAGCAATAATTTACAAACTTCTTTTTGATTGGTCCTTTAAGATGCTCAATTATGCTGGAAGGCTACAACTTCTGATATCTACTATTTGGAACCTCTTGCTTTATTAGTTCAAAGGTGCACACTTTCAAAAAGCATTAATCCACAAAATAAATATTATTTGCTTTAGATTTGTAGTTTGAGTACTTTGGAAAAATAAATGTTATTTCTTGGGAAGCTATTTTTAGGCCTCGTAATAAAAAAAATAATTGAATTAAAAAATGAAAATTAGATAAGTTAATAATTATAATTATAATAATAGTATTGATAGAAAGAAATAATGAATTGAAAATGATTAAATTGAATCACAAAATTAATAATCCTCGTCCTATTGCCTCTTCGTCCCCTGCCTCTTCTTCCATCCTCCTCCTCCTCCTCTTCTTCTTCTTCTCCCCCTCCCCTCACCCTCCCCTCCCTCCTCTTTCCTCCTCATCTGTTCATCTATTTATACTTATCCTTCCGCTAAATAAAAAAAAAGAAGAAAAATATAAAAATAAAATTAAACCTTATTTATCTCTCCCCGCTCTCCTCTCTCTCACTCACGTAGGAAGAGGGGGGAGGTAGCGGCGGCGGCCGTCGGTCAGAGGCAACCAGAGGGGAGACGAAGGGGAGACAGAGAGGCAACAGTCGGAGATAGGAGGAAAGGTGTAACAATCTTAGTATTGTTACTCATTATTGGGTAGTCCAGTTAGCTTAAAATCATTGTCATCAGACTCCTAATAAGATTCGAAGCCAACCCTTGAATTTTAATGCGATTAAGAGATCGTTTATTTCGACAAATATTTTGAATTATTTAATTAGCCTGAAAATTAAAAAAAATAAATTGATCTTTGATTACAAAGACATATGTCCAACTTAGCTTTAATAAGGTAATCCAATCGATGATTATCCTAAGTATATTGACAACCAGAGTAATGAAAATCCATGAGGCCTGCTTCATTAATGCAATTCTTGGAAGCAATAAGTCTAGTAAATTAAGGAGGAGCCCACCAACTTTTTTATGAGAATAACAAATATAATTGAAGTCACCTACATCCAAGGGCTAGTGATGTTGACCTTAAGCTATTTCAAATCATCCTATAAAGTAAGTCTATCTTTATCAAGATTCGAAGCATAAATGAAAGTCAGCCAATAAGTATCACCATTTGAAAAAGACTACCATGAATAAATTGTGGTTTAATAATTCTAGGCATGAATGAGACTTTGTTAGAATTTCATTTAATCCAAATCCTACCGACTGAAATAGAATCAAATTTGTTATAATTGACTTCATTATTAAACAAAGTATATTTATCTGCAAGCCGAAAACATAGAAATAATGTCCAAATTATTAATTTTGGTTGTAATAGCTCAAACTCTTAAGCACCAAGGTAATGTCCGCTTTGGCCTGAAAGGCCTCATGGTTTTATCCTCAGAAGATAACTTTCCAGTAGGTCACCCATCCTGTGAGTGCTCCCACCAGAGCATGCTTAACTTTGGAATTCTTATCAATAATTTCACCATTATCTGAAAAGTCGCCTCGATATTTAAGAATTTGATATATTACTACTTAAGTGGGCCTTTACAATCTCCCCAACTTAAGAAACTGACGCCCTCGTCAGTATCCACACACAGATTCAGGAACCATCCATTGGGTAGATAGGACTAGAGGTGACCCCTACAAGCGCAAGAGGTACCCACAACTATGTAACACCTTAACCATCAGGGGTTCAAGAAGTTGCTCACATGAAGTGGTACTTTGCCATGTATTGCACTTAATTCATATCTGACACCCTATGGCCTGCTCTGATACAATTTGTAACAGCCCAAACTCTTAAGCATCAAGGTGTTGTCCGTTTTGGCCTGAAAGGTCTCACAATTCTGCCCTCAGAAAATAACTTCTCAATAAGTCACCCATCCTGGGAGTGCTCCCACCAGAGCACGCTTAACTTTGGAGTTCTTATCAGGAACTTCACAATTATCTAAAAAGGTGCATCGATATTTAAGAATTTGATATATTACTACTTAAGTGGGTCTTTACAAGAATCGCAATAATGTCAGGTTTATGACAACTAACATGATATTTAAGATCAAAATATGAATGTCAAAGTGAAGCCCTCTGATGTTTCAAACCATCAAATTTGGCTTAAACATTAAAAACATAATAAAAGAATTAAAACGCAACTCGATATGAGAAACAAATTTATTTGGGTTTGGCTCTAAGAGAACGAATTCGTCCCTTCAAATTTTTAGAAGCATCATTCGTATTCTTCGGATCTATCGTTGAGCAACTGATAGCACTTGCAATTGTAAGGGACTTCACAAGAGCCAAGACAAGGGGGCTATGGGAAAGAAGATTATCATTTCGCTTTCCAGATGCGTATGTTAAGATAATTGGAGAATGAGTAGAATTAATGTTGGAAATATAGGAGGTGAGGAAATTTCAGGAGAGTTTGGCTCTCTAGGAGAGTGAGGCCCAAAAGAGGGACTAAGACTATTTTATATCGAAGCATTTAGGTCTTGATTAGAAGGAAGATGGCTGAGATTTTTGTTGGGCAGAGAGGAAGAGGAGGACGTCTTTTAGGCCGTCTATACCTACTTTTTCCTTTATCCGTAGTTAAGGAATTTGAAGAGCAAGTACAACTGGCATTAGTGAATAGACAACAACTTCCACATACAGTAAGGGTCCAATCATAAGCTACACATTGGTTAATAATAATGCCATCTACTCTGATTTGAATTATCTCTGGCAGAACAGATAAAGTGCCAATTTCATCACAAACTCTTGCAAAGGTTAGTCGAGATTTTGAAGCAGTTAAAGAGTCCACCATAATAAGAACCCTAACCTTGCTTACAAGTTTAGAAATAATACCTTCAGACCATAAGTGAAGAAGAAGTTCAGGAAACTTGATCCACACAGGAAATAATCAAAAAGAGGAGGCTGGCGCTAGGAAGTTACGATTCCACGATTTACCAGTAAATGGGTGTTTGAAGAAAAACCATGGACCCCCTTAGAGAATAGTCAGTACATCTTCTTCACAGTAAAGCTTAATTAGATAACAACTAGCACTTACAGAGAACAAAAAGAAAGAATCTTTGAGCTTCCATGATTTTGCCATGCCTCCAGGATGGCTTTGAAAGCATGCTTTCTTCCCAAGCTGATTCCAACCACATGCTTGATTCCATCGTTTTTCGCCGAGAGAGACTTCGTCTTCAGAGATGTCAATCACCTCCTCCAATGAAGGCATATAAGAAGATCGAACTCTTTTTTTTTTTTTTTTTTGAAACCACATAAAAGATGATTTCCAAGAGGAAGAGCAAAGCAAGAGAGAAATCTTGTCTCGGTTGAGAAGGAGGAGCAACCAAGAATGCCCGAAATGGGAAGGGAGGAAGGTAAAAGGGTGGGGGACAATCCGACGAGGGGCCGCGAAAGGAAGGGTTTTTTTTGGATCTCTTTAAAACCCTAAAAAATTGGAGAGCCCGATTCGGTCTTTATTTTATAATTCGGTGTGCAATATCATATCATATTTTAGATTAAGGAACTTGTCACTAGGTTTTAAAATCTAATTAAAATTATGATTAATTAAGACTCAAAGCGCCTGCACGTTACTTGTTTTGCTTTCGACAATTCCCGACAATTACTCTTACACTACTTTACAGTTCTTGATTTTGCAGGTATTACGATACACCATTCCATCCATTAGGCTAATTTACAGAACTTGAAAGCCTGGTTCTTCCTTCTCCATTTGAGGCCCAGCCATACAGAAGAAGAAGATATGGGAACTCACTTCAAAAGATTTAGACTTAACAAAGGAGTTTATGCCTTTACCTTCCTTCTTTCCATTCTAGCTCTTTTTCTAAGCATAGCCACTCTCTCCTTGTTCTACCCTAAGGATCCCCCAATTAGAGAACAAACATACGACGCTTTCCAGCAATTGAATTCCATCACGGAAAAGCTTATGGATCAGATCACAGCCGTCCATAATTCAACGTCAAGCCCAATGCGCTGTCTGAGCTCAAGGATGCAAGGCTGAAGCACGCCGCTTTCCTTACAGAGATATTAGCCCTTGTGGGATCCATAAAGCTGTCTCTACCTGAAGAAGAAGAAAAAAGAACAATGCGAAGCAATCAAAGCCAAGGCGAAGAAGCCGCGGAGCTCTTTCTCACCGAAGAGATCCGCAAGTACATTAGAATGAAGCCCAACAGGCTGGGGAAGCAGAACTTCATGGGAGCTAATGGGACCTTCACAAGCGTCGGCCAAGGCTGCCTCTCCATGAGGGAACAGCTCGAAGAATACATGGACTACGATGTCGGGGATTTCTGCCAAGGATGACTGGAAGCTAGCCCAGCGGCTCATGGTTCATGGCTGCGATCCTTTGCCAGAATGAGGTGCTTTGCTAGAGCTCCCAAGCTTTACGGCAGAGCCGCTTCCTGCCAACGAGTCCATCTGGAAGCTTCCAGACGACCGCAATGTTCGCTGGAGCGGATACCGCTGCAAGAGCTTCGCCTGCCTCGCGGAGCAACGGACCGCAAAGGCTTCTTCAAGTGCTATGATTGCTTCAATCTCACCCCACCATGAGTGGCCCAGGTGGGTGCGTAGTAAGGGATACATGAATCAGACTTCAGAGTTTTTGATAGATGAAGTGCTTGGAATCAAGCCTGGAGGGATTAGAATCGGGTTAGATTTCAGCGTTGGAACGGGAAACTTTTGCTGCTAGGATGAGAGAATTCAATGTAACTGTGATTTCTGCAATGATTAATCTCGGCGCGCCTTTCAACGAGATGATCGCTTTGAGAGGGCTCCTTCCGCTCTACCTGACGCTAAATCAGAGGCTTCCGTTCTTCGATAACACGCTGGATATGATTCACAGCACGAAATTTCTGGATGGATGGATCGATTTCGTGCTGCTGGAATTCGTTCTCTACGATTGGGATCGGGTTCTGAGGCCGGGGGGATTGCTGTGGATCGATAGTTTCTTTTGTCGGAAGAGGGATTTGGAGGACTATCTGGATGGTTTTAGAATGCTGAGGTATAAGAAGCACAAGTGGGTTGTAGAGCCCAAGTTGGACAAGGAAGGAGAAGAGGTTTTCTTCTCTGCTGTACTCGAGAAGCCACCGAGGCCATTCTAAGGTTTGATTACTGTTACAGTACAGAGTTTGGAATCAGCAAATTTTCATTCAAAATGTGTCAATGCTTTGCCCAGAAACAATTTGATCTTATTCTTATTTATCAACCTTAATTTTGATCTAATTTTTGCTCTCTTGCAACATTGGATGAAGTTATAGTTTTGAATCATAGTAGAGAATTGATAATGAAGAGTACGTAACATTACATCCTTACATCATTATATGCTTATACTCAACTCTTCCCAAGGAAGATCTAGTCTGCCATCAAATTAAAATCATAAGAAAAATAACATGAGATAATAAGCTTTTGTATGGCTTTTACAAGAAACCAAAAGAGTAAGGAGTACATTACTAAGGAGCAATTGCCGCGTTCACCTGGATCTCTCTTCCTTAGAGCTCCTTTAGCTCCTTGCTCTCTGTGCTCCTCTCCTTTTGCAACGACCCAATAATTAGATAGGAAATTAATCCAAACATTGAGATGTTACCTTAGCATCCAATACTCATTAGAAGAAAAACAATTCAAGTATAGATGCTAAGTGGCCAAGTCACTTTATGAGTAGTTGTTATATTAAAATAAGTTATACAATTGAATACAATAGAAATACATGATAATGAGATACATGTAAATACAACATTGCAAATATTTACAATGCAAGTAATTAGAATAATTCACTCATTTATCCCAAACAGTTATAAAATAGTAAACATAATACAGATATTTAAGAGTAAGTAAGAGTAACTTAAGCAAACTCAAGCAGTTTATAATTTAATTATTACAAACTTTTAAGAGTAAGAGTAAAATAAAGTAAGTAGGTCACTCTCTCACTTGTAATAAAATGCAAGTAAATATTTTTAATTAAGCGGAAGGAAATTTTCTTTATAAGCTTTTTAAGCACTTGGACTTGCATTATCTGAATCAAAGAGCTCTTGATCTATCATATTTTGGTATTTAAATATGATAGTGCAAAGCCAATAAAAGAAAAAGTGTAGTCAAACTAAATAGTCTAAGTACATTTTAAGATTGACTACATTTTAAATTAATAGGATATCACAAGCATTAATTTATAATTTAAACTAAACAGCGGAGCTATAAAAGCTGTCAAGTATGAAAAAAAGAAAAAGTAAACATAGCTATAAAAAAGATAAATAAGAAACAAATTGAGTAAGAATACTAACTTGTATATATAAGTCCTAGCCTGCATCCAAAAATGGTAAGGGAAAAACATCCTATAAAGTTAGAAACTACTATGTGCATTTAAAATAAAAGGAAATTGAAGATAATACATGTGCAATGAAATTTATATTATGTAAGTTATTCAATACAGTGAAGTATTAAATGAAATTAAGCAACATACACTATATTTTAAGTGAAATGCAAGCAATACGCAATACTAGAAATAAAGAGTGTAATGCATATGAAATAAAGAAGTATCTTAGACTCTTGGTCTAAGACAAACATAGCCTAGAACTATAAGAAGTAAGCATAATTAAGCAGTTATGAAGAAATCTTACAATCAAAATAAGATTGTAAAAGAACTCTTATAAGAAGTAAGCATAATTAAGCCGTTATGAAGAAATCTTACAATCAAAATAAGATTATAAAAGAACTCTTATATTATTAGTTGAAGTTATATTTAGAAGCTATCTCATTCCTGCGGGAGTACTTAATAGAATGGGACGATGAGTTAAGCACGTCTGCCTAACTAGATACAGTGGGGGGTCGAACATTCACATTTACCCTCTCTAAAATATGAAGTCCTATTTTAAGCTCTATCTTTCTTATTCAAATTGCCAAGAGGTATTCTTCATAAAGTTTTATGAAATTTTTATTTATGCATAATGATCTTGTATGAATGTTTAAGGAAAATGACTCAAAGCTAAGCAAGCATTGAATAAATTTCAATAATTGTAAATTATGTGATATCCTTTTGTCATTTATATTTTAATGATCTACTTAATGATTGGAGCTGATTGAACTCCAAATTGACTTATAGATATTAATCTTTAAGTCAATTGAAATTTATAATAGAAGGAAGGTAAGTTTAGAAAGTAGTATTTTCATATAATTGAAGTTCATCTTATACTAATCATAAATTAATTAAATCAAATAAATTTATGATTAAAATTTAAGAAAAGTAGCAAGGAAGAATAGTGTTTATAGTTTACTAAGCTAATATAAGTATAAGCTAAAGGATATTTTATTAGCTTTATCTAGTTAACTTACAAACTAAAAGTATCAAATCAATTCAATCATGAAGTTATTTAAGATTAATTGATATTGAATATTTGAATGTAAGGAAGGAAGTAGATTATATCATACAAGTAATAATTCATTTGTAGTTGTAAGAGTTTAGAAATCTATAGCTTATAAAAAGCATAAAAGGGAACCATTGTTCTCAATTTAAATCAATTGAGAATTAATTGAAATATTTAAGACTATTAGGATATGTGCTAATTATCTAAAAGATTATTTGAGCACTAGTCTTATTATGGGTTCTTTTAAAGAACTTTAACTTAGCAATTGAAAGTTTTGAACTAATTTGAATGCAAAAGAGTTTAAAGGATTCTAAATTTAAATCTTACATACAACTAAAGGAGAAGCAAAACATTTAGAACATAAAAATAAAATTCTAATTTTAAATTTTTTGGCATGAACTCTATTGTATTTGCTCAAAATAAACATATAAAATATCAATATGTAAGTCAATCCGTTATATGGAATTGCTTATTTTCAGTTCTAATAATTTCAATATTGTAAAGAACATCAATATGTAAGTCAATCCGTTACATGTGATTGCTTATTTCCAGTTCTAATAATTTCAGCATTTATAAAATACATCATTTTTTATTTAGCATCTCCAAGCATTTCTACATTGATTCAACATTGCAAGAATAGTAGCATTTGATCCAACATTTCAATAGATAACAACATTTAATTCTATAGTACAAGAGATAGTAACATTTGATTCAATATTGCAAGAAATAGGTAATTCAAATTACATTCCAATATCAAGCATATAACATTCACATTTATCATGGGCAGAAACATACAAATTCTCCATTTAAAACGAGAGGTAATATTTGATTTGAATAACTTCAATAAATCTTGTAAATGGAAAAAGGAAGGGTTTAAATCATGTTTCTAAAAAGTCAATTTGATTCATTCTTATGTCAATCATATATGTAGCACACAACAATCAAAGAAACATGAAAATTTCATATGACTAGTATGATTCATTTATTATTATAACTAATATAAAACACATAAATTCATTTATGAAGCAATATCAAATTGAACTAAAATGAGAAATTGTAAATAATATGAATCACAATTCAAGCATTTAATAAAATGTTATAATATATACAACTTTTGAACACATGGCATTGCAATAATAGGAAATCATTGTAAAAGACAACAATATTCTAAATTAAAGAGCAAAATATTTAAAATGTCCAAATGTTGTCCAAATAATTTGATACACATATTAATATCATCCTTATATCATAAGGAGTAAAATGACAATGACTACGATGAATTTGGACAACATTGATTTTCTAGAGTTTTGGAGGGTCCTAATTGGGGTTAAAATATCAATATAAAATTTAAGATTCAAAACTTAAGTTTAATCTCATATTATTGTTCCTCATATTTTTTGAGTGAAATAGACTATTTAAATATCCAATTTGAACATCAAATGATCGAATCACACTACTTACAAGTTTGGAATTGAATTGTAATTATTTAATTAAATCTAAAATAATGACTAAATAAATCCAAACATAATTTAAATAGCATATTATTAATCTAGACAAGTATTATTAAAGTTATTAATTTATCAAGATTAGATTTATTAATTTAGTATCCAATTGAATTAAATTAATCTGTATCATTTATTAAGTTCTATATTTGCAGAAATTATTTCGTGCTCTTTTTTTATGTAGGCTTGAATCTGGGCCGGGAAATCAGCCTAATACTCTTTACATCTAAAATGGTCCAGCAACCAGATGCGTAAAATAATGTTCGAACATAGGCATTAATTATATTATCTGCCCGTAACTTTATGGGTCTTAATTCCTTAGTGGCGTCAGCTCGGCTCCTTCTCTATCACGCAAAAATTCAGAAAACAGAGGAGGAAACAAACTCTATCTTCTCTTTTCTATGGACTCACATAATCACATAAAAGAAGGAAATTTCAAGGTACTTTTCTATTGTCTCAATTCAGGATACTCACAATCATTACAGATAAAAAAAAAAAACTTGCAACATTCAATGGATTAAAAAAAAATTCGTAAGGAGATTATTACTACTTTAAAATCTACCTCTTATACTTCCCCAAGTTCGACCAGTTCTTAATCAGTGAAATCTATTTACCACAATAAAATTTTAATAATCTATCGAATGATTACTATAAGGCTATAGGAAAATAATTATTGAGTTTGAATTTTAGAAGAAGCAGTAGATTGATATGAAGATAATACACAGGAAATGGAAGCAGGAAGAGTACATGGACTAAGCCGAAATTAATGGAAGAAGAGGACTTTCACAGCAATATCCCACCTCGACGACAGTAACTCTCCAGCACATAGAATGGTTCTCCTTCGTAGCTTGAGTAGGAAAAAAAAATGAAGTTAGAAGGAAGAGAATGGAGAGTTATCGCCAGGCGGGGATAGTTGGAAGGGGGAGGACTGACGTACCCCCACTCACCATCCGGCAGAGTACTGTGGCAGAAGAAATCGGAGAAGGCGTACAGTAAATAAAGCAGAACCGTCGGATCGTCTTTTAATTTTGACGGCCAGGTCTCCTTTTCAGGATCGATCCGTTATATTGGGATCCGACGGTCTCTAATGGTGCGGAACGCTGTTAGCTGTTCTACACCAAATATGGGATCACCGTACTTTTATTTAAATGCTGTTCGAAGACTTATAATATATATATTAAGTTATTTTAATTGTAATATTATTTTAATTAATTATCCAATTTATTTACTCAAAATTAAATATTCAAACGAGCACTTCAAAAATTCTCAAATTTTCACCTTATCTAATTGAGGGGTGAGGAACTCATAAACAAAATAGAATTTTTGATCGGAGGTATATTTAATTTACCTAATTTTTTGGGTATTAAAATATTATTAAATATTGACAACAAATTTGCATATCTCAAACACCTCTAAAATATCACCCCTAGCTAATTTTGGTGTGGTGAGTCCAATGACAAACTCTGTTTTCAATTCTGAAGTCTAAATAAATTAGTTATTTTCTGAATTATCAGAAAACCAGAAAATATTGGAAATTATCAAACGGCCTTCAAATTACACTAAATTTGAGATGGAGACTCCTAACACTATTATAAGAGTAATGAAAGAGGTTTGAAGTCAATTATGTCACTAAATGATAGGTAACAGTACTAGGATTGTTATACCTTTGGTTGCAGCTTTCTTCTTCCTTGGGGTGGGGAACTTTCATCTAATGGTTCTTGTAGTAGCTTCTAGTTGAAGAGCTCTTGACTGGAAATTTGGAACCCCTCTTCCTCTTCAATTCTTGTTTTTATAACCCTCAAAGCATCTCCCAGAATTTATTCAACCCATTTAATTGTCCATCTTGCTAGTTGAAATAATATTTACTTTTATTCACTTATTCTTTTAGTAAATGAGAATTTTTAATGCCAGCAATTTAATTATGCTGTGGGAATATGAATGAATAAAGTTCATTTGCTTTTCAATGCAGATTAGGAAGAGTTAAAATATCCAGAAAAATTAGGCAGCGCTACGGTGTGTTGTAGCATCGAGTTTTCTGTTAGTCGGGCGCTACGACGTTGTAACAATCCAAGTTGTTACCTTAGTCATTTAAGGTTAATCCAAGTCTTGATTATGGGTTAGATAGCTTAGTTAAGTCATTAGGAGCTCACCTCTAGATCCAGTCCAGATCAGAAGTCAATTGGATCAAAAATCAGAATTCTGGAAAACTAGATACCCTAAAATTTGACCTATTTAAATTGACCTTCGATCAAAAAACGGACTTCGTCATTGCGCTCATTTCCCCCAAGTTAGCTAGGGGTGAAGTTTTCAAGTTAATTGGAAGTCGTCAAAATTTTGACGAATATTTAATAATATTTAAATATCCTGAATATTGGAAAATTTAAAATACTCGTCGGATCAAAAATCCGACCTCGCCGTTTCATTCATCACCCCTTGATTAGTTATGGGTGAATATTTGGAAATTTTTTTTAATCCATTTAGATGTTTTAAATTAATTATTAAAAAGAGAAATTTAATTATTAAATTAATAAAATAAATTCAAATTTCGCTAACGGCGCCGTCTACTTTTCCCCGCGCCGTCCACTGTGCCCGACGGCGTCATCCCTTCCGTCTAATTGGACGGGCTGATCAGAGCCGCCCGATCGAGTTGAATCGGACGGTCTAGGCGCGTCTTCCTCGCGAAGTCCGTCTGCCTCCATGCGGCATGGCCGCCGCACGCCTACCCAACCGGAGCCCCTCCTCACCTCGTCCGCTCCGTCCACCATGGTTAAAAGCGCCGAGCCTCTCTACTTGCGTTGGTTGGATCACTCAGCACGCAGTTGGAGCTCGACCCAGTCGTGACACTCGAACCCTAATCCCCCGTAGCCGTTCATCCAAGGTACGCTCGACACCCTTCGATACTCAATTGATGTGCAAAGTTACAGTTCGCATGCCTATTCCACGATCTAGATTAGCTTAGGATCGGTTTGGATCGATCAATAGATACGTTGATTGATCCAATTTCCGAAATTTCAAATAGTGCTTTCCGTTATAGCCCGCCCATCGCCGAGCTTAGGGTTTAGGGTTCGATCGTATGGCCGTCTCAGTGCACCTCCGCAATCGATCCAACCATAGTTAGGAAGGTCTGGCCGAGCCCTTCCCAACGACGTGCGAGCCGCTGCCTAGGGTCGCCGGAATAGCCGTAGCGTTGGAACCCTAAGTCTTCTCGACTCGGGACGATGCTGGTCGTAGCGAAAGCTGGGTCGGGCCGGGTCGACCCGGGCCCGACCCGTAAATCCTGGATCCGTGTCTTGCGTCGGGTGGGACTCACAGGGGCTGGACTGCATACGCGGGGTAGCTGTGTGTCGCGCGTGGGGCCCGCATTTCGTCCACGAGTGTCAGCGCGGGGCCCACTGCGATCATTTCGGCCGCAGCTGTGGGGCCCACCCAGCTGACCCCAGCCTCTCCCGAGCTGCCACGTGGAGCCTAGTGGGACCCGCCGCAATGATTTCTCTACATAAACGATTAGAATAAATATGATATATATATATATATATATATTATGTATATATGTATATATATCTAGTTATATGATTGTATATATATAGCAGAATTATAACTAATCAAATTAAGTATAATTAGCCTATAGTTAATAATAATAATGTGAAATTAATCAATTACATTATTTAATTCGATTAATAATCAATTAATTAACTAAGTTAAAATATAATTAGTAAGATTAAATTATTTAGTCAATTAATGAATTAATTAGCATTATTTCAATCAATAATCCAATTAAATTAATTAAAACAGTAAGGTTAATTGGGATTTAATTAAAAACAGTAGATTAAATTAACAAATAGCCTAACTTAATTAGTAATAAATATTAAATAACTTAATCAGTTAATTAAGACATTAATTAGTTAATAAAATTAACATTTTTCAAAACAAAAAAAAATTAATTTAATTTGAATGATTAAAATTCCAAATAGTAAATTAATTCAAATTGAATGAATGAATAGTAGCTTAATAGATTAACTAAATGCTTAATCAATGAATAATTTGCTTAATTCAATTAGCCAACATTTCATTAGTATAAAACAGCAACTATATTAAATAAATTAAGTAATATTAGACAGTAAAGTGATATTTAAAATATATATGATAATTTACAGATAATTAATTTAACATAGATTAAATAATAATTAAATTAATTAAATAATTAAATAACAAATTTATAACTAATTAGTTAATAAATAAATAATTAATTAATAATATAGAAAATTATTTTTTAGAATGAATAGTAAAATAATACAATTTGAATAAATGAATAGTAAAATTTATTTAATTTAAATTATTTAATTCAAAATTCCTAAAAAGTTTAATAACTTTTTGTAGGATGATCCAAATATAGTCAATATATGTCTAATTTTACTAAGAAAAATAAAAGGAATTAAATGGTGTAATTTAAAAAATTAATTTCGGGGTACGTATAATGTAGTGATATTTTAGGACCTAATTAAACCCTCATAACTTTTAACATAGCTGTCCAAACATAATATGGGGTCTTAAAATGCTCAGGAGAACAACCCCTCACTGTGGTAGTATTAGTTTTTTCATTTGGACATCAGGATGAAAAGTCAACTCTTTGACCTCATAATTGACTTTAGGAAAAATGACCAAATGCCCTTGTAACTTAGAACCTTCATAACTTAGCCATTTGAACTCAGAATTTAGTATTCTTAGACTTTATGGAATCCTTGGACAGTCACCTACAATAAAATGCATAAAAAGTTATGTTTCATTAGGGTGAAATTACGAAAATGCCCCTTTGGTTAGAAAACTTAGCTTGGACATGTATGATTCGTTTCTTGTCCAAATTGAGCATACTTACTGTCTATCTTCATGCTAGATAGTAAGGAATCATTTTGTACCAAGAAACTTTAATTTGAACCCTTAAATCAAAAGTTGACTTTTAGACCTTAAGTAAGGGCAAAATGGTCATTTTGCCCAAAAATTTTGTTAAGTTCCATAAAACCTCAGATTATCAATTATATCCTTAAAATCAATATTAAACCTAGTTTAAAACCATTTAAGTGAATGAAATTAGAAATTCAACAAAAGTTAAGTCAGATCTTAGAATTTTTCTGAGTCTCATCTTTAACACTACTCCTTAAGGACTCTTCCTAAGACTAGAACTAGATCATAGGTTAGAGTTTATTTATTAGATAAATGGGTTATCTAATAAGTGAAACCTTGGGTTTATTAGTTTCAAGACTTTTACAACATATTCTGATTATTTATCTTTCAATTTTAGATATAAGTTAGGAGAATCATCCTATTAAGTTTGATTTAACTTAATAGGATTCACCCCAATCATTAGTTGTGGCTCCCCGCTTCCTAAGCCCACAATCATTTATGGTCACTTATGCAAATCCCTCTCTTATCATTGGATTAGGTAGATCCACAATCCATTAATAAAGGAAGGGTGTGCACAGAACATTTGAGAGGATCAGTCACTAAATTTGACATACAAGTAGAGTGCAAGAAGCTAAATGAAGTAAATAGTACATCCATTCACCATGCATCACATAAAAAATAGTAATAAGATAGTTTAGAAAATAATAAAGTGTATAAAATAAATCATAGTCACAGTACCTGTATTATTACAATATTTAAATTATTTAAAAGACTGAAAGATAAATCACTCATCCTTAGAAGCGGCTAAAAGGAACTAAGCAATATCCGGCTCTCCTGGCTAAAGCTTCTCCTTTAAGTAAGTCACCTCTACTTCAGCACCTAGCTCCTCAAACCTATCTAAAATCTAACATATCAATTTCATAATGCCAGGACCCCAGCCAATAAAAGAAAATCTTGTTAGACAATTATCTAAGTACATTTTAGGATGAATATTTTACATGAGTTATTAATGTCACCATTTTTATACTTAAGCACAACAAAAGTAAACTCAAAAGCATAGGTGCAGTAAGCATACAAAAGAAACAGGGATAGTTATAAATATAACATTTATAACTAAGCAATAAATAAGGCAAAAACACACCTCAATAATTAAGCAAGGAATGTGCATATACATGTATAGTACAGTAAGTAAAAATACTAAAAGTAAAGTCTAATCCTAAACATGCTGATGATCATATGATATATGCAAATTAAATGACAGAAATCTGAATATGGTAGGTATAGTAAGCAGTAAAGTCTAGCATCTTATAAATACGGACAATTGAGTAAGTAAAAAAAAATGGCTGACTGAAATATACATCAGAACACAGTACACAGTAAGCTGAAAACTGAAACAAATATGTAAA
The DNA here is from genome assembly GCA_016760335.1 of Gastrodia elata. NCBI lineage: Eukaryota > Viridiplantae > Streptophyta > Magnoliopsida > Asparagales > Orchidaceae > Gastrodia > Gastrodia elata. Next base: position 16,760,132 of record CM028677.1, on the reverse strand, counting down.
GATTACCATATTAAAAAGTTGGCCATTGAGCCGGTGAAATCCCCAAAGCCTTTCTGAGCTAGGGCAGACAGAAATCCAGCAGCAGCAGAACTGAGGGAGGCAGTAAATACAAATGCATATCTTTATTTTACTTTGTTTCTGTGGACACGTCCAGAAATAGCTGAGGAGTCAAGCACGTCTATAAGACTATATGGGTTCCAAGCTATAACACACACTCTTTAATGAGTAATATTAAGCATCCTTATTACTCCTTACCCCTGTCCATTAGGGTAAATGTGCACCCGAATCTATTAAATATATTGAACCCAAGGCAACTGTTATCCTAATTATTTTAAGTTTTTATTCATGCACAAAGTTCTCTTATATGATATGAATATAAATTTAAGCATAAAATACAAGAAATGCGTAGCAAACCAAAAAATTAATCAAGTAGCAAGGGACTCTTCTATACATAGTGACATTGTTATCTAATTTAACCATTCTAACTATTCTAAGTTACACAAGTTCAGGATCTCTAATTCCTACTATCGAGTGTAACTTAAAAGCACGATCTTATATGTTAAAAGGATTAGAACTGACCAGGTTCTAATCTAATTCAATCAAACACGACTATAAGTTCAATCAATGAATCATGCGTCCTAGTTTATGAATTTAGACGTCCTATCTAAGATCTGATCAAGATCTACTATACTATAGATTATGGATTAAATACCACGAGATTGGGCTTAATCACATACTCCAAAAAGATTAAGACATAAGATCTAGGTTTCAGTCTGAAAGTGATCTATTGATTAAGGTAAACCATATTAAGCAAATCAAACCTAATAGGATGAATCTCTTTATCCTAAATATAGGGTTAAAAGACAAAGTAATCAAAAAAATTGTAAAATTTCTAGAAACTAATAAAACCAAAGATTCATTCATTGAATAATCCACTTATCTAATGAATGAAATCTAACATATGAGCTAGTCATAGTCTTAAGAGTAGTCCTAATATGAGGTGAAAGATCATAAGGAAAAGATTTAGATAATTTTGGGAAATTTTACTAAGTTGGCCTAATGGTGGATTTTTCTCACTTAAATAATTCTAATATAGTTCTAATATTAATTTGAGTGATTTAAAACACATATTAGAGATTAAGGGCACTTAACCTAAATTTTGGGCAAAATGACCATTTTGCCCCTAACTAAGGGTTTAAAAAGTCAACTTTTGATTTAAGAGTCCAAATTGAAGTTTCTTAGTACTAAATGGTTCCTTACGGTATAACTTGAAGATAGACAGTAAGTATGCTTAATTTGGATGGGAAACGGGTCCTATAAGTCCAAACTAAGGTTTTTGACCTAAAGGGCATTTTCAGCGCAGCAGCGCATTGTAGCACTTTTCAAGCTCAATTACTCTCAATCCAGAGCGTTCCATGAGTGGTGCCATATATAGATGGAAAGATCTTTCCGATACCTTTCCATCAACACCAAAATTAGCACAAACAGAGCATCCTAACTATACAAGAAATGTGGATAAATGACAGGATATACAGAATGCAAGAAAAACAGAGCATTAAATTTAATCTCTTGGAGAGCTGTAATGGCTTGCATACTTAAACATGGATGTCTAAAGATGTATTCAAGCATTGTAGCTATATGAATAAGACAAAAGATAGGGGTAAAGGGGTACCTTAGCCTTTAGGAAAGGAAGAAGAGGAAGTGAACTCTGATTTCTTCAAGTCCTTGGAGAGAAGTTTCTTCCTTCAGCACATGGGAGCAATAGAGAACAGGAAGAAGAAGATTCAACAAGAGGAGGAAGAGGGTTGTGCTCTCCCTAAATAAAGGAGGAGGGGAAGGATGAAGTAGGGGAGACTAGGCTATCATGAGCCTTATAAGAGGGAGGAGTAGAGAGCCATCATGGTGCCTAAGGAAGGTATGGGGCAGCCGAAAAATGGAAGGGGAGGGGGCTGTCAGCCAAAATAAACAATTTGGGGAAAATTACAATTTAGGGACCGAATATTTACCTATTTATTTTCCTTAATTATTTGAAAATTCAAAATTTTGAAATGCGCTCAGAAAATTCCCAAAAATTCACCCCTAGCTAATTTATGGGTGAGGAATTCAACGGTAAACTCAGATTTTGATTCTGACGACTATTGAATTATCCTATTTTTCGGCGCATTTAATTATATGAAAATATTCACGAAAATTCGACTACTTCCAAACACGTCCAAAACATCACCCTAGCTAATTTGGGGGTAACGATGGCAACGGTTAAGTCAGATTTCAATTTTGAGGTCAAAATAAATACCTCAATTTTCTAATTAATTAAATATTAAAATATTCTAAAATAATTGATTGAGCTCTGAATTGCTCCAAACCGTCAGGGTTTGATTCTAATGATTAGATGAACTTAGTAGAATAATAATTAAGATATGATTATGCTTAAATTAAGCTGGGTAATAACTTTGGGTTGTTATATTAGTTCACTTTAGAATTGGAAACCCTAGATCCTTAGTACTTACCTATTAAATTAGGTGATTAACTCTTATTCATAATGTTTAAACCATAATCCTAGGATGGGAGATCTTGATCAGGTCTTGCCCTAGAATGTATAAACCCATCAATTAGGATGTCGTAATTGATTATTTAACTTATAGCCATCAATGATTTAATCAAATCAGAGCCTGATCAGTTCTGATGGTTTTCCAACTTATAAGGACATGTTTCTAAGTTGTATAACTTAGAATAATTAGAATGGATAATTAGATAACAAATGATATCACTATGTGTAGTAGAGTCCCTTGCTCACTTTGATAGTTATTGCTACGCTTGCCTTGATGTTTGTGCCATATTTATTGGACATATCATATAAGACTTTGATGCATAAATAAAATTTTAGAAAATTATGGAGACTCTTTAAATTCATTATGAAAACATTTAAGGTAAATGATTAAAGATAAAATTTGCATGTGTTAGAGCTACCTCTCAGTTATGTCTTCTGCCTATTCCTCCTCGTTGACGCTAGGAGAAGACTTTGCTTATATTTTCTGCCTATGCCTCCTATTTACGCTAGTAGAAAATTTGTTATATGTTTCCTTGTGAAGACCCACTTAAGTAGTAATAAGTGAAACTCTAAACATCGAGATGCCTTTTCAGATAACGGTGAAGTTCCTGATAAAAACTCCAAAGTTAAGCGTGCTTAGCTGGGAGCACTCTCAGGATGGGTGACCTGCTGGGAAGTTATCTTCTGAGGGCAAAATTGTGAGGCATTTCAGGCCAAAGCAGATAATACCTCTTGGTGTTAAGAGTTTAGGCTATCAGAGCAAACCAACCATAGGATGTCAGATAGGAGCTAAGTATTATATAAGGCAAAGTACCACTTATGTGAGTAGTCTCTTGAACCCATGATAGTTAAGGTGCCACATGATTGTAGGTACCTATTGAGCCTGTAGTGATCACCTCTAGTTCTATCTACCCAATGGATGGTTCTTGGATCTATTTGTGGATATTGACGAGGACGTCAGTCACTTAAGTTGGGGGAGATTGTGAAGACCCACTTAAGTAGTAATAAGTGAAACTCTTAAACATCGAGGTGCCTTTTCAGATAATGGTGGAGTTACTAATAAGAACTCCAAAATTAAGCGTGCTCAGGTGGGAGCACTCCCAGAATGGGTGACCTACTGGGAAGTTATCTTCTGAGGGCAATACTGTGAGGTCTTTCAGGCCAAAGCGGACAATACCTTGGTGTTAAGAGTTTGGGGTTTACATTTTTGCCTATGCCTCCTTGATAACGCTAGGAGAAAACCCTATATTCTGTTATGCCTCCTTGATGACGCTAGGAGAATATAGCTTTGCACCTTAGCCTCCTTGTTGACGTTAAGATCTTTTTGATATTCAGTAGGCTAGATTAGCCTTTTTCTGTATAGTAGCTAGTACACAAATATTTTATATAGTATTGATGTTTTGCATATGCTTCAGTATTTTTCATTCAGTCAACTATTTTCTTATTTTGCTTATATATATTTTAGGATGTTAGATTTATTGTTTTATTTATATGTATCATTGTTGAGTTTATTACATTTTAAATCTGCATAAGTTTATGATCATCAGCATGTTAGGATGTAGTATTCGGTACATTTCAATTACGTATACTTATATGTCCTGCCTTATTTAGCTTATATTTGAGGCATGTCTTAGCCTCTTTTTGCTTAAAGTTATAAATATTATTGATAGCTTTTTTCTCTATTCTGTTGTGCTAGTTGCTCCCTTACTTGATTTAATTATTAATTAGAATAAGTTAAATGGTGATATTACAAAACACATAAAATTTATCAGCTTAAAATGTACTTAGACAATTTATCTAATAAGATTTTTCTTTTTTTGGCTGGGGCCTTATATTGTGAAACTGACAATGACAGATTTATATCAGTTAGAAGATCAGGTGCCAGAGGAGGAGCCCTATTTAGAGGATGAGCCTTTAGAGGGAGCTGCCGCTTAGTTTTCTTACATGTGAGGAGAGAGAATTTTGCTTTTAATTATTTAAGCTTTAATATGATGTAATAATATAGGTATTCATGATTATGTGTTTTGGATTACTATGCTACTTATTCTGAGTTATATTCCATATTATTCCTATTGTGATACTTGGATGGTTCCTATTTAAATCGCTTCCGTACTCTGTATGAATCCTTATATAGTGACTGACCATTTGATTATGTACTTACTCCTTCCCTTATTAGGCAAATTGTGGATTTCATCCTAATCCAATAATAAGTGAAGGGTTAGTCAGAGTGACACACCACCCCTTAACTTAATCTTGTGGATTAAGGGGTGGGGCAACATAGTTGGTATCTGAGAATCCCAAAAGGTGTCAGATTAGAATTTGCATTCTTATATACCTAATGGAAGATTCTCCTGACAATTCAGTCACTAAATTAGGAACATTTGAGTCACATCCAAGACACCATAATATCAAAACATGGAATAAGGAGTCTAGTACTAAAAATGCATAAGTAATTATGTAAAGTAAAACCCTAAAACTTAATAACTCAATAACTTCTGTAGAAATACTTAGATATTCAAGGATGATTCTTAGGTGGCATCACCAATAATTTGAAGATATGTGGGAACACATTGTCCAACTTCATCAGCAACACGAGAAGTACGTGGAAGGAGTGTCAGATCCTGAAGCCTAGATGTTGGATTGACTGCTCCAGCAGAGTACATTCAGAGGATATGATCTCCCAGTTGCAGCCAAGGAGTAGCTAAAATGGGTAGGTTTGGTGTTTGAGACTATTAACTGCCCATATAATATTAGAGTTCCCATTATATCTCGTCTCGTACGCGACAGAGCCAAGGACTGGTGGAATGTCACCCTATGAGCACTCATCCATCGGCATGAATAAATGCAAGGGGAGGTCACTTATGTGGACATCCATCGTGCCTTTACCGCTAGATACACCATATAGATATTTTAGCTCTTTCATATCTTGTATCTTGATTTTGGGATGAATGATGAAATTAAATTAAACTATCATTCTTATGATGCTTGATCTGGATACATAGGGTTACTACTACACGATCTTGTCGGTGAGCAATTTCTACACTTGCTTTAAGAATAAGTGTAAATTTGATGTACTTATGGCAAATTGATATGGGAGGGAAGTCCCAAGAGTTTCCCCAGTGGGAGCCAGCATACTAGAAAGGATGTTGGAAGATGGTGTATACAGGGGACTGGATTTCCCTAGCCTAGCCACGGAATGGTTATGAAGAGTAACCAAAGCATTCTATGAGCTAAGTTACCCAGAACGCATCCGACTCAGCATCATCGAGCTCCTACTCCATGACTATGCCAAAGAGTGGTGGGCCCAAAAATAATGGATGCTCAGACACGGAATGAATCGCCTGCACCGAAGGATGACCTACGCAGACTTTTCCCAGGCTTTCACTGAAGAATACATAGGATAGACTTTATATTTTATCAGTTGCTGTCTTTTATTTATGTTCTCTTTACCATTTCCAATGATGTATTTTTCATCCTTCATCTTTGATTAATAAAAGAAATAGAAAGTTATGCCCTCCTATTTTCTAGATTTATGAATATGCATTATTTTTAATTTAGATTCTAGTAAAAGATAATGAATCCCGGACAGAGTCCAGTCCCTGCTCCCTCCAGCTCTTCGTCCAGCGAGGTAAGTGCCTTGCTGGAGGCTGTCAAAATAATAGTGGAATGCCACCAAAAACAAATAAGATCCAGCCAAAAATAGGCTAAGATAGAATATTATGCCCTGCTATTTATATGTATCATTACTGAGTTTATTGTATTTTAAATCTGCATAAGTTTATGATCATTGGCATATATAGGATATAGTATTTTCTTTCAGTACTTGTTCAATTACGTATATTATATGCTCTGCCTTGTTTAGCTTATATTTGAGGCATGTCTTAGCCTTCTTTTTGCTTAAGGTTATAAATATTATTTATAGCTTTTTTCTCTATTCTATTGTGCTAGTTACTCTCTTACTTATTTAAAAATTGCTTAGAATAAGTTAAATGGTGATATTACAAAACACATAAAATTTATCAGCTTAAAATGTACTTAGACAATTTGTCTAATAAGAATTTTCTTTTTTTGGCTGGGGTCCTACATTGTGAAACTGACAATAATAGATTCATATCAGTTAGAAGATCAGGTGCCAGAGAAGGAGCCCTATCTAGAGGAGGATCCTTTAGAGGGAGCTACTGCTTAGTTTTCTTGCATGTGAGGATGAGAGAATTTTGCTTTTAATTATTTAAGCTTTAATGTGATGTAATAATACAGGTATTCATGACTGTGTATTTTGGATTACTATGTTACTTATTCTGAGTTATATTCCATGTTATTACTATTATGATGCTTGGATGGTTCCTATTTAAATTACTTTTGCACTCTGTATGATTCCTTATATAATGACTGACTATTTGATTCTATGCTTACTCCTTCCCTTATTAGGTGGATTATGAATTCATCATAATCTAATAATAAGTGAAGGGTTAGTCAAAGTAACACATCACTCCTTAACTTAATCTTGTAGATTAAGGGGTGGGGCGCCACAGGCGTGCTGTAGCATCGAGCTTTCTATTAATTCGGGTGCTACGGCGTGCTGTAGCATTGAGCTTTTAGTTAGTCGGGCGCTATGGCGCGCTGTAGCACCACACTTTTTGTCTGAAGCAAGCTACAACACGCTGTAGCGCCTTGCTCTCTGTTGGAAATGCGCAACAGCGCATTGCAGCACCTTGCTCTCTATAGAAGCGTGCTACGGTGCATTGCTCTATGTTGGAAGCGCCCTACGACACGTTGTAGCACCTTGCTCTCTATTGGAAGTACGCTACGACGCGCTATAACGCCTTAGTCTCCGTTGGAAATGCGTTGCGATGCGCTATAGTGTCAGGTTCTCTGTTTGGATAGTCGAGGTATGCTTTAGCACCGAGCCCTCTGTTTGATAGGGGCGACAGCGTGCTGTAGCACCGACCTTCCTATCTTTTTACTTTTATTTACCTGTGAAGATGATGTGTTATTCCATCTCTTAAAACAATTTGTACAACTATATAACTCTGGATATTTTTATTTTTCTTTTTTATAATAGATGTTGCATTTTCTTATTTTGGATAGTTTGAATGATAGATATGCCTATTTTTATTATACTTTTATTATTTTTAATTTTTCCTATCTCATAAGATTCTTGGCCATGTAATCCATAATAGTATATTTAGTTTTTACTAATTTAATATTAAGTACTACGATAGCCCCTAGTGTTGGATTAGAATATCCCTAATCTAACACTTGGGTGCTACAGCCTAGGCATTGGTTTGCCCAAGTATAGTGAATCTCTATTGGATTAGGTAACTTAACCCAATATTATGTGTTACTGCTTAACATTGGATCATTAATAATAATCCAATATTGAGTATTACTTAGGCCAAAATTAATTGAGATGAAAATTAAATGTATGAATATTAAATAAGGAAGCATTTAGTTCTACTTTTCATTCACTAAAGAAAAAAAATAATAAAGCATCCATCATAAAAAAAAGAAAACCATCCATATAAATTTAAGTTATATAACTATTTTACTAAAAATGACTCTCATTCTCATTGAATAAAATAAAAGGCTCCACCTCCAAGGTGATCTCTGCATTATACCCTGAATCTTCTTCGAGCTTCTAATATATCATATTAATATCATATGGTAGGGCATAACAAAAAAAAGTAGAAATCTTATTACACTTTTAAAGTTTAAGTATATTTTAGGCTTTATGATTTAATGTTATGAGATATCACACTTATATTTATATTTAATTATATAGCAATGCTAGATGCATAAATGAAACAATATTGAGAATAAAATGAAAAGAAATGGATATAAAAAGGGTACAATAATATGTACAATATTGAGCTATAACAATCCTGCAAAATCTATCCACTAGAGGTAACATATATACAAGGGTACATATAAGGAAATACATAAAATAAGCATGTTCGAGAGTAATTATGCTAAGTAAATTGAAAAATTTTATAAGTAAATCCAACTGTAATAAACTAATATGTATGAAATTGAATAGTAAGAAGTATAAAAAGTAAATATAAGTAAGGTAGGTTCAGTCTTTATGACAAAAATAACCTATGTTCAATATAATCAAACTTGCACAATCTATTAGATTGTATATAATAAGAAAGTTAATTTTAACTTAATTTATCTTGTTTTAAAATATTTTTTATGCACATACAGAACAAATGATGAGTTTAGCATGTCTACCAAGCTGTATGTAGCGTAATCTCTTACAACTACACATTCCCCCTCTAAAATATGTGGAGTCTCCTAATCTCTTCATAGCAGCCCTAACTCAAATGTCTGTACAAAATGATACACATAAGGTGAAACCCCTTATCTGTACTATTTTATGTTACTTAGGTACTAATGTCTTAATGCGATATTCAATGAATTAAGCTTAATGCATTATAGTAAAAAGGAATTTTAAATATTAATTGTAAAATGTGTAATATCCTTTATTATTTTAATTATTATCTAACTTTAATAATTATGACTAATCATATCCTCAATTTAATTAAGACATTAGTTGAGTATCTTAATCAATTCTTATATATATATATATATATATATATATATATATATATATATATATATATATATATATGTGGTTTTCAAAAATAATTGATTAAGTTTTAGTATTGAAGTTCCAGATATGATAAACTAAATAAAGAATTAAACTTAAGACTTCTAACTAATAACTAATCATTTTTATTTTCTAGGAAATTTAATTAATATTCAACTTTAAATTCACTACAAAATTTTTGAATGTTTATCCTATAAATCTCTTATATCTATAAATTACTTAATATTAAGGTTTAAACTATTAAGGTAAGTTATCCTTCTGTCTTATCAGGTTAAGCTACCTAGCACCATTATTACCTAATGTGTGAAGGGATCTATGCTTATTTAATCTTAGATCTAAAGGACACCGTGTCGTGGTGGGTTTATAATTTTTCGAAAAGCTTAGCAGTGGATCTTTAGTGTCCTTTGGGAGCTGTTGTTGGGGACAAGGGAGACCTGTTTTGTGTGGAGGTTGCTCGAGGATGCTATTTCGATAGGGAGTTGGCTGCATAAGAGAGGACTTAACCAGTTGTCCTTATGTTCCTTAGGTTGAGTCAAATGAGGACATGGAGCAATTTGTAGTGCACAACCACTACTCGTGAGTGATTCATGAGGTTTATGTCACTTGGGGCATGCTCTTAACCACTCCGTTCTCTTGGGAGCAGCTTGTCGCTTTGTACTCGACGGCCTCCTCATACATGCTTCATAGATTCACTGGTCAATTTAAGGCATAATCTTTCTTCCCAGGCATGGAGGAGTAGGACAGAGCAGACTCATAGGTGATCATATATAATTCCTCTGGTTTATGTGGGCTTGATTATGTCCGCTTTTGTCTATTCTGGTTTATGCAATAGGATGGATTCTTAGTCCTCCCTTGCCTCCCCCAACTTGTTGGCTAAAAGCCAATATTGATTCCTCCTATAGATATGGCTAGCTAGCAGCTTACAGTGGCATAGTAGTCAGAGATAGTAGCGGATTGGTAGTGATGGCATATGGTCCCCGCATTTAGGCATCATCCCCACTTCATGTGGAGATCCATGCAACTCTGTTGTTGTGCCAGGCACTATATGACCGAGCTCTAAATATTAATGGCCTCGTTATCGAGAGCGATTGCTACACTATTATGCGTAGACTCCATCAGTGTTGGGACAGGACACTGCGGATCGTGGGTGTGGAGCGTCTTGCCAAATCAGCTAGCTTTTCTTCTAAAGCTCATCCCACATAATTTTTATACACTGTATGCTCTATGCAAATAGTGCATCGATTTTGAATTATGTTTTGGTCCATCATAATGATTTTTCTTTTATTATGGGAGATGTGCTGTAACAATCCAAAGTTGTTACCCAGTTTTTTTTTGCTTAATCGCATCTTAATTATATTCTGTTAAATTCTTCTAGTCATTAGCACCAATCCTTGAAGATTTAGTGTGATTAGGAGCTAAATCGAATATTTGGAATATTTTAATAATATTTAATTAAGGAAAAATTGAGGTATTTAATTTGACCTCGAAATTAAAATTCGACTCACTATTGCGATTATCACCCCCAAATTAGCTAAGGGTGATGTTGGACGCGTTTGAAAGTCGTCAAATTTTTGCAAATATTTTAATATAATTAAATACCCCAAAAATTAGCATAATTAAATAATCATCGGAATCGAATCTGACTTGTCGTGAGTTCCTCACCCCAAATTAGCTAGGGGTGAATTTTTGAAATTTTTGGAGTGCTTTTATTAAATTTGAATATTTAGCAAATAAAAAAAATTATTAGAAATAAATAAATAAATATTTATTTAAGAAAAAAATCATTTTTTTCTTTTATTTCTTTATTTTTTCTGGCTTCATTCGGCGCCCCACTCCCCATTTCAGCGCCTCCCTCTACGCAAGGGGCAGAGCCCCCTTCCCTTTTCCTAGCCCATGCCTATCCCTCTCCTCCTTCTCCTTTAAAAGGAAGCCTCAGCCTGTAATAACCCAAGGTTTATTACTCAGCTTAATTTTAGCTTGATCGTATCTTAATTATTATTTTATTAAGTTCATCTAGCCATTAGATCCAATTCTAAAAATTTGGAGCAATTTGGAGCTCAATCGATTATTCTGGATTATTTTAATATTTAAGTAATTAGAAATTGATGTATTTAATTTGACCTCAAAATTAAAGTTCGACTTCGCCGTTGCGATCGTCACCCCCAAATTAGCTAGGCGGAGATGTTTTGGACGCGTTTGGAAGTGTCGGATTTTCGCGAATATTTTAATATAATAAATGCATCAGAAAATGGAGTAATTAAATAATCATTAGAATCGAAATTCGACTTCGCCGTTGAATTCCTCACCCCTAAATTAGCCAAAGATGAACTTTTGAGATTTTTCTGAGCGCGTTTCTAAAATCTGAATTTTTAGCAATTTAGAAATAAATAATTAATTATTTAATTAAGAAAATCAATTTTTTAATTAATTCCCCGATCAGTCCCCCTTCCATGACTAGCGTCTCCATGCCCCCTAGGCTCATGATGGCCTATCCCCCTACTCCATCATTCTCCTTCTCCTTTATTAAGGGAGCACATCCCCTCCTTCTCCCCTTTGCTGTAAAAGCTGAAGGTCCTTCTCTCTCCCAAGCTCTCCCTCCTTACTCCACTGCTGCACCTTGAAGAAGAAGCTCCTTTTCAAGGTCTTGAAGAAAATAGAGTCCTCTTCTTTCTCTCCTAAAGGCTAAGGTACTCATTTGCTCCTCTTTCTTGTCTATTTTATATTGCTATCATATTATTTTGTATCTTTAGAAGATTCATGATTGTATTTGGAAGCCATTGAGGTTCATTACAGCATCATATTACTTTGAAATCGCATGCTCTATTTTTCATCTATTTTGTATACCCGGACCTTTAACTCTATCGTTTGTATAGTTAGGATAATCCATTTGTGAAGATTTTGATATCGATGGAAAGGTATCGGAAAGACCTTTTCCATTGATATATGACACTGCTCATTGAATGCTCTGGATTGAGAGTATTTGAGCTCCAAATGTGGCCATTCATGGTTTTTGACCATGCGAAATCACCGTTGGGCGCTACAGCACGGCCGTAGGGCCCAAACTCGAACTGAATCCACCGTAGCGCGTTCATAGCGCGCTACAGTGTGCCACAACACTTTTGGAGCTAAAATATTGGTCTGGAAGCAAACCGCAGCTGCGTGCCACAGCGTGCCCGCAGCGGGCTGCCGGCGTCATTTCGGGAAAAACTATAGGAAATCAAGAGAAAAACTAATTGAACAATAACCTGCAAGTTGGACCGCTGCAGTGGGCCATAACGTTATTTCTAGAAAACTATATGAAATTAGAAAATAAATTAATTGAACAGTGTTTCCGCAAGTTAGTCCGCCACAGTGCGTCGCAGCGCCTGAAAGCGCTGTAGTGCGCCGTAGCATGCAGCTCTTGGATTGATCTCGTTATAGTGCGCCACAGCATCAAAAGCACTGCAGTGCACTTCAGCACCGTTTTCCGCCACAATGCCGCCACAATGCGCCGTAGCGCCCAAAATTTTCTGAATTGCCCAGAAATGGCTGAAATGACTAAAAACTTCACTGTTTTTGCATTTTTAATGTCCTTAGGACCATAGTGGGACTAAATTATATCAAATTTGAACCTATTTAATTAAAATTGAGCATTGCAATAAAATTCTATATGAAAAATTAAGTTGAAACTTTGTCATTTTTTAACAAGTGCTTAGAACCCCATTATGCGTCATAAAAATCTTGTGGCCAAATTGTAAAGGAATATGATCCTTGATTGCTTATATTAAACAAGTATATCTCAATACTAAATGGCATAAAACTTAAGTCTTTTAGAATTGTAATTAAGTGCTAATCCCTTTGGATTGATTTAGAATTTGGTTAGCCTTAATTACCTCATATGTAATATCATCTTTACGTTCCTATGCTTTCTTGATTTTAGGATGTATGTTAGAGAACTTTAACATTTATTTGGGACACCTAAATATGCTTAGATTGACATTAATTATATTTGAACATAAGAATCTTAAAAACTTGATTAAGTAAATGATATTTATCTAAATCTAAAATTTGCCATCAATAATATACTAATAATATATTGATTTATCATTGACCTTTTTAAATTAACCTTTGGTCTTAATGGTGAAAGGCTGGGGTTAACCCTAACTTATCTTGATTAAGACCTAAACCTTAATCACTTAATCAATTAACTTGATTGTAAGATAATTCAACTTACATTATTTAAATAATGCATCTGATTTATTATTGATCTTAAATCATTGGATTAGAAGTACTAAGGTTAATATTAAATCTGTGTGATTGAACTATCTGAATCTAAACTTTAGATCATGATTTTCTTCTATATAAGTCTAATAGCATAAGATGAATAATAAAATTAAAATAATTTATGAAATGATTTAACTCCAATAATATCTTGATTGTAGAATAAGTATGATCAGATTAATTTTATTCAGCTAATCTGATCACCTAATCCAATCTAATAAGTAAACCTTAAATGTTAACTTAAGAAGTAGAAAAGTGAGATCTTAAGGATCTTGCTATAAGATCATTCTAAAAATGCTTAAAGACCTTAATTTTTGACCACAATTGGGGTAGGAAGAACTTTTGTAACTTATTGGAGATAGTAATTTTAGATGATCTTTCATAGCCTTAGAAGTTGATATTGACACCTTGTTGGTAGGAATCACCTAAAGCAGTTAGAATGAAACTTCTCCCTTGTGGTAGGAATCAATATTGAGTGATTTTTTGATCACATTCTTAGAGCTTTATGTAGAACTCACCCATTTATAGTAAGGATTAATTTCCTTGAAAAATCTTTATTGATTAAATAGAATCTATTTGAACCCAGATTATTAGTTGGGTATAGTATGGTATACCCATAGTACTAGATTATTTTAGTAATATTTAGGATTGGTTGATTCACTCCAATGCGGACTTATGACTAAGTGCTATCCCGAGGGATTAGATGAATACGTTCCTATTAGAGTAAATCTTCCAAGACTAAGAAGTGTTACAATTAGTGAACAAGATCCTTAGTTTGAGATATAAACTGCAATCGGGTTCTGCCTCCTATCGTAGTGCACTTTGATAATGCAGTTTATGCAAACTAAATATCTCAAGTCACTTTGTAGAGGACACTAAGTATGCTTATAATAGGATATTTAACGGCTTAGCTTGAGATGTAAACTGTGACCGAGTTTTGCCTCCTATCGTAGTGCGCTTCGATAAGTGCAGTTTAAACAAGCTAATGGTTAAATCATCCTTTCTTGCAAACATGCTAAATATATGTATACAATCATCCAAACTAATGATTTTTAAGTAAACTCTCAACTTTAACTAATTATCAAAATTAGAATTTAGGAGTCAGGATCCTTTTAGCAGATTCTGTACAATGGAGATATTGAGTTCATTATCAGATTTCAAATCAATTTTCTGAATTTTTGAATTTATCTCATGTAGATTAGAAGCAATGAGCATGAGCATAAGTATGATATTAAGTATCAATAATGATGTATAAGTATCAATGATGATTTATAGGTTACAGAATGTTGCATACATTGATTGGGGAATTTCAGGATGCATCGACATCGTAATTCCCAACTAGATGTATGCATACATTGAACCGTACGACTCATAGCAGTTCAGTGATATTTAGATTGCATATTAGTGGCATACAATATTATGGCATATTCAGATGCACAGTTTCAGCGGCATGTAGTATAGTTTTACATGCTATTACTTAGTTCTAGATCCATAACTATTTTTGATTTACTTTCAGTATTCAGTTTACAGTTTAGTTTTACTTTACTTTACTTCAGTTTTGTACAGTTTTACACAGCTTTGCACTTTTAGTTATCTTTACCAGCATTACTACAAATTTACTTACATTATATAAATGTAAAATGAATATTAGAACTGTTTATATTAGTTTTCGATGTGTTAGACTTATTGTCTAACATGGGATACTTTTGGAATCTGGTAATTTGCTAGATCTTGAGCAGCATATTGAGCTAGGTCAAGATGACACCCAAGAGATTCAAGAAGAGCCTGTGAGCACTAGTAGACTCTTCCATAGCTTTACTTTTCTGCTTAGTTTATTTCAGTTTAGTACTTAGCTTTATTCTATGTTTTCAGTAAAATATTGTAATAATTCTGGATGTATTTCTTTTCTTTTCTTTTCTTTTCTAAGATGAATGTTTTCATACAGCTTCTATGATGAATGTTTCTGAATGTTTGCTTTAAGCTTCTGGCAGTCTATTGAAAACTACTTATACTTACTATTGTAATGTGATCAGTATACTAGAAATGCTGATATCTTATATATATATTGGATTTCTCATATGTTTTACATCCAATGTATGTATTGGTATAATACTTATGATAAGGATACTACTCTTATCTTAAGTATTAGTTCTCAGCCCTCCTTGAGATTGAGTCAGCAGCCCTTAGATGGGTTCTGTTTCAGCTATTCGGGATGACGGAATATTCCTCCCCGAGTGGCGCACCGCTCCGCCGCCGAAATTGATTATAACTGTCTCTTTTTGCGCGCTGCGACGGGGCGCGGTGCTACAAGCCCTCCTCTCTTTTTTTCTTTACCCGCAAGCTGAATCTTCTCCTCCTTCCTCCATTGTTGAGCTTTGTGCTGAAGAAAGAAGCTTCCCTTCCTCCAAGTTCCTGAAGAAAAACAAAAGTTTTCTTCTTTCCTTTTCTCAAGACTAAGGTACCCTTTTGCTTACTTCCTTAGCTACTTCTCCTTGATTTATCAAAATACTATGAATGATACTTTCATTAACTCTTGTATAATGTCTAGCTATAATTGTAGAACCTCAATCGGACTCAAATGAGTCCGATTGAAGCTCACTCCTCCATTAAAATTCTTGTCAAGAAAACTATTTGATTTCTGTATACCTAGGTTTTAACATAATTGTTTATATTATTAATATGATTCGTTCATCTGCCAATTTTAGTATCAATGGAAAGGTCTCGGAATGACCTTTCCATTGATATATGATACTATACGTAAATTCTCTGGATTGAGAGTATTTGGGCGTGAAAGGGGACCTGTCATGATTTTGGCACATGCGAAATTGAGCGTCGTAGCACGCCGAAGGGCCTGAAGTTTGAATTCAAATTCGCCGCAGTGCACTGTAGCACGCCCCAACACGCCGCAGTGGCATAATAATTTGATGAATGCATAAAAAAATGAAAAACATTTTGATGAAATTAGATGAAATCTGCTGCAGCGCGCCGTAGCGTCTGCACCTCGAGGAATCAGGAGTCGTGGCACCCAGCTCTCGGATTGGTCATGCCGTAGTGCGCCTGTAACACCCAAGTTGTTACCCTTGTCAATTAAGACTAATCTCCATCCTAATCTTGATCCTAAGTGTTAATCAAGTTATTAGAAGTCATCCACTAAGATCTAATCCAATCATGAGTCAAATATATCAAATCCTGATATTTGAAAAAATCCAGAAACCCCTGAAATTTGATCGATTTAAGTTGACCTCCGGTCAAAAATCGGACTTCTCCATTGCGCTCATTGCCCCAAAATAGCTAGGGGTGGGTGATGTTTTCAAGATAATCAGAAGCTGTCAAAATTTTGACGAATATTTTAATAATATTTAAATACCCTGAAAAATAGTAAAATTTAAAATACTCATCAGAATTAAAATCTGACTTCACCGTTATGATCCCCACCCTCAAATTAGCCAAGGGTGAAATTTTGGGATTTTTTGAAGCACATTTATAAAATCTAAATTTTTCTTTAAAAAAATTAATTTCTTAAATCAAAATAATTAAATCCATTTTAATTTTGCCCTCCTCTTTTCTATTACTGATCCCTATGCTCAGCCTCCTTACCTTCCTAGCAGTTTCCTCCCCATGCTTGCACTCAAGTGAAATGCTGCTGCCATTGCATCCCACCTAAGCTGATGGGAAGGCTCATAATGGAGCCTTGTCCCCTCCTCCTCCTTAAAATGCAACTTCAGCTCCTCTTCTTCCTCCTTTGCCTAGCTAAAGCTCTCCCTCTACTTCACATTCTTGCTGTACCTACTGCTGGAAGAAGCCCTTTTTTTTTCTTTGCTAGCAGTTAAAGAAGAAGAAGAAAGAACATCTCAAGCTCTAAAGCCTTCCTTAGAGAAATCTGTCATTTTCAAGCCAAGGTACTTCCTTTCCCCCATTGAATGTATTCAATGGCTACTCTATTTCACTCTTATGCTTAGTTTGCATCATTAGAAATCTGTATTTAAGCTATGGAGTTCATTATAGCTCATAAAGGTTGCGATTTTAGGAAGATAAAGCTATCATATTTGTCCTCCATCCTGCATACCCAGTCGTTTTAACCTCACTTTCATATTGATACTTAATTGTTTAGTGCTGATTTGGGTACCAATGGAAAGGTCTCGGAAAGCACTTTCCAACGGTATATGGCACCGCACATGAAGTGATCTAGGTTGAGAGTAATCGAGCACCAAAGTTGACTCATCGCTATTTACGCTCAGGCAAAATCACCGTATGACGCTACAGCGCGCTGCAGGGCCCAGAGTTGCAATTTGGATCCGCTATAGAATGTTGTAGCGCAAAATCCTCTACAGCACGCTGCAGCATGTGACAGCGCCTCAAGTTTGAATCCGGGTCCGCTATAGTGCGGTCATAGCGCCGAAATTTTCATTTTTGCCGGCTACAGCGCCAATCCAGTGCGCCTGTTTTAATAAGGCCACTATAGCGCACCTCTGGCATAGAAAAATGAACTTTTTGGTAGCTACAGCCGTTCGTTTGTAGCGCGCTACGGCGTGCTCCAGCACGCCGCAGCGACCAGAAAATTAAATTGATTATAACTTGGTCATTTGGACTTCAAATTCAAAAAATTTAAAGTGCTAGATAGCTTAGAAATTCAGTGCCTACAATAATCTAAAAACATATTTAGGTTTTGAACTCTAAAAAAATAAAAATGACCAAAATACTTCTAACCATAGTTAGGTCATAACTTGGTCAATTAAAGTCCAATATGGGCCTACCACCAGTCAAAATATTCAGCGTGATATAAGGAAGCTATTGCCACTGAGTTTGCTAAATGTAGACACCAAATAAAAGAGTTATGCCTCTTTGACCCCTCTTAACTTAGAAAAATTACCAAATCTACCCTTAGGAATTCAAATGACTATAAATAATTCATTAGATCTCAGAATTTAGTGTTCTTAGACTCTATGGAGTCCTTGAACATCAACAAATAGTAAACTATATAAAAATTTAGATTTTATTAAGTGCAACTTACCAAATACTTCTTAGGCCAAAAACCTTAATTTGGACCTATATAACTCATTTCTTATCCAAATTTAGTATAGGTACTGTCTATCTCCATGTAGACAGTAAGGAATCATTTGATAAGTAAGGAATCCTAATTTGGAGCCCTAAATCAAAAGGTAGCTCTTTGGACCCTTATGTAGGGGAAAATGGTCTTTTTGCCCTAAATTTAGGTTAAGTGTTCTTACCTTTAATTAGCTTTTTAAGCCACTAAAATTAATATTAGAACTATATTAAAATCATTTAAGTGAAATCAACTATTATGTCAAATTTGTTAAAATCCCTAAAATTCATCTAGGTATTTTCCTTAGGTAATTCAACACCTCACATTAGGGTTATTCCTAAGATTAAGGCTAGATCCTAGGTTAGATTCATTCATTAAATAACGGGGTTATTCAATGAACGAAAACCTTAGTTTTTTTAGCTTCTAGAATTTTACAACTTATTCTGATTATTTTGTCTTTTAACTTAGTTTTAGGATAGGAGATTCATCCTTTTAAGTTTGATTACTTAATAGGATTTACCTTAATTAGTAGATCACTTTTAGAATAAAACTAGGATCTTATGTCTTATCCTTTGGATTATGTGACTAAGACCAATCTCGTGGGTGTTTAATCCATAATCTATAGGTTTAGAAGATCTTGATCAGATCTTAGATAAAACGTCTAAATTTACCAAAAATTAGGACGTATGATTTATTGATTCAACTCATAGTCATCTATCTGATTGAACTAGATTAGAACCTGATCAGTTCTAATCCTTTTTTTAACTTATAAGGATGAATTTCTAAGTTACACTTGATAGTAGGAAAATGGTGATCATAACTTGTGTAACTTGGAATAGTTATAATGGTTTAAGTAGAAAATAAATGATATCACCATGTTTAGTAGAGTCCCTTGCTTCTATTTGATGATTATTGCTATGCATTCATTGTATATTGTGCCACAATTCCTTGAACATACCATATAAGATTTTTGATGCATAAATAAAATGTTAGGGAAATATGGAGACCTCCTTAGATTCATTGTGAAAATATTAAAGTGATTGATTAAAGATAATAATTGTATGTGTTAGAACTGCCTCTCAGTTATGTCTTCTTTACCTAGTTTCCTTGTTGACACTAGGAGAAGACTCTGCTTATATTTTCTTTGCTTAGTCTCCTTGTTGACACTAAGAGAAGATTTGTTGTGTTTTCTTGCCTTAGACTCCTTGATGACACTAGAAGAAAACCCTATATATCTTGCCTAATCTCCTTGATGACACTAGGGTTATATAGTTTTGCGCATAGTCTCCTTGTTGACACTAGGATCCTTTTGATATTCAGTGGGCTAGATTAGCTCTTTTCTGCATGGTAGTTAGTACACAGATGTTTATATATATGCAATTTAATATTTGGTTACTTTTTAGCATTTTTATTCAGTCAGTTATTCCTTTGTCTTGCTTATATATATATATTTTAGGATGTTAGAACTTTACTGCTATTATATGTATCATTGCTGAGTTATGTTATTTAATTTGCATATTTCTTTTGATCACCAGTATATTTAGGATGTAGTATTTTCTTTCAGCACTTATTTAGTTATTTATATATACCTTGTCTTGTTTAGTTTGCATGTGAGACATATATTAGCCTCTTTTTTTGCTTAAGTTATAAATGATTGTTTATAGTTTTTCCCCTTTCTTATTATATTGCTAGTTGCTCCCTATTTTTGATACAGTTGTTGCTTAGAGAATGTAAATGGTGATATTACAAAACAAATAAAAGGTATCAACTTAAAATGCACTTAGACAATTGTCTAAGATAAGATTTTCCTTTTTTTGGCTGGGGCCCTACATTGTAAAACCGACAATGGCAGACTTTCTTCACTTAGACGATCAGGAGTTAGGAGTGGTGCCTTATCCGGAGAAGGAGCCTTTAGAAGAAGCAGCTATTTAGTTCCTTATTTATAAGTGAGGATGAGCGTATTTACTTTTATTTGATGTAATAATATAGGTACCCTTGACTGTGTGTTTGGATTACTATGCTTTTATTATGAGTTATTTTCTGCTATTTATACTGTGATGCTTGGATGTTTCTCATTTGTAAATCACTTTCGCACTCTGTATATTTTTAGTAGATAGTGACTGATTATATTGATTATGTGCTTACTCCTTCCCTTATTAGGTGGATTATGAATTTCATCATAATCCAATGATAAGAGAAGGGTTAGCCAGAGTGACCCACCACCCCTTAGCTTAATCTTGTGGATTAAGGGGTGGAGCGCCACAGCGCCTTAGCTCTAGAAAGTGCTCAGTGCGCCACAGCGCTGCGTTTCGTCATAGTGCGCCACAGTGCCTGACAGCGCTGCAGTGTGCCGTAGCACCCAGATTACAAAAAAAATTCCGTCGTAGCGCCCGAAAGAGCTGCAACGCGCCGCAGCGCGCCACAGCACATCGTAGCACTCATAATTTCTTGAAAGTGCGCAGAATTGTCCGGAATAGCAAAAACTTCACATTTTTTGCATTTTAAGGTCCTTAGGACCCTAGTGGGGCTAAATTATATCAAATTTGAACTTATTTTAGGTAAAATTAATCAATGTATAAAATTTTATGTGAAAATCAAATTTGAAAGTTTGTCCTTAATAACAGGTGCTAAAATCTCTTATGGGTTTGCTTAAATATTTTGTGCCTAAAATATTAAAGGATAGAATTCTTGATTGCTTGTATTGACCAAGTATATCTTAATAACAAAATTGCATGAAACTTAAGTCTTTAAGATTTATAATCAAGTGATAATTCCCTTAGTTTGAGTTAGGATTTGGTTAGTCTTAATTACCTTCTATTCTATGTCACTTTACATTCCTATGCTTTCATAATATTGAGGAGTATGTTAGAGAACTTTAATATTTATTTAGACACTGTGATGTACTTAAATTGATATTAAACTATGATTGAACATGAGAATCTTCCGACCTTGATTAAGTAAAGGATACTTAATCTAAACCTGAAATTTGCCATCAATAATACACCAATAATATATTAATTTGTCATTAATCTATAAACCAACCATTGGTCTTAATTTTGATAAGGCTAGGGGTTATACCCTAACTTGTTTTGATTAAGATCTAAACCATAAAACACCTTAATCAATTAACTTAATTATAAGATTATTCAATTGACATTATTCCAATAATGCATCTGATTTAGTATTGATCATAAATCATTGAATTAGAAGTGCTAAGGTTAGTACTGAATCTATATGATTGAATCATCTGAATCTATACTTTAGATCTTTGATTTTTTCTTATATAAAACAATTAGCATAAGATTGAATAATAAAATTATAATAATTTATGAAATGATCTAACTTTAATAATATCTTTGATTTCATCCCATGATTTTAGAGTATAATAGGATCAGATGGATTTTAATCATCTGATCAGATCACTTTAATCCAAGATTAATAAGTAAACCTTGAATGTTAGCTTAAGAAATAGAAGAGTGAGATCTCAAGAATTTGTTATAGGGATGTCTTAAAATATTTAAAGACCTAAATATTGATGCATTGATGGTAGGAAGAACTTTGTAACTTATTGAGGTAGAATCTTAGATGATCCTTCCAAAACTTTAGAAGGTGATCTTAATACCTTGTGGTAGGAATCACCTAAAGGACTTAGAATGGAACTTCTCCCTTGTGGTAGAATTTATATTGAGTGGTCTTTTGATCACATCCTTAGAGCCTTATATAGGACTCACTCATTTAGAGTAAAGATTAATAACTTAATAAATCCTTATTGATTAAATAGAATTATCTGAATCAAAAATTTTGGTTGGGTATAGTAGGGTATACCCATAGTGCTAGATTATTTCAGTAGTATTCAGGATTGGTTAATTTATCTTAATGTAGGATTATATCTGTATTCTATCTTACGAGTTTAGTCGGATATAGTTCAACTACGAATAAATCAACCAATCTTAAGAGTGTTATGATTAGGGACTTAGACCATTAGTTTATTTGAATAAAAGTCACCATCGTGTGATGCCTACTATCGAAGATCGCTTCTATATGTGTGCTTCAAGCAAACTATGTTATTCAAGTCACCATATTTAGAATACTAAGTATGCTTGTAATTAAGGTATTTTAATGGCTTAGCTTGAGATATAAATCACCATCAAGTGATTCCTCCTATCGAAGATCGCTTCGTTATGTGTGGCTTAATCAAACTAAATGTTAAAAATCACCATTCTTGGAAACATGCTGAGTATGTGTAACGCCCCACCCCGTCACCGCGCGCAAGGGGTAAAAATCATAATTCGGCGGCGGAGTGGTGCGCCACTCGGGGAGGAATATCCCATCTCCCTGAAATAGCTGAAAACTAAGCCCATCTGAAGGGCCGCTGACTCAACCTCAAGGAGGATTGAGAGCTAATACATAATATAAGAGTACTATCCTTATCCTAAGTACTAGATAAATACATATAATGGATTAGAATATAATAGGAATCCAATATATATATAATATATCAGTATTTCCAGTATGCTGATCACATCACAATACTAAGTATAAGTAGTACATAATAGAGTGCGGAAGCTTAAAGAAAAAATCCAGAAACATTCATCACAGAAGCTGTATGAAAACATTCATCTCAGAAAAGAAAAAAATACATCCATGATTATTATAAATAGTTTACTAAATAACAGACATAGAGCTAAGTGCAAAACTAAAATACTAAGCAGAAAAATAAAACTGAAAAGAGTAAACTAATGCTCCACAGGCTCTCCTGAATCTCCTGGGTGTTCTCCAGACCTGGCTCAATATACTTCTCAGGATCTAGCAAATTGCCGGATCCCAAAAGTACCCCGTGTTAGACAATAAGTCTAACACATAACACGTCAAAACTAATCTAACAGTTATAATTATTTATTTAACATTTACATAATGTAATTAAATATATATAAATAATGTAAATATGACTGAAAGCATAAAACTTTATAAACTATGTAAAAACTGAAGTAAAGCAAGGCAAAGTGAAGCTGAACTATAACTAAATACTGAAATAAGCCAAATAGTAATAAATCTAAAACTGAGTAATCATATGCAAAACTATGTTGTATGTCACTAAAACTATGCATCTGAATATGCCACAACATTGTATGCCATTGATATGCAAACAAAATATCACTGAACTACTATAAGTAGTACGGTCCAATGTACACATACATCCAGTTGGGAATATCATTTACTGATGCTGATGCATCCTGAAATTCCCCAATTAATGTATGTAATATTTTGTAATCCATAAATTATCACTGATACTCATATATCATTCTGATACTCACACATTATGCTTATGCTCAAGCTCATGCTTATGAGATAAATCCAGAAAACACTTTAAAATCTGATAATGAATTTAATGTCTCCATTGTGTAGAGTCCTGCTAAAAGGATACTGACTCCTAAAATTCTAACTTCGATAATTAGGTTAAAGTTAAGATTTTACCTGAAAATCATTAGCTGGGATGATTGTATACACATATTTAGCATGTTTGCAAGAAAGATGGATTTAACCCTTAGCTTGTTTAAACAGTACTTATCGAAGCGCACTACGATAGGAGGCAGGACCCGGTCACAGTTAACATCTCAAGCTAAGCTATTAAATGTCCTAATTATAAGCATACTCAGTGTTCTACACAAAGTGACTTAAGATACTTAATTTGCTTAAACTGCACTTATCGAAGCGCACTACAATAGGAGGCAGAACCCGGTCGCAGTTTATATCTCAAACTAAGGATCTTGTTCGTTAATTATAACACTCTTAGTCTTGAAAGATTTACTCTAACGGGATTGTATTCATCTAATCCCTTAGGATAGCACCTAGTCATAAGTCCACATTGGAGTGAATCAACCAATCTTGAATATTACTGAAATAATCCACTACTATGAGTATACCCTACTATACCCAACCAATAATCTGGGTTTAGACAATTCTATTTAATCCATAAGGATTTATCAAAGCTATTAATCCTTACTCTGAATGGGTGAATCCTACATAAGGCTCCAAGGGTATGATCAAAAGATCACTCAATGTAGGTTGGTACCATAAGGAATAAGTTCCATTCTAACTGCTTTAGGTGATTCCTATCACAAGGTATCAAGTTCAACTTCTAAAGTTATGAAGGATCATCTAAGTTTCTACCTTAATAAGTTATAAAAGTTCTTCCTACCTCAAGATGTCAATATTTAAGGTCTTTAGACATTTCAAGAATGATCCTAAAGCAAGACCCTCGAAATCTCACTTTTCTACTTCTTAAGCTAATATTCAAGGTTTATTTACTAATTTGGGTTAAAGTGATCAGATCAGATGAATAAGATCCATCTAATCCCTTCCTATTCTACAATCATGGGATGAAATCAAAGATCTTATTAGAGTTAGATCATTTCATAAATCATTACAATTTTATTATCCATCTTATGATGGTAGTCTTCTATAAGAGAAAATTAAAGATCTAAAGCTTATATTCAGATGATTCAATCTCACATATTCAATATTATCATTAGCACTTCTAATTCAATGATTTAAGATTAATACTAAAATCAGATGCAATATTAGAACAATGTCAATTAAATTATCTTTCAATCAAGTTAATTGATTAAGTGATTAAGGTTTAGATCTTAATCAAGATAAGTTAAGGTTAACCCCTAACCCTTCTACCATTAAGACCAAAGGTTACTCTTAAAGGTCAATGACAAATCAATGTGTTATTAGTGTATTATTGATGTCAAATTTAGTTTTAGATTAAATATCATCTACTTAATCAAGTTATCAAGGTTTTTATGTTCAATTATAATTTAATGTCAATTTAGACCCATCAAGGTGTCCAAAATGTTAAAGTTCTCTAACATTCATCCTAATATCATGAAGGCACATAAATGAAAAGATAACATAGAATAAATAGGTAAATAATGCCAATCAAATTCTAAATCAAATCAAAGAGATTAGCACTTAATCACAATTTATAAGACTTAGATTTCATGCCATTTGGTTATCAAGGTATACATATTTAATACAAGCATTTAAGATTCTACCACTTAGCATTTGGCATATCAATACATTTAAGGAGGATAGTAGGTTTTGAGAACTTTTAGAACGACAAAGTTTTAATTTTAATTTCAATATAGAATTTTATACAGTGATCAATTTTATCTAAAATAGGTTCAAATTTGATATTATTTAGTCCCACTAGGGTCCTAGGGACCTTAAAATACAAAAATAGTGAAGTTTTGGCCATTTCAACCAAAACTGAGTAGTTTTACAAGAAATTCTGGGCATTTTGCAAGTTTGGGCGATACAGCGCGCTGAAATGCTTTTCGCGCGGCAGCTCGCGCAGCAGCGCGTGGTAGCGCTTTTAGCGCTGGGGTGCGCTGCGGCCCACTGGTGGTGCGCTATGGCGCACTGCAGCGGTTCAATTTGCAAAGCACTGTTTAAATAGTCATTTTTCTGATTTCCTAAGGTTCCTCATGAAATACCGCTGCAGCGCGCTACAGTGCGCTGTAGCGGTCTACTTTGCAAATTTACTGTTTAATTACTTTAATATATGTTTTTATATGTTTCTGCCAAACTACCACTGCAACGTGATGTAGCGCGTGCTGCAGCAGTCCAAGTTGCAACTTTGGGCGCTGCAGCGCCAAACAGTGATTTTTCACCTGGACGAAACCCTTATGGCCTATTTTCGAGCTCAATTACTCTCAATCCAGAGAGTTCCATGAGTGGGTACTATATATCAATGGAAAGGGCTTTCCAATATCTTTCCATCGACTCCAAAATTGGCACAAATAGAGTATCCTAGCTATACGAAAAATATGGTAAAGGATAGGGTGTGTAGAATAGACAAAAATAGAGTAGATTTCTGTGAAGTTTTTAAGAGTCTTAATGACTTTCATACATATTTATGGACTTTCAAAGGTGCATTCAAGTATTATAGTATCATGAAAGAGATAAGGAGAGGAACAAATGGGGTACCTTAGACCTTGCAAGGGTGGAGGAAGAAGGAACCCTTGCCTTTCTTCAAAGCCTTAGAGATGAGCTCCTTCTTCTTCTTCAACACAAGTGCATCAAGCAATGGAGGGGGGACATGATAAAATTTCAGCAAGCCAAGGAAGGGGGGGCTGAGCTTCTCTTTAAAGAGGGGAGGAGAATGAGGTGTGAGGGTATAGGCCATCATGACCCTATGGAGCTAGGATGTGAAGAGCCATCGTACTTGTCTTGGGAAGGCATGGCTTGGTGGAGAGGGGAGGGATGGCCTCAAGTAACTTGCATGGGGGGGGGGGGGGGGAAATGGCCAGCCAAAATTAGGGAGAAAAAAGGGATTAAATGCAAATTAAGGAATAATTAATTATTATTCCTAATTTTTAATTTTTAAAAATACGGATTAATTAAACGTGCTCCAAAAAATTCCAAAAATTCACACCTAGCTAATTTGGGGGGTGAGGAATTCAACGGCAAAGTTAGATTTTGATTCTGACAATTATTTAATTATTCCATTTTTCAGTGCATTTAATTATATTAAAATATTCGTTAAAATCTGACGACTTCCAAATGCGTCCAAAATATCATCCAAGCTAATTTGGGGTTGACGATCGCAACGGTGAAGTTGGATTTGATTTCAAGGTCAAAATAAATACCTCAATTTTCTAATTTATTAAATATTAAAATAATCCAAAATATTAGATTTAGCTCTGAATTGCTCCAAACCTTCAGGGTTTGGTTCTAAAAGCTAGATGAAATTAACATAATAATAATTAAGATATGATTAAGCTCAAATTAAGTTAGGTAATAACCTTGGGCTATTATTATATTATGTCTGCCCTAGCTCATAAAGGTTATGGGAATATATTGGGTCAAATTGGCCAATTCTTTCTGATATGGCAGTTACACGTTCTTTCTTTACAGTTTTTCAGCTTACTATTTATTATGTTATTGATGCATGTTAGTTTAGTCAGCTATAGTTATATTGTTTTACTTGCTCACTTGTATAAATACATGTATAGGATGCTAGACTTTACTCTTTATATTATACGTACCATTTTTTTGATTAATATTTTAAATCAGCATATGTCATATGATCATCAGCATATTTAGGTTTAGACTTTTCTTTCAGTACTTTTACTTACTGTATTATATATATATGCCCTACCTTATTTAGTTTACTTGAGATGTGCTTTTGCCTCAATTCTTGCTTAGTTATAAACATTACATTTATAACTCATCCTCATTCCCTTGTATGCTTACTTACTCCCATGCTAGGTAGACATTTTATTTGGTATAGAGTAAATTAGTGATATTAATAAATACTTAATAAATTACTTATCAAAATGTACTTAGACATTTTGTCTAACAAGATTTTTCTTTTATTGGCTAGGGCCTTGGCATTGTGAAACTGACAATGTCAGATATTGAGCAATTTGAGGATCTAGTGCCCGAAGAAGAGCTGTACATAGAGGAGGTGCAGCAGCTTTGAGCAGAGGATATATAATTGCTTTTATATTCATTGTGAGGATGAGAGTATTTACATTTTATTTCATGAATTTTAATATTGTAATAATACAGATACTTGTGACTGTGTTTATTTACTACACATGTATAATAAATGGATGTAGCTTACTTCTCATATGCTTCCGCACTCTGTACGTATGTTTGATTTTAGTGACTAATTTTGTAAATATTATGTGCACATTCTTACCCTATTATTGGATTGTGGATCATACCTAATCCAATGATAAGTGAGGGATTTGCTAGAATGACACTCCACTCTTTAGCCTAATAATTAGTGACTAAGGGAGCAGGGGCACCACAGCTCCTATCCTATTCATCAAGAAGAAAGATGGTTCAATGAGGATGTGTATAGAGTACCGTGAGCTTAATAAAGTGACTGTAAAGAATAAGTATCCTCTCCTTAGGATCGATGATTTGCTTGATCAACTCGCCGGAGCGAAGATCTTCTTTAAGATTGACTTAAGATCAGGTTACTACCATATTCGAGTCAAGGATGAGGATGTTTCCAAGACTGCATTCAGAACCTGTTATGGGCATTATGAGATTCTAGTCATGTCCTTTGGACTGACAAATGCCCCCTCCATCTTCATAGACCTGATGCAGCGTAATCCTTAAGCTGTATCTCGACGAGTTTGTCATCGTTTGAAATTAGGGGATTTCTAATATATGCAATAATACTCTAGGACTTTGGTGCTCGACCTTAACCATATTACATGTATGGCACTTTCCTACGAATTCAACAACACTTTTTTTCATACCTGGCCACCAAAAGGATTGCTTTAAGTTATGATACATTTTTTTACTACTGTGATGAATTATGTATCCAGAATTGTGGCCTTCAACAAGAATTTTTTGGTGCATTGACTTTAGAATCCATAGTTGATTTTCTTGAAATATTACATTTCCATACAACTATAGATTATTGGGGAAAACTTTTAATTTTTGGCTCTGAACTTCAATAGTCTTCATTCTTGGTCTGAGAGATGAATACATCTTTGAGAAAGGTTGGTTCAACTAAACTTAATGATATTAAATAGTTTAGCATTTCTCCACACATAGGTTAAATGCCCATCTTACAGAATTCTTCATTTAATGGGTTTTCAGCCATAATAGCACAGAGTGTAGCACGACGGCTAAGAGAATCTGCTATAATATTTACTTTCCTAAGATGACACTGAATACTCAGATCATAATCACTGATTAACTATAAACATCTTCTCTAATAGCAGTTTAGTTCATGCTAAGTAAAGATATACTTCAGGCTCTGATGATCATTAAAAATGGCACATTGAACAACATATAGATAGTGATGCCAAATTTTTAAAATGAAGATAACAGTGACAAGTTCAAGATCATGCACAAGGTAATTCTTCTCATCTGGCTTTAGTTGATGAGAAGCATATGCAATGACTCTACCTTCTTGCATAGCACGCATCCCAAACTAGTCCCAAATGCATTTGTATAGACTTGGTAGTCTAAACCTTCAATTAGTAGAACAAGTACTGGGGCGATTGAGAGTGTATCTTTTAACTTTTCAAATGTGTCTTCACAATCAAGATTCTAGACAAAAGGCACTACTTTTTGAGTAAATTTGGTCAATGGAGATGCGATTTGACAGAAACCCTTGACAAATTTTAGTGCTAACTAGCTAATCTCAGAGAGCCGTGAATATCCATCACTGACATGGGCTGCACCTAATCCTAAATTGTGCTAATCTTCTTCTGATCTACACAAAGTCCTTATGCACCAATGAAATGACCCAAGAATTCTATGAAGTCCAGTCATAATTCATAACTTGGAAATTTTGCATACAATTGATGAGCTCTTAATGTTTCTAGCATTGCTCTTAGATGATCTTCATGCTCCTTAATGTCCTTAGAGTAAATAAGAATGTCATTGATGAAGACTATAAAAAATGTATCTAGAAAAGGCTTTAGGGCTCACTGCATCAAGTCCATGAAAATAGAATGTCATCGAAAGATATTACAAGGAAATTCATAGTGACCATACGAGTGCAAAAGGCTATCTTCTCTGCATCAGAGTCTTTGAATCGCAACTAGTGATATTCTGATCTTAAATTGATTTTGTAAGAGACAACAACACTAAATAGTTGATTGAATAAGTCATCAATCCTAGGAAGTGGATATTTGTTTTTGATGATGACTTTGTTTAATTCACGATAATCTATGCACATACACATATATCCATCTTTCTTTTTAATAAACATAACTAGTGCTCCCCAAGGAGACATGTTGGGTCTAATAAAACCCTTGCTCAATAGCTCTTAAAGTTTGTTTATTTAGTTCTTGAAGTTCTTTAGGTGCTATTCTATATGAAGCTTTGGGTATAAGATTCATTCCAAGAATTAATTCGATAGAAATTTATACTTCTCTAATAGTAAGTAGACCAGGTAAGTCTTTAGGAATAACATCAATAAATTATTTAATCATCTTGATTTTAAAAAGTATAATACTCTTCTTTGCTTCACCCATCATGGTGACTAGATAAGCATCATATCCCTTATTGATCATTTTCTCACCCTTTCATTGCATTGATTAAAGATGCTTGAGTACTAATCTTTCCTACAAAGATTTCTAGCTTGCTAAGGGAATGAAGTGTGAATTTCTTCTTTTTAAAATTAATAATCGCATTATGCCTACTGAGCCAATTCATATCGAGAATAATATCAAGTTGGATATTGGTAGAGCAACTAGTTTAGATTTGTAGGTTGATTATTCAATGGAATTTTGATATAACTAAATTTATGGGTATTGAGTTTGGCTCCAGAAGGAAGTTCAACACTCAAGGATTTTGATAACTTATATAAAGGTAAACTAAGAGTTTTAGCAAAATGTTTGGAAACAAATGAATGACTAGCCCCGGTGTCAAACAATACATTGCAGGGTTTATCATTCTAAGCAAGTTCCTGTGTTTAAATGATTAAACATATACTAAATATTTGTCGTAAATAATTGTCAAAATAAAAGTAACTTCACAAAAGAAGATAGGTTCAGAAACGTGTACCTGAAATCACATTATTTTCTTATGTTGCAAGAGCAAAATGTTTATAATTATTTTAATTATATTTTTACTGTTTAATTAGGTTCAGAAATGTGTACCTGAAACTAAATAAAGTACCAATTATGCTCTTGTAACGACCCCAATATTGAATCAAAAATTTGAATATAACATTAGGTGTTATTGTAGTACTTAATATTGGTTAGTGAGTCTTAACCAACTATTAAGTACTATGGGGAGCCAAAGGTCTTTAAAGTGGAAAACTAGATGTATGATACTAAATAATATAAGATATTCCAACCATTTAGAAAAAAAAAGTAAAAATATAGCACATAATAGTAAAGTAAAACATCAAGAGTTAATTAAATTTATAAAAAAATTTAGACGTAATGACAATCGTTCTCACGGGATGCATAAAGTAAGAGAAATGATCAAAAAAATTAAAATTCTTCAAACTGCAACTACTGGATCTGATCTACCTCAAGTGTGATTCACTCCAAGCTCTTGATATACTATATTTGGGTTTTTAATACGGTAGAGCGCAATCAATAAAGAAATATAAGTGATTAGACTTAAGAAGTCTAAGTACATTTTAGGGCAACTAATCTATTTATAAGTTAAGTTAATTTCACATTTATACATTTACAATTGTTATTTAAGCGAAGCTCAATGCAAGAAAAGTAAGAGTAAGTAAGTACAATAAAGTAAG
This sequence comes from Gastrodia elata, assembly GCA_016760335.1. Classification (NCBI taxonomy): domain Eukaryota; kingdom Viridiplantae; phylum Streptophyta; class Magnoliopsida; order Asparagales; family Orchidaceae; genus Gastrodia; species Gastrodia elata. The sequence goes on along the minus strand of CM028677.1, from coordinate 16,728,415 downwards.
TAAGTGAATGTAAATGATAATCAAAATGGCAATAAAGTATTAAAAGATGAAAAGCTGGTACAGCCTGCATCATCTATATAAGTAAGGAAAATGGGTACAGCTATACTAATGAGTGTGCAATATAATAAATAAGAAAATATGTACAAATTGATATATATTAAGTAATATAAGTGAAAGCAATGTGAGTATAAATATAAGTGATAATAGCATACACTGCAAGTAAGTGAGTAAGAAAATGAGCTATAAATATAGGGGAACTAGTAATATTTGTAAGTAAGAAAAATCTCAGTCTCAAGGACTGAATGCACAATAAAAACAGTTTTAAAGGATTGGGTGTAAAGTAAGAACAGTCATAAAGGATTGAGTATATATAGTCAAAAGATTATGATAAAGCATCCACAATCATGAAGAATATGGGAAAAGTAAAAAAAGTCATAAGGGATTGCAAAATGTTAAGTTATTTATCTTGCAAGTATTGTTCTATAGGCACAGAAAAAAGTGATGAGTTGAGCACGATTGCTTTACAAAGTTAGTAAAGTGGTGTCTCCCATAACACTCAGATTCCTCATCTAGGATATGTGAGGTCTCCTTAAAATACCGTTGCCTGCCCTGGCATAGTCCACCACATGACCCCAAGTAAATATTATATGTTATTTATGCACAATATTTTTATGAATGTATTCAAGGATTTAGTCTCAATACATTGCAGTATTCATTGATGTTTTAAAGCTAGTTATAAACCATGTGAAATCCAATATTATTTACTTTAGTTATATATCATATGATTGGGGCTAATCACACTCCTCATTGAATTAGACAATCATCGAATGTCTTTAGCAATTGATACAATAAAAATATATTAGTATATGAGGTTTGGAAATACTGATTTGATTAAGAACTTAATCATCTGATAAATAATTTATATATGTAATTGAGTTTATACAAATGAGCATCCTATCCAATTTTTAATATGCAATCATCTAACTATCAACCAATGCTTCAATTATATAGGAACACTATAGCTTAGATGCTAAAGGTTTTTGCTATTACACTACTTAGCTACTAGATTCCTATAACTTTGACTACTTGGATGTTCAGCTATAAAACTCTATAGATACTAATCTTAAATGTCACATTGCACTTAATATATAATCTCTTAACTTATACTACACAAACACTTAAGTTTACACTATCCTTTATGTATCCTATTTGATTAAAATATTAAAGGTTCTATGCTTTAGAAAGTTTCTCTATCTACTCACCTAAGTTAAGTATGCCACTAATAGTCTTATCTTGAACTTAAGGATTTTATGAGACTATAAGTCTAATATGGTAAAGACTATAAGGGTTGATATTACTTAAGTTAGTATTATCTAACTTCACCTCACTTTAAGTTACTTATTCTAACATTGTGATTCTTTTCTAAATCTTAAGATTTCAAGCCTTAATACTCCTCACTAAGATCCTAAGTTTTACTCCAAGAACTTAGCTTTAAGGGTTCTAAGCTTTTAACACTTAAGGTAATATCTAACTTTAACCTTAATACTTATCATTCTAAGGGGTTCAAAATCAAATAATATATCATCTTAAGTAATTCTAATATTTAAAGTTAAATTAATATGGACACTAATCCTAGAACTTATTATGATGGTCAATACTTAGAGGATTCTAAGTCCTATTTCTTATTTAGCTGAATCAAGCTAGAAGTATCGAATTCTCTTCATCAATCCAAGTTTACTTCTAGTTTTAGTTAAAACTTTAGTCTTTTTAAGATATTCATAGCATTTTAACTATAATAAGATGACTAATTGCAGCACACTGAGAAGGTTGCACTCAACTACTTAGGTCAATCTCTAAGTTCTATACTTAGCATGGTAAGTTAAGTGGAAGACACCAGTCTTCAAAAATCATCTCTATCCTAATCATTTGACAAGTCTTCTCTTAGACTCAAGACTAAATTAAGGATTCTTAAATAGCATTCTAAGTAGTTCATAAGATCTAAGTATATCATTAATTCACTAACATATAAGTTAGGATTTACTTAAGTTACCTAGTTGACACAGAATGGGTAACTAATGATCTATTGAGCTTCGGAATTATTAAATAATTGCCATTCATGTTTCTAACAAGCTTTAAGACTAGTTTAGCACCAAAAATTCATAATTAGAAGGTTGGCATAGTATTTCTTCTAATCTTACTTCACTAAGGGATTCTTAGGATTGGGAGATCCTAATCAATATTTATTTTAAGTGATTAATTACTAACTAGTGTAACTCTAGTGAGTAAAGTCCTAAGTGAAGGTATTATAATATTAAAAATCAGCTAAGGGATTCTATCTTTCACATCAATGCACTAGGAAATCCTAGTTAGCTAATATGTTTGACTTACTATAATTGGACTGGTATTCTAAGTTGCTCACTAGGGTGTTAAGGTTGATCCTACACTTAAGGATATAAAGAAACAAGCCTAAGTCCAAATCTAACCACCAAGGTCCTTACTAATGATTCTTACAATCATAGAGAGCTTACTAGTCAAATCCACCCTAAAGTTTAGGACTACTACAGATCTTAAGTATTAAATCAAGCATTAGAATCAAAGAAGGTCAATTCAATTATATGTTGAGGCTTTAGCTTAGTTTACTAGTACTAAATTAGGAGTATGTCATTTTAAGATATTTTCCTACGCAAAATTATCATCTGATGTTCTAAGGTTTCCTAGCCTTTAGAAGGCCCTAAACATGCAAAATCTCAAATTTGGGAATTCAATATTATTTTATTCAACGGTCAAAAACTCACATTTTCTATTTGATGTCTAAATCATGTAAACACAATGGCCATAATTTTCTTATAGCATAACGAGTAAAATGACACTAAGTAAGGTCAAATTGAACATCAAATGATCAATCAGAGTTTTGATGACTCTTAATGACACTTAAAAGGTTATTAGTAAAATTAGATGTCAAATTTAAAATTTGACATCACATTATTGTTCTGCACATTTTTATCTCGAATTTGAACAAGAATTAGTTAAGATACGGCGTTTACAAGATTGGGTTAATTATTTAATTGATTAATTAATCAAAATAGTGATTAACAAAATTAATCTTTAAACTAAAATCTAATGTCATATTATTGTTCTACGTATTTTTCTAATCAAAATAGCATACAATATTGATATGTTTGGAGCTATAAATAAAAAGTTATTTAAATTATTAAATATAAATTAACAAACCTAAATGAATCATTGCAAACCCTAATCAACCCTACTGACAGCCTCACACGCGCGCACCCACCCTTACCCGCAGAGCGACATGCCATTTGGAAATGGGCCTATACGTGGGACGCAACAGTGGGCCCGCTAAATGCGAACTGGGACACGCCCAATCGACTAGGGCAGCCAAATAGGAGGAGTTCCGGTGGTCGCCAGAGGTCGTCGCACCCACCCTTAGAATGGTCTTTGGGAGACCTTTCGAATGGTATCTGCGCCATTGACATAGACCGCCCCTATCATCAGATATTGCAAACCCAAGGTCAAGCCTTACAGGCGAAGACAGGTGAGACCGACGCACTGTGCGCCACTATGGAACACGGGTCGAATTGAGCTTGATCGAATTCTATCTAGCTCAATCGACTTGGCCAATCGATGCTATCACCATTGCAATGAAGATTCAAAATCTAACATAAATAAATTCATAAACGTAAGAGGAGGATCTGGGAGTATCTGATAGCCGCATACATCGATTATGGTTCACAAGAATGACGGTCTTCGAGGCTTGGGTTCCTCCTCAGCAGTTACAGCGGCTAGCCTTCACTGCTTGCACGGAATGGTAAGAAAAGGCCGCGGGAAGGGAGTGGTACAGAGGTCATAAAGTACAGTCGCCTGCGGCTCCTGTGTGCATGATCAAGCGTGCAGGAGACGTACAGTGGAGAGCCCACGCCCATCGGATCAGGCCGTTAGGCACCACTAGAGAAGGAACAGGCGAGATTGACCCACCATTTGATCAAACAGTGGGCCCTAACGCGTCAGACTAAATAAAAAATATAAATAATTAATAATTATTTAATTAGGCAAAATTGGATAACCAAACGAGTTCCAAAAAATCCCAAATATTCACTTTAAGTTAAATTGAGGGTGATGAACTCAAAAATAAAGTCGAATTTTTTATCAGAGAACAATTTAATTATCTTAATTTTTGGGCATTAAAATAATATTAAAATGTTCGGGGAAAATTCAACGACTTCAAAATATTCTTAGAATATCACTCCTAGCTAATTTGGGGGTGATGATTTCAATAGCAAACTCTGATTTTAATTTGAGGTCAAAATAAATTAAGTAACTTATAGTATATTCAAATTATTTCGAAATACGTGGCAAAAATGAACGATCTCCAAATCACATCAAATTTTAGGTGGAGGCTCCTAATTGTATTAAAAGTTTACAAGTGATGATTTAAACCTAAATTTGATGTCTAAAACCAAGTAATAACACTTGGGTTATTACAAGTCTTAACCTCAGGAAAATGTGCAGTAGTTCATCAACAGATTGATGAGGAGTGTATGAGGTTGGAACTACTGGCACATCATTATTAGTTGCTGGAGTTTGAGCAGAAATTAGCTTCTGAATAGTTATGAATTGTTGAGTCTAATTCTTTATCAAGGCATTTACCATGCTCCTTAAGTAATTAATTTATTCTGAGGTGCTGCTAGAAGTAACAACCATTTTGGTAGGTGTATTCATTTGATGGTGATATTGGATTCATTCTACTTATAATAAATAAATATATCAAATTGAGAAGAGAATTAGACAACTGCTTATCATTTAAGAACAATCATGAAATTTCCTTACTCAATAGACTTTTAAGAGTTACAAAAGATGATATCATATAAAGGATGAAATGAAAAAAGTATTATAGCATACTAAGAAAAGACAAAACTGACTCATGTTAGAACTATTAGAATATCTACAAAATCAACCAACATATTTTGTAGTGAATGCAAGACAAAAATCAACATAAGTGATAGCATGACGCTCTCTTCTACACTTCCTTATGAGTCTCCAACTGATGGTGTCACACCAACTCTCAGCTCCATTTTGCAGAAGAAATACTGCAAGCTGAAAGCGAACATGGTCCGAGCATTCAATAATATCTAAAGCTGAAGTTACTCGACGTAACCACTATTTAGCTAATACTAAAAAATAGAGTCCTCTAAAGGTTGGGTACTAAAGAATCTTGTCAAGCACTAAAACTCCTTTAGCAGATATTCCATCCACAATCCTACCATAAATTTTATCGTACTAGAAGTATTCTTCGCATATGCTTTGAATCTCTTGGTATAGTAATCAAGTTATAACATCCCAAATTCCATATGCCTATAAATTTTACAAGAGTTATTAAGTTGCATATGCTTCTTATTTAAGTATTCTAAGCATTTTATGTAAATATTTACAATTTATGATTTTCATTCTAAGTAGTTGAGAATATGGTAATTATGGATGTTACAAATATACATTTAATGACTGTATTACAGAAGAACAATTCATTAAGTAGATATGAATGCAAATTCCAAGCTGACACCTTATGGTATTATTGTAACAACCCAAGTTATTACCTAAGCTAATTAGGACTAATCCATGACCTAGTCTCAGTCTTAGTGCTCTAACTAAATCATTAGGAGTTCACCACCAAGATATAGTCTAAATTAGGAGTCAATTGGATCAAACCCTAATTTTGGGAAATTCAAGTATCTTGGGATTTGACCTACCTAAATTGATCTCAGATTAAAAATCAGACTTCGTCATTACGCTCATTGCCCCCAAATTATCTATGGGTGATGTTTTGGTGATAATCGAAAGTCATCGAAATTTCGTCAAAAATTTTAATAATACATCAAAAATTGGAAAAATAAAATACTCGTCGAATCAAAAATTTGACATCACCGTTGCATTTCTTACCCCTCAATTAAATAGGGGTGATTTATTAAAAGTTGTTTGAAAGTCAATTAATTAATCATTTCTAATTAGAAAATTATGCATTTAATAATTAAATAATTGAGATTTAAATTATACATTAACAGCACCATTCTCGCACCGTTTTCTTACGCGCACGCCATCAACCCAGTGTTGTTTGATTTCACAAAAGATCCGAGCCTCCTGATCGGTTCAATCGAATGGCTCGAGGCCACCTCCCTCGTCATCTCCGCCCCCATCCCACGCATCGCCCCGCCGCCCTTACGGCCCAATCCGGCACGTCCAGGCCTCGCAGGCTTTGCCTTGGGGTCCTTAAGACCCTAGCCACACATGGGGTTCATCGTTTTGCATGAACTATGAGTTGCTGGAGTCGTTGATCAAACTGCTGTCGAGCTGAACCCGTGATCGTCCGAAGTCAGGTACCCCGTTCCCTCCACTTAGTCACTCAAATGCTTATCTTTCAATTTGCATTTTATTTTATTATATGGATCGTGCTAATCCTGCATTTGATCGAGGTATCAACAGCTTGATTGAGCATATTTTAGGTAGCGTCCATAGTAGATACTGTTAGTTGTCTCGCCGAACCTTAGTCATATATGGTTGTGGTTTGTCGGCGTTAGAGTCATCCTCCGGTGTCCATTCGATCGTCGGCTGAAAGTTCTCGATGTGCTCCTTCCACCGCCATGTGGGCCTAGCCCTAGCATCGCCGAGAACATCGCCGGAAGGTGTGCCCTAGTTTAGGTCTTCAGATTGGGGTCCGGTACAATGCGTCGTGGGTCAGATTGGGTCGGGCCAAGCCCCACCTGCACGAGACCGAATCGGGTTCGTGTCTGCTGAAGTGGGCCCCACTCGCGGTCCTGTGACCAATCAAGAGATGCCACGAGTCCCTAGTGGGCCCCGCAGCTATCAATCAATCTGATGTTGTGGGTCCCACGACTCTGATTCGGCCAATCAGAGGGTGCCACGTGTCCGTGCAGGTCCCGCCGCTGTCGCCCGTAATGATTTCCTACGTAAATTTAATAAAATAAATAAATAAATATATATATATATATAAACTTTAGGATATCATAACTTTAAATATAATGAACCAAATATATTAAATATATATCTCATTTTGCTCAAAAAAATAAAAGGAATCAAATGACGTAAAGCATAATTTTATTCGGGGATTATTTAACATAACGATATTTTAGGTCATACACAAACACATATAACTTTTTACTTAGTCAACAAAACATAGTCAATATAGGTCTTAAAGTGATCAAGAGAATAGCCTCATTGCCGTGGTAGTGTTAGTTTTATCATTTGATCATTAGGATAACTAATGACTTTTTAGGACCTTCCAAAATGACCAAAATGTCATTGATTTTCAATTGACCATAACTTGATCAATTGAACTCCAAATCAAGAAATTTAAAGTTTTATCTAGCTTAAATTTTAATGCCAATAGTAAACGGAAATAATATTTAAGTTATAAATCCTAAAAACCCTAAGTTGACCAAAATACCTCTTAACCCTAGTTAGGTCATAACTTAACCAATTGAGGTCCAATTTGGATCTACTCTTAATTAAAGTACTCAGTGTGATAAAGGGAAGCTATAGCCACTGAGTTTGCTGAATTTGGACATTAAATATAAAAGTTAGGTTTTTGACCCCTCTTAACCTTAGAAATTCCATAAATATCCCTAGAATTGAATTAGTCATAACTAATCTGTTAGATCTCATAATTCAGTGTTCTTAGACTCTATGGAACTTTTGAATAGCAACCAATAATAAACTGCACAAATTCTTAGATTTCATTAGGTTGAACTCACTAATTTGCCTCTTAGGTCAAATTTCTTAGTTTGGACCTTTAGGACCTATTTCTTGTCCAAATTGAGTGTACTTATAGTCTATCTTCATGTTAAATAGTAATGAATCATTTGACAGTAAGAAATTCCAATTTGGAGCCCTAAATCAAAAAGTAGCTTTTTAGACCCTTAAGTAGGGGCAAAATAGTCATTTTGCCCAAAATTTAGGTTAAGTATCCATAACCCTTAAAATATATTTGAAATCATTAAAATCAGTAATAAAATGATTTAAGATCAATTTAAGGCATAAATCTCTCAATTTGAACAATTTGATAAAAATCCTAATTTATACTTGAAAATCTCTAAGGATAATATGCCTTACTTAGCTAAAATTTATTCTTAACTTCCCTAATTAAATAAGAACAGTAAATGAAAATAAATTTAATCAACTCTTAGAATCTCTCTATGTATTTTCATTAGGAGCTCATTAGTAATCTTTACTTCACCTTAGGATATGTTCCTTAGGAATAGGATATATTAGGTTAGATTTCATTCATTAAATAAATGGGTTATTTCATAAATGAATCCTTGATTTTATTTATTTTTAGATTTTTATAAGTTTAATTTTGATTATTTTATCTTTCAATTTTAGATTAAGAATAAGAGAATCATCCTATTAAGCTTGACTTTGCTTAATAGGATCCACTTTAATTATTAGCTCACATTTAGATTTAAATTTTAGATCTTATGTTTGGCATTTAGATTAAGTGCTTAACTCCAATTGCATGGTGTTAAAATCATAATCCCTAATTTAATAGATCTTGACTAGCTCTTAATCTAGATCCTTTAAACTCATCAAATAGGTCATGATGATTCCTTATTTAACTTACATAGTCGATATTGATTTAATCATATTAGTACCTAGCTAGTCCTAATATTTTATAATCTATAAGGCCATATTTCTAAGTTACACTTGATAGTAAGAATTTGAGATCTTGAACTTGTGTAACTTAGAATAATTAGAATGGTTAATTAGACAATAATAGTGTCACCATGTGTAGAAGAGTCTCTTGCTTGCTAATTGATTATTTATGCTATGCATTCCTTGTATTTTGTGCTTACTTCCTTGAATATATCATGTAAGAAAACTTTATGCATTAAATGAAAACTTTATGCATTAAAATGAAAACTTTATGCATTAGCATAATAGTTGTCTTGGGTTCAGTTATATTCTGGTAGGTTCTAGTGCACATTTATCCTAATTGACATGGATAAAGAGTAATACGGATGATTAACATTACTCATTGAGGAATATGTGTTAAGCTTGGAACCCTTATAGTCATGTAAATGTGCTTGACTCCTCAGCTATTTCTGGACATATCCACAAAAGCAAAAGTAAAATAATTAAAATATTTTTGTATTTGTATTTACTGCCTCCTCAGTTCTGCTGTTCTGTTCTGTCTGCCCTAGCCCAAAAAGGCTATGGGAATTTCTGTCTGCCCTAGCCCGGAAAGGCTTTGGGAATTATGCTAGGCCCAATTGACCAATTTCTTGATTTGGTAGTTGTACATTCCTAGATTATTCAACCGAAGTTTGATCTTGACACTATTAAGGTGTCAAGGTGGATCAAAGTCCTAAGTTGGCTCAACTTGGGAGTGGCTAGATTAATGAATCCCTACTTAGGCTCTAGCACTATATAGTGCTGTAGCTCGATGGATTGATTGTAGCTCAGTTCAAAGCTTATGGGTTTAATAATCAATTCAGTAGGATAAGGCATGTAATTCTAAGCAAAATGGAATAAGTTTGGAGCTCTAATTTCTAGTGGAAGGATGTAACTTCCACTATACACTGGCTCTATCCAGACATTGAGTCTTCATTGTCTGAACTGAACTCCTCGACCCAATTCCCTTCCACCCAATTGCTAAGTCCTAATAGAAGCTCACAACATCACATAAGAATTGATAGCTTAGCACTAGACATTGAGCTCACTCAACTCAATGGGGTAGAGGGGTACCTATCGGGAGGACTTGCAAAGACTGGGAGCCGACCAGAGCCTAAGAATTCTAAAACCAATAACTTCTAAATATGCCTGCACCTCAATTGGGGGTTCAACTCCAGACCACACCCACTCTTGGCTGGAGAAATATCAAGAAGCAAATAGAAAAGATGGAGACATAGGGAGAGAGTGCAGAGGTTCCAGTAAATTCAACCATGGAAACATAATGAGCAAAGAGCTCACTGTGAGGATTTTGAGGCTATTAAAGTCTTCCTGATATTACGCGAGGAGTGGTGGGAAGCTCTGGCGCCAATAATACAAATGGAACCATATTGTCAGGATCGTTCGAAGCAAGGGAGATGATGAATAGGAGCGGGTGTGTAACAACCCAAATTTTTGAAAACCAAAATATCGACCAAATCATGACAAAATCAGGTCTGCGAGCAATTTCAAAATTTGACAAAACAAAGTAGACCATTAAAAAGAGTATATTTTTGTGATCATAATGCTTAAGTTTGGAGGCAATCCTACAAACGAATATGCCTATATTAATTATTGAATTTTTAAATAAGGAAAATCAGGAAAAATTAAATATATATCTAAATTAAATAATTTTGGTATCGTTGGATTCACAATAATAAAATAAGGCTACACAAAATTTTTCATCCAATTTTGAGCGTCGGATTGTCCGTAATTAATTTTTGAAGTTTTTACCTTCAAAAATTAATTAAAAATAAAATATAGTTCCGAATCGAGAACTTTTTGTTCGAGGATGTTCATCTCATCAAGATGAACTTTCCGGTTAAGTTTCGTCAAATTTGGAAATTAGATGACAGAAAAGTATGATTAATTAAATCAAATTTTTATTATTAATATTATTATTTTTCTATTTTATATTTTTTTTCTCTCTTCCCTCCTTCTTTTCACGAAACTTTCATTTCTCTCCCAAACGGACCCCCCCCTTCTTTGCTAGCCACTTTGGCGGCCAGATCCCTCCCCTCCCTCCTTAGGGGCAGCCACGCCACCCCCTGCCCGGGCTGACCGGAGGCCAGTCGGCGACCCCCCTCCCTATAAATAGGGCTTGCCCTCCTCTCCTCTCCCTTCAAGCTAATTAATTAACCACTAATTCTTCATTTATTTTTATGCTACTAATCACTAACTTTCCATTTGCAATTTAATTCCTGCATTTATGTTTCGTAATTTTAATTCTTGTTATTTTATATATATATATATATACACACACACAAACAACATATATGTGTTATAATATGATTATATGTCATATTATAATTATGTTATAGAAGAATAATAATAATAATAATAACGACATAGGCGAGAGGAGCAGGAGGAGCAAGAGGAGGACGGAAAGAAGAGAGGATAAGAGCGCACGAGAGAAGCGCGCGCTACGAGGATCGAAAGAAGAAGATTAATAATAATAGAGGACTAGAGTAAAGATAAAAATAGTATTATTATAACACTATCCCTCTTCTTAAAATAATATGATAATAAGTTATACTTATTATCATACTTATTATCATCTTCATATAGCAATAATAATAATATTTATACTATTATTATCCTATTAATACTATTATAATATTCTCTTTCTCCAAAATAAACTCATATGCATAAAATTATCACATAAAATAATACTCTTATTTTCTTTCATTTATTATACTCTCTTCACATAGAGCAATAAAAATAATACTTTTTACGTGTAGAGTTGCCTTATTATCATTCGTACTTTTGCTCTTTCATAATAACTTTCATTTCTTTACTTATAAATATAAATAATAATAATAATAATAATAACATTGGTTATTATTATTACTTATCATTATCACTATCATCACTACTATCATTACTATCTCCATTACCATCATTATCATCATCTTATTTACACTAACATTGAAACAGCAAGAGAAAGAACTAGAGACACAAATAATTAGAAATAGGAGAAGACAAATATCTTACTAAGGAAAACATGTACCCCGGATATCATGAACTACATTTATATATGTTAATTTGATTATACGCTTTTGCTCCGCAAATTTTATCAAACTAGTTTCTTACTCTGCTATAATTAAAGTTTACTATCACTATATGAGATACTTTCAAAAATAGATAATGGATCTTGATTAATTGAATTGAATGGGATTCCATGAGAAGTATTTACAGTCTATACATAATGTAATTAGAACGGGGCTAGTTCGCTATCATAATATTCGTGAAGATATAAGAAGACTATGACTATGCCTATGAGGGGGCTAGCATATGTGGAATAATGCCTGAATGGCAATATTTGAACCCAAATTATGATAATCATAGCAGACGTGCTTGATTTCCTCAAGATTCGAGAAATTGCCCGCTCGAATAAAAATGTATATATATATATATATATATATATATATATTATTCACTTTCGAGATAGAGATATCAATTTTTGATAAGTATGACTTACTTATGATAGGTTACTTTTATTGATATTTCAAAATTATCGCTAAAATTCTAATTTGCAGGAAAAGCCGTGATAATCCTCAAATAAGGATTATTATTATGCTTCCCTGCAATTTCCATGCACTAAATTTCATGCTTTTGTTCATATATATACAATGTAATTAATGATATCCAAAGTACTAGAGTTTATCTCTAACGGGTGTTCTACCCGGGCATTTGGTTGTAAATGCCAGGTCCAGGTCACTGCTGAGGATTTGGAGATAAGCCTGATCAATCTACCGCTGCACTTTTTATTCTCATATTGTATTTACAAATAAAAGAGAAACAGTGCTTGTAATAATATTCTTTTTAGAATAAAATTTTCTACTTTCATTTCTCTAATTATTTGAGCAAATGTATATGATCTTTATTTTATTATTCTAACTCCCAACTACAATCCTTGGCATAAAATGATGACGCCACCCTAGTCTCCACACCTTAACTAGGATCTATCAAGAATCCAGGGTCAAGGTTGGGTATTGTGCACCCACCCCTTAATCCATAAGATTAGATTAGGGGTGGTGTGTCCACTCTAGCTAACTCTTCACTTATAATTGATTATGATAAATCCACAATCCACCTAATAAGGGAAGGAGTGAGCATATAATTAAACATTCCAGTCACTATCTAATAAAACATACAGAGTGCGGATGCGATTTACAATATAAAACATCAAAGCATCCACAAAGTATAAAAAAAATACATCTTAGAACATAAGTATAAAATTTAAATACGCAGTCATAAGTACCTGTATTATTACATCAATTCAAGTTCCAATACTAAAAATAAAGTGCACTCATCCTCACTTATAATAGAAAGACTAAATAGCTGCTTCTTCCACAGGCTCCTCCTCCGAATATGGCTCCACACCAAGATCCTGATCGTCCAATTGAAGAGGATCTGCCATTGTCAGTTTCACAATGTAGGGCCCCAGCCAAAAAAAAAAAAATCTTGTGTTAGACAATTGTCTAAGTACATTTTAAGCTGATAAATTTTATATATTTTGTAATATCACCATTTTATAATTTCTAAGCAACAATTATATAAGGGAGCAACAAGCAATACAAAAGAAAGGAAAAGCTATAAATCATCATTTATAACTTAAGCAAAAAGAGAAGTTAAGACATGCCTCACATGCAAGCTAATCAAGGTAAAGCATAAAGATAAATAATCAAACAAGTATTATAAGGAAATACTACATCCTAAACATGCTGGTGATCAAAAGAAATATATCAATTAAAATAAAATAACTCAATAGTAATACATATAAATAGTAGCAAGGTTCTAACATCCTAAAATATATAAGCAATACAAATAAATAGCTAACTGAATAAAAATGCTGAAAAGTAAACAAAACATCAAAATTGCATATATATAAAAGTCCGTGTACCAACTGCCATACAGAACAGAGCTAATCTAGCCCATCGAATATCGAAAGATCTTAGCACCATCACGGCTAAGTCATAAAACTGTGTACCCCTAGCGACAAAAGGAGGCTAGGCAATTAAGCACACAAAGTAATCGAATGATCTTAGCACTAGTACAGCTAAGACACCAATGGTGTACCCTTAGCGACATAAGGAGGCTATGCACTAGGCACACAACAAAACAAGCCCTTCCCCTAGTGACATAAGGAGACTAGGCAATAAGGACATATCCGAGAGGCAGCTCAACTACATATAACTAATATCTTTTCATTAATCACTTTAATATTTTCATGAGAAATCTAAGGAGTCTCCATATTTTTCTAACATTTTATTTATGCATCAAAAATCTTATATGATATGCTCAAGGAGATAAGGCACAAAAATACTAGGAATGCGTAGTAATAATCATCAAAGTTAGCAAGGGACTCTACTAAACATGGTGATATCATTTGTTTTCTATATAACCATTCTAATTATTCCAAGTTAAACAAGTTTAGGATCACCATTTTCCTACTATCGAGTGTAACTCAAAAATTTGTCCTTATAAGTTAAAAAGGATTAGAACTGATCAGGTTCTAATCTAGTTCAATCAGATGATGACTATGAGTTGAATCAATAAATCATATGCCCTAATTTTGTGAATTTAGACGTTCTATCTAAGATCTGATCAAGATCTTCTAAACCTATATATTATGGATTAAACACTATGAGATTTAGGTTTAATCACATAATCCAAAATGGGTAAGACCTAAGTTTTAGGTTCATTCTCAAAGTGATCTACTGATTATGATAATCCTATTAAGTAATCAGACTTAAGAGGATGAATCTCCTATCCTAAACTAAAGTTAAAAGGAAAAATAATTAGAACAAGTTATAAAATGAAAGAAAAGTCTAGAAACTAATAAAACGAAGGTTTTACCCATTGGATAACCCAATTTACCCAACGAATGAACTATAACCTAAGATCTAGTCCTAATCTTAGGAATGGTCCTTAAGGTGTAATATTTAAGACTTAGAAGAATTTAGGAATCTGACTTAATGATTGATTTCACTTACTTAAATATTACTAATACAATTATAACATTGGTTTTTGAGTTTTGAAATGCAAACTAGAGGTTAAGAGTACTTGGTCCAATCTTAACGCAAAATAATTATTTTGCTCCTACTTTAAGGGTCAAAAAGTCAACTTTTGGTTTAAGAGTCCAAATTAAAGTTTCTTAGTTCCAAAAGATTCCTTATTGTCTAACTTGAAGATAGATAGTGAGTACATCCGATTTGGACTTCAAATGGTCAAAATATGACCAAAATGAGGTCAAGGGGTAATTTGGCCTTCTACCTAAATTTTTAGGGTTCAGATCTTAAATATTGTTTCAGTTTATTGATGACATTGAAATTCTAAGTTAGTTAGCATCTTAAATTTTTGAATTTGGAGTTGATTTGACCAAGTTATGGTCATTTGAATTCCAATGGCATTTTGGTCATTTTCACTAAGAGTTCTAGGGTTGACTCTTTGTCCAGATGTTCAAATGAGAAAACTAATACTACAGTGATGGGGCCGCTCTCCTGAGTATTTTAAGACCCATATTGACTATGTTCTGATAACTGGGTAAGAAGTTATGAGGACCTAAAGAGGTCCTAAAATGCTACCTCATTATGTGTACCCCAAATTAATTTTTACATTATATCATTTGATTTTATTTATTTTTCTGAGTATTTTGAGACCTATATTTGCTATGTTTAGATCATCCTACAAAAAGTTATTAAACTTTTAAGTTTTACTATTCAAAAATACAATTTGTACTAATTTACTATTTATTTATTCAAATTAAATTAATTTACTATTCATTCATAAAGTATATATATATATATATATATATATTTCTGAAATTAATTAATCTATCATTAATTAGAGCTTAATTATTAATTAACATTAATTAATCCATTAATTAATTTAATTATAAATATTATTATTATTTTACTGTAGAAAAGTAATTAAGCTTAATTTTAGGTAATTAATCTTAATTAATTGTTAATATTTAGTTAGTAGTAATTAATTATAGATTTACTATTTAATTATAATTAATTATTCTAATTACTGTTAATAGTTAATTATCTCCTAATTACTAATTACAAAAATTTAATTATGAGATTACTATTGAAAAATTATTAGCACTAATCCTAATTAATTAGTCACTAATTGTAATTAATTAGGATAATAATAATTAATTTATTTTAATTAACAGACAGTGGGCCCCACCTGACATGTGGCACTGCCAGAGGCTGCCACATGGCACTGTGGGCCACACAGGGAAGCCGAAGATGCTCGAATGACCGGGCAGTGGGCCCCCACCTGACACGTGGCACTATCATCGGCTGCCACGTGGCCCTGTGGGCCCCACAGGGAAGCCGAAGAGCCTTGGGTGACCGGGCAGGAGGCCCCCACCTGATACATGGCACTGCTAGAGGCTCCCACGTTGCACTATGGGCCCCACAGGGAAACCGAAGAGCTGCTGAGGCTCGGGCAGTGGGTCCCACTTGACACGTGGCCGACCCAGAGGCTGCCACGTGATGCTGTGGGTCCCACAGCCGAAGCCGAATAGCCGCAGGCTCGGGCTGTGGGCCCCACCTGACACGTGGCACATCGGGTGGCTGCCACGTGGCACAGTGGGCCCCACGACCGAAGCCGAAGGGACGCGGGCTCGGTCTGTGGGTCCCACATGATACGTGGTGGGCCAGTATGGCGCCACGTGGCGCTGTGGGTCCCACTTGGGCTTACGCGGACCCGGCTCGGTTCGGGTAGGGCTGGAGTCGACCCGGCCCGGGCTTCATCTCCTTCGCGGAGACATCCCGAAGGTGCCGGGCTAGGGCACGGCTTTTGCCGGCCTTCCCGGCGCCGGACCACCTCGGCCCTCACGGCTGACGGTAGCCCTCGACGAGGACTACACGTCGGTGGGCGAACCTTCGCCAAATGTGGCCGGGATCGCCAGCAAATCCCAACCCTAGGTCCTAGGGTTACGGGTTACGGAGGGTTAACGGTTTCTACGGTGGACCTACTCCTAATCGCCGTCGATCCGGTTGAGTTAACCCAGATCATAACCGGTGGATGGTCAATCAGACGTATGGAATAGAGTTACGAACTGAAACATTCAATGATTGTAGGATATAGAGGGGGAATCGGGGTACCTGACTTCGACGGCTCGCGGACGCAGACGGGGGGTCGGCTCGGGTGGGCTTCATTTGAGCTCCAGTTTCTCAAACCCGGAGCCCAACTCTTGGCCGAGGCCTTATAGGACCTCAGGCGACCTTGCCGAGGCTAGGGAGGCGCCGGATTGGCCCGGAGGGCAGCGGGAGCGCCGCATGGCGCTCGGGACGGAGCTGCCAAGGACCAAGGCTCCTGGATCTGGATCAGATCCAACGGCTGCGAGGGTGCCGTCTGATCAAACGGCGCCGTCAGCTACAGTTGACGGCAGGGTTAAGTAATTAACGGCGCCGTTAAGTAATTAAATAATATTTTTTTTTCAAAATTCCAAAATTTCAAATATGTTTTTCCTAGCCTTTTGAGAGATGAGGAACGCAACGGTGAGGTCGGATTTTTGATCCGACGAGTATTTTGATTACTCGATTTTTCGGGTATTTAAATATTATTAAAATATTCGTCGAATTTTCGACGACTTCCAATCGACACGAAAATTTTACCCCGAGCTAATTTGGGGTCAATGAGCGCAATGGTGAAGTCCATTTTTCGATCGGAGGTCAATTTAAATAGGTCAAATTTTAGGGTTTCTGGAT
Source organism: Gastrodia elata (assembly GCA_016760335.1). NCBI lineage: Eukaryota > Viridiplantae > Streptophyta > Magnoliopsida > Asparagales > Orchidaceae > Gastrodia > Gastrodia elata. The sequence continues at coordinate 16,710,950 of CM028677.1, read as the reverse complement.
TTCTCCAAAAATCAGGATTCGATCCATTTGACTCCTGATTTGGACTAAATCTTAGAGGTTGACTCCAATTGACCTAATTAGCACTTATGATTAGTATTAAGACTAAGATTAGTCATAATCGACTAAGGTAAATAACCTGGGTTGTTACAAGTATGGAACTAAGGTGGGGGTAATCACAGGGTGCGTCTGTGGTTGTTCGATATATCAAATGAAACAGCGACACAACAGTGATGACTTTGATCATAACAGTTAATCGCTGATGAAATCGTAGTCGTAAGATTGCGACTGCTATCCGATGGCTGATGAGGACTTAGGTAATGGAAAGACGGAGACCAACTGATCGGGGATTAAGATACATGAAACGATTGACATTTAAAGAATCTGATGACCCTAAGAATTTAAACAGAAATAAATTAATTAATTATCCTTAATAAAATTAAATTCAATTTAGGGTTAAATGACCTCTAAAATTTATCAAAAATTTACCCTTAACAAATTTAGGGATGAGAAATTCAAAATAAAATTAGATTTTGATTTGGAGATCAAATTAATTTTGCTAATTTTCTAAATAAAAAAATTAGTAAAGTAGTCAATTAAATCTATTGAGATCTGATTGACCCCAAATTTTAAGTGTTAGATCATAATGACTATTTAAGTCTAATATAATAAAGATTAGAGCTTAGTTTAGTCTAGATAAACTAGGCTAACAGCTTAAGGTTGTTATAATTCAAACTTTGATGATCGATGAAAATTTCACTCTTAACTCCGTACTCTCGTATTGCCAAATTTTCAAAGAGAATACTACATCAGCAAGTTCAAGGTCATGGGCCAAATATATTTTCTCACTTGATTTCAGTTGATGAGAGGCATATGCAATGATTTTCTTGTCTTACATTAGCATGCATCTAAGTCCAGATCCGGAAGCATCGGTGAAGATTTGAAAATCTACACCTTCCTTGGGTAAGGTTAAAACAAGATCAGAAGTAAGAGCCCATTTAAGCTTTGAGAAGGCTACTGACAGACTGTAAATACACGTCTGCACTCACATGCAAATGTACGTGGTCTGAAGTAATAAGTGGAAAGTGTTAATTTTTGGGATATATCGAACCATAGAGAATTGGTTGTTTTGACACTAAGGTCTATCTATTCTCACTAATGTTTAAGCTATAATTGATTGGTTGAGTTGGCCCTAGATTTAGCACAATAATCACTATGTGAAGATAAGTTAGATAAAAGAGAGAGGAGAGTTGGGTTCATCCCACATATGATGAGAAGTTTATTAATGCATGTTGAATTTTTAAGCTTTTTCTTTTATTCTTTTGATTTAATCAAGTGCACATTGTGCTTCCTTGAGTTTTACCTCAAGGTTTCAGAAGTTCAAATCTTGTGCTCAAAATGAACACACATTCGGTTCTATTTTGGCACAAAGATTCCTATAAGAGTTTAGGTTTAGTATTTTATCTTATCTCTTGATCAAGGAGACATTCGATTTTAAGTCTTTAAATCTTATGGCATTGATTCCACCACGAGCATCACTCGCATCACACATAGTTGAGATGAGGGATTAATGTGTTGGGTTCAATAACTATATCACTTAGTTCATGAGCACTCAACTATTTCTTCCTCTACCTCAGTTATGTTGAGCTAAGGAGCTCATTTAGTGGGTCTTAGCATCACATGCATCAATACTTTAGTTGAGCTTAGATTAAGGTGCATTAAGCTCAAGAACTTTGTCACATAGTTCTAAGTTTTCATGCACTCATAAATATAGTATCCAACCTAAGGTGAGCTATGGAGCACAAGATAAGTTAGTTCTTGAGATTATGAGTTCATTTTTCTTTTATCCACATTCAAGACTAAATAATAAAAGGCATTTCTTAACAAGGCATAGAGTTCTCACATTTTATTTTGTGCTTGAGAAAATAAACTTCATACATTAAATTTAACTCATACACATGAGGATTTTCCCAACCCTCCCCAAGGGATATTTAGCTACTCATTACAAAGGAAATGAAGAAAAATACATACATAGATAAAGACCCTTTCATAATCAACTAAGAAAAGAAACTACAAAAGTCAAGATTAGAAGATACTAGGAACGTTCCCTGGAAGTTCTCCAGATTTCCTCTTCTCCTTCTTCAAGCTCCTCTTTAGGTCGCTAGTGCTGCCTTCTTTCTCTTTCTTAGCAAGAACTTGCTTTGCCACCCTTGGGGAGTTCCTCACTTCCACTTATGCACCCCTCCTCCTTACTTAGTGAATTGAGCAAAATTGTGAACCCTCCTCTAGTCAAGAGGAGGTGTATTTATAGGAGAGGGGCTTCATCCTCCTTCATCCTCTTCATAACCAGTATTTGTTAAATACAAATCTGAAGTCATGATGGCAAATCCCAAATTAAGGGTGAAATGACCAATATCCTTCTTTGTTTATCCTTCTTATCACATCAAGAGGCTACTTTCCATTAAAAATCGGAGCTGCTGCAGACAATAATGGCTGGGGACAAGATGCAGGTTGGGGTCTTGTCCCAGCCACAATAAATGCTCATGACTGGCAAAAATTATAGCGCACTGTGGCATGCAATGGTGCAAGCAAAATCAGCTAAGTTTCCTGCTACCGCGTGCTACCGCGTCCACGCTTTGCAAAATTACCTGCTGCAGCGCACGGTAGCGGTTCCATTTGCAAATTGCTGCAGCGCGCGCTGTGGCGGGAGCATTTCGCAAAAATGCTCCGCTGCAGCGCGCTATCGCGCCAACGGTAGCAAATGAACTGCTGCTGCAGCGCGCTACCGCGCCCGCGGTTCGAAACAGGACCCGCTGCAATGCGCTACCACGCCGCGGTTTGAAACAGGACCGCTGTAGCGCGCTACCGCGCCCTAATTTGCAAAAAGACCCGCTGCAGCGCGTGGCAGTGGTTTCCTTTGAAAAATCTTGGAATTTTGTAAAAATGACTCAGAACTTCATTGGAGAGGCTATTTTCCTGAAATGATAGACAAAATTTGATTTATGAGCAGTTTAAAGATCAGAAATGAATAAAATTTTCCTTTATTTTAGATATATTTATGGATTCATCACACCCCCACACTTAAATTCTTGCTCATCCTTGAGTAAGCTCAAAATTGGTATTTTTTTTCTGTTTTGTAGGGATAATAATCACAACAATGCATTTAGAATAAATATAAGTCAAGGTGTGAGCATAGCAATAATGAAATGAAATATTTAGCAATATTAATATTTTAATCGTGGTAATAAGTGGGTTAATCAATTCATCTCCAAATATTTGATTTTTCATGCTTGACACTAGGTGATGGGTAAAGCTTATTGTGGACCCTAGACTAGAGAGGTGTCAAAGACTCCAAGAGTTTTGCTATATGTGCTCATTCTTATGAATCACAAAAATGAAGAGATTAAAGGAGAGATATTTTTCTTCATCCTTTCACATTTTGATTATTTGGGAGAGATATTTTTCATCATCCCTTTTTAAATATATATTTTTTTCTTTTCAATCTTAGGAAGAGACACTTTTCTTCATCCCCAATATGCATCTTTGTGATCATGAAGTCCTACGGGAGCCTAGCACACTCTTTTTAGAGTATTCACCATATTTTCTAGTCTAAGTCTAATGCCTTCCCCCACACTTAGTTCAAGGTATTAAGTTGAATTTTTGGAGATTAGATTATCCTCCATTCATTCCGTATAAAACATTTTAGTGCTTATAATGCATTTGGTCATTTTTGATAAGCTCCCTTTTACTTATATCAAATTCCCACTTGACATTTTTGTGATTTTCATTTTTTGAAAAATTCAGAAAAAAAATGTCATTGAAAAATACCATAAAAATGAGGGAAATATGAAAATTCATAAAATAAAATCTCAAAATAAGACACAAAAATAAAAATACAAAGGAGAATCATAGAAAAGAACAAAAAAAAAATACAACCTATTTATTTCTGGGTTGCCTCCCAATAAGCGATTGTTTTAGTGTCTCAGCCTGACATGAGAAAGATCCTCATGTGATACCTTCATCCGGGAGGTCCTGAAGGGTCCATCCCCCCTTTTCTTGAAAGATTCCTTCCTCTAAGTTGAGCTTTAGATGATTTCCATTTACCTTAAAAGTGCTATCTTTGGAGGCGACCTCAACAGTTCCATGAGGAAAAACTTTCGTGATAGTAAACGATCCTGTCCATCTTGACTTCAGTTTTCCTGAAAATAGTCTTAATCTAGAGTTAAAAAGCAGTACTTTCATTCTAGGTTGAAAACGTTTTGGCTTTATCAGCTTATCGTGCCATTTTTTTGTTTTCTTTATGCAACTTGACACTTTCAAAGGCGTTTAACCTAAATTCATCAAGTTCATTCAGTTGCAGCATTCTTTGTGCACTTGCCTTTTGGGGGTCAAAATTTAAATTTTTTATTGCCCAAATGGCTCAGTGCTCAAGTTCTACCGGAAGGTGGCATGATTTTTCATAAATGAGTTTATAAGGGGACATTCCTAAAGGGGTTTTGAAGGCAGTTCTATAAGCCCACAGGGCATCCTGAAGTTTTGAAGTCCAGTCATTTCTATTTTGGTTCACAGTTTTCTCTAAGATTTGCTTAAGTTCTCTGTTGGAGACTTCAACTTGCCCCTAGTTTGGGGGTGGTAGGGTGTAACAACCCGAGTTGTTACCATAGTTGATTAGGACTAACCCTAAGTCTTAAATATAATTATAAGTGCTAATTAGGTCAAGTGGAGTCAACCTCTGAGACCTAGTCCAAATCAGGAGTCAACCGGATCGACGATCCTGATTTCTGGAAAATCTAGAAACCCTAGAAAATTGACCTATTAAATTGACATGGTCGATCAAAAAACAGACAAAACCAGCCATTACTGTCCGTGACCCCGCAAACTAGCTTGGGGTGAAGTTTCGTATCATATCGGAAGTCGTCGAAATTTCCGACGAATTATTTTAATAATAAAAATATCTCAGAAATCGAGGTAATCAAAGAATACTCATCGGATCGAAAATCCGACTCCACCATTGAATTCCTTGACCCCAAATTAGCTAGGAAAACATGTTCAAAATTTTCTGGAAATTTAAAAAAAAAATTATATTTAATTAATTACTTAAACGGTCGCCGTTAAGTAATTACTGTTCCATCACCTGTAGCTTGACGGCGCCATCCCTCAGCCGTTGGATCGGCCCGGATCCAACGGCTGCGGAGCCGTCGTCCTTCTGACGGCTCCGTCCGTGCGACGCGCGGTGCGGCAGCCTCCCCGCCCGGCCAATCCGGCCCTCCCCCGACCTCAGGCAAGGTCGCCTGAGTCCTATAAGGCCTCAGGCGAGCTCGGGGCTCCAGGTTTGCGAAACCCGAGCCCCGATGCGTCCGAAACCGTCCGAGCCCCGTCAGCCGTCGACCCGAGGTACCCCGATCTCCCTCCTCCTCCGTTGATTTTGCAATTTTCCTTTTGATTATTGTAGGTTTAGGGTTAGATCGTCGATCCATCGGACCTGATCGAGTTCGATCAGGTCCGATTCACCCAAATCTAGGTTTAGAAATGTTAGGGTTCGGTCGGCCGAACCCTAGAATTTAGGGTTACAGTTTTGCCGGCGATCCCGGCCACCACCGATGAAGGTTCGCCCCACCGGCGTGTAGCCCCCGTCGAGGGCTACCGTCGGCCGTGTGGGCCGAGGTGGTCCGGCACCGGGAAGGCCGGCCGAAAGTCGTGCTCTAGCCCGGCGCCCTCGGCCCGTCTTCGCGAAGAAGACGAAGTCCGGGCCGGGCCGGGGTCGACCCGAGCCCTACCCGACCACGTCGGGTCCACGTAAGCTGCTGGTGGGGCCCACCACGCCACGGGGCCGCCTCCGGGCCCGCCACGTGTCACGTGGGGCCCACACGCCAAGCCCGCGACCGTTCGGCTTCGGCCATGGCGCCCACCAGGCCACATGGCAGCCTCTGGGCACGCCACGTGGCATGTGGGGTCCACTGCCCGAGCCCCGCGACCCCTCAGCTCCCCAGTGGGGCCCACAGCGCCACGTGGCAGCCGCTGGGCCCGCCATGTGGCAAGTGGGACCCACTGCCCGGTCACCCGAGGCGGTTCGGCTTCCGTGGGGCCACAGTGCCATGTGGCAGCCTCTGGCAGTGCCACGTGTCAGGTGGAGCCCACTTGCCCAGTCACCCGTGCTGATTCAGCCCCTGTGGGGCCCACAGTGCCATGTGGCAACCTCTGGCAGTGCCACGTGTCTAGTGGGGGCCCACTGTCTGTTAATTAAATTACTAATTAATTTACTGTTAGTGTTAATTAATTACTATTAATGATTATTTATTACAGTTAGTAGTTAATTAAGTTATGATTAGTGTTAATTACTTTTGAACAGTAATCTTAATTAATTAAGAATAATTAGAGATTAATTAGGGTTAATTAAAAGTTAATTAAACCTTAAACAGTAATTAGGATAATTAATTATATTAAATAGTAAAGTATAATTAATTATTCATAATTAGATATTAATAAGTAATTAAGATATTAAATAATAATTAGCACTAATTATTTTGCTACAGTAAAATATTAATAATATAATTTAATTAATTAAATAATAGACTAATTAATGTTAATTAGTAATTAAGCCTAATTAATCACAAATAATTAAGGAATAATGAATTCAGAAATTCTATATAAGAACTTTAGGAATGAACAGTAAATAATATAATTTGAATAAATGAATAGTAAAATAATTTAAATTGTATTTTTGAATAGTAAATCTTAAAAGTTTAATAACTTTTTATAGGATGATCCAAACATAGCCAATATAGGTCTTAAATACTCAGAAAAATATAAGAAATCAAATAACATAGTGTAAAAATTTATTTCAGGGTACATATAACGAGGTAACATTTTATGACCTATTTAGAGCCTCATAACTTTTTACCCAGTTATCGAAACATAGTCAATATGGGTCTTAAAATGCTCAGGAGAGCGGCCCCATCACCGTAGTAGTATTAGTTTTTCTATTCGGACATCAGGATAAAAAGTCAACCCTAGAATTCTCAGAGAAAATGACCAAAATGCCCCTAAACTTCAAACAGCCATAACTTAGTCAAATCAACTCCAAATTGGAAACTTCAAGATGCTAACTAGCCTAGAATTTTAATGTCATTAATATAATAAAATAATATTTAGGATCTGAACCCTAAACATTTAGGTAAATGACCAATTTACCCCTAGCCTTATTTTAGTCATAACCTGATCGTTTCTCGCCCGATTTAGGCATACTTAATGTCTATTTTCAAGTTAGACAGTAGGAATCAATTGAGACTAAGAGAAATCAATTCTGACCCATAGGTCAAAAAGTTGACTTTTTGACCCTTAAAGTAGGGTAAAAATAGTCATTTTGCCCTAAGATTGGATTAAGTACACCTACCCTTTTTGATAACTCCCCAAAACACTAAAACTAATATTATACTCATCTTAGTGACAATAAAGTGAGTGAAATCAACTCTTAAGTCAAATTTCAATAATTTTTGCTAAATCTTAAGCACTGCACCTTAAGGACCTTTCCTGAGACTAGGACTAGATTATAGGTTAGAGTTCAGTCATTGGGTAAATTGGGTTACCCGACAGGTGAAATCTTGGTTTATTAGTTTCTAGACTTTCTTTTATTTTACAACTCATTCTGATTATTTTATCTCTTAACCCTAGATTTAAGATAGGATATTCATCCTATTAAGTTTGATTACTTAATAGGATTTGCCTTAACTAGTAGATCACTTATAGAATGAAACATAGAACTTAGGTCTTATCCACTTTAGATTATGTGATTAAACCTAACTCTCATAGTATTTAATCCATAGTCTATAGGCTTAGAAAGATCTTGATCATATCTTAGTTAGAATGTCTAAATTCACAAAACTAGGATGTATGATTCATTTATTTAACTCGTAGTCATCTATCTGATTAAACTAGATTAGAACCTGATCAGTTCTAGTTCTTTTTAACTTGTAAGGACGAGTTTCTGAGTTACACTCAATAGTAAGAAAATGGTGATCCTGAACTTGTGTAACTTGAAATAGTTAGCAGGTTAAGTAGAAAATAAATGATATCACCATGTTTAGTAGAGTCCATTGCTTCTATTTAATATTTTGTTGCTACGCATTCCTTAATTTTTGTGCCATATTTCCTTGAGTATATCATACAATATTTTTGATGCATAAATAAACTGTTAGGAAAATATGGAGACTCCTTAGATTTCTTATGAAAATATTAAAGTGATTTATGAAAAGATAAAGGTTTTATGAGATGCCTCTCAATTATGTCTTTATTACCTAGCCTCCTTATGTCGCTAGGGGAAGGATCTATTTTTGTTGTGTGCCTAGTTTACTAGCCTCCTTATGTCGTTAGGGGTACACCGTTGGTGCCTTAGCCGTACTGGTGTTAAGGTTGCCTTGTATGCTTAGTTTACTAGCCTCCTTATGTCGCTAGGGGCATACAGTTGGACCTTAACCGTACTGGTGCTAAAACCATTCGCTTGCTTTGTGTGTTTATTTGCCTAGCCTTCTTATATCGCTAGGGGTACACAATTTATGACTTAGTCATTATGGTGCTAAGCTTCTTTGGTATTCGATGAGCTTGAGTAACTCTTTTCTGTATGACAGTCGATGCACGTGTGGCTTTATATGCAGTTGTTGTTGTTTACTTTTCAGTATTCTGTTCCATCAGCTATTTCCTTGTACTGCTTTTATATATATATTTTAGATGTTAGAATCTTGCTGCTATTTATATGTACCACTGCTGAGTTATTTATTTTAATTGACATATTTTCTGTTGATCACCAGCATGTTTAGGATGTAGAACTTTTCTTACAGTACATGATAGTTATGTATATTTATACGCCCTTCCTTGTTTAGTTTGTATGCGAGGCACGTCTTAGCCTCTTTCCTTTCCTTGCTTAGGTTATAAATGATGGTTTATAGCTTTCCCTTTTCTTTGGTATTGCTTATTGCTCCCTTACACATATTATTGCTTAGGAGTAGTAGAATGGTGATATTACATAACATTTATAATAATCAGCTTAAAATGTACTTAGATAATTGTCTAACCAGATTTTTTTTCTTTGGCTGGGGCCCTACATTGTGAAACCGATAATGGCAGACTCTTTTCAGTTAGATGAGTAGGAGTTAGGTGTGGAGCCTTACTCAGAGGAGGAGCCCATGGAAGAAGCTGCCATCTAGTTCCTTTATACTTTGAGTGAGGATAAGTGGTTTTCATTCTATTTTTATTTAAATATTTTAAATTATGTAATAATATAGGTACTATTGACTATGTATTTGGATTGCATGCTTATATTCTGAGTTATATTATTCTTATTTATATTGTGATACTTGGATGGTTTACATTTCCTTAAATCGCTTTCGCACTCTATTTATTTACTTATATAGTGGCTGTTAGATTGATTCTGTGTTAATCTTTCCCTAATCAGGTGGATTGTGTAGTCTATCCTAATCCAATGATAAGTGAGGGGTTAGCCAGAGTGACACCCCACCCTTAACATAATCCTTTGGCGAATTAAGGATGCGGGGCGCCACATAGGGAGTACCCACCTTATGCCTCACCCCATAACTTGTTAATACATTCTCTAATTGCCTATTGCAGAAGTGTTTTCTCCCATCATTAATTAAGAATCTGGGCATCCCAAATCAAGCTAGCATGTGTTCCTTGAGAAATTTAATCACAATTTTAGCATCATTGTTTACACATGCCACTGCCTCAACCCATTTGAGACATATTCAACTGCCACAAGGATATACAGATTGGCTTGAGACGAGGGAAAAGGTCCCATGAAGTCGATTCCCCACACATCGGATAGTTCTACTTCAAAAATTCCATTTAAAGGGAGCTCGTCCCTTTTGCTTAAATTCCCGGTTCTTTGGCACTTGTCACAGCTTTTGACAAAGTCGGCGGCATCTTTGAACAAATGGGGCTAAACGAATCCGGATTGAAGCACCTTTGCAGCCGTTCGCTCAATCCCATGGTGCCCTCCATAAGGAGATGTGTGACAATGAAAGAGAATATTTATGGTGTCAGAATCAGGAACACATTTCCTTAAGAGTTGATCATTGTAACATTTATACAAAAAAGGATCATACCAAAAGTAATTTTTTATATCAGCAAAAAATTTCTTTCTTTGTTGTTAACTCATATCTTTTAGTATGATTCCTCCTGCAAGGTAGTTTGCAATGTCAGCAAACTAGGGAGGATTATTTGTAGCCGCACCATAAAGCTTCTCGTCGGGGAAAGATTCACTAATTTCAGTCAACTTATCATGATTAAGGTGGGTCAATCTGGATAAATGATCAGCAAGCACATTTTCACTCCACTTCTTATCCCGAATTTCAAGATCAAATTCTTGCAAGAGAAACACCCAATGTATCAAACGTGGTTGTGCCTCCTTCTTTTGGAGGAGATATTTGATAGCAGCATGATCAGTGTAAATGATAGTTTTATACATAATGAGATACAACCTAAATTTAGTGAAGGCAAAAATGATGGCAAGAAGCTCCTTTTCCATGGTAGCATAATTTCTTTGAGCATAATCTAGGAGTTTACTAGCATAGTAGATTGAATAGAAGGTTCGCTCTCTTCGCTGCCCAAGGACAGCACCTACTGCAAGGTCACTCGCATCACACATAATTTCAAAAGGTGAATCTCAAATTGGAGTAGAAATTATTGGAGCAGAGATTAAGATAGATTTTATAGCATTGAATCCTTTTAAACAATTTTCATCAAAGTTGAACTCGACATCCTTTCCTAGCAGTCTACAAAGCGGCATACTTATATTTGAGAATTCTTGGATAAATCTTTGATAAAAACCAGCATGCCCAAGGAAGCTTCTAATTCCTTTTACATTGATGGGAGGGGGAAGTTTTTCAATTATTTCAATCTTTGCTTTATCAACTTCTATCTCTCTTTTAGAAATTAAATGACCAAGAACAATATCCTCTTCAACCATGAAGTGACATTTTTCCCAATTCAAGATTAAATTTGACTCTTCACATCTTTTTAAAACTTTTTCCAGATTAATTAAGCAATGATCGAAAGAGGTTTCGACAACAGAAAAATCATCCATAAGAATTTCCAAGAACTCTCATATCATGTCAGTGAAAATTGCCATCATATAGCGTTGAAAAGTAGCTGGAGCATTGTACAATCCGAAAGACATTTTTCTAAAGGCAAATATTCCAAAGGGGCAGGTGAAAGTTGTTTTCTCTTGGTCTTCAAGCGCAATCAAGATTTGATTATATCCTAAATACCCATCAAGAAAATAGAAATAAGGATTTCCTGCCAATCTATCAAGCATTTGGTTAATAAAGGGAAATGGATAATGGTCTTTTTGAGTGGCTTTATTTAATCTCCTATAATTGATGCACACTCTCTATCCGATCATAGTTCTAGTGGGGATCAGCTCATTATTGCTATTGAGAATAATAGTCATCCCACTCTTTTTGGGAACCACATGTATAGTGCTCACCCAAGAGCTGTCAAAAATAGGGAAAACAATTCCAGCATCTAAGAGTTTAATGATTTATTTGTGAACTATTTCTTTGATGTTTGGGTTTAATTGCCGCTGAGGCTCAATAGAAGGTTTGGAGTTATCCTCCAATAGGATACGATGCATACACAGAATTGGACTAACCCCTTCAAATTCGCAATACTCCATCCCATTGCTTTCTTGTGTTATTTTAAAACTTTACATAAGAGATTCTCTTGATGTTGAGTTAACAATGAGGAGATTATTACAGGAAGTGATTCATCTTCCCCTAAGTAAGTGTATTTTAAGTGTGAGGGAAGAGGTTTTAATTCAGTTTTAGGAGGACAAATTATCGAAGGTTGAATTATTTTTCTTTCCTTAATCAATTCTTTAATAACTTCTGTATCAATGGGATCTTCATCTTCCTCACTTGCTAACATTCCCTCTTCTTTCACATCTTCCATTAACCAAGCTTCTTCTATTAAATTGATCTTCCAACAATTCTCATTTGGTTTAGAAGGGTGTCTCATAGAATCATTCACCTGAAACTTAATCTCCTCCTCCCCATAACGCAACTTTAATTCCCCTTTATCTACATTAATTAAGATTCGTCCTATGGCTAAGAAAGGTCTATCTAGAATAATAGGAATTTCTTGATTTTTATCTTCCATATCCAGGATTATGAAATCCGCAGGGAAGATAAACTTGTCAACCTTTACAAGAATATTTTCCACAATTCCTAAAGAAGATTTTATCGATCTATCGGCAAATTGGAGTAGAACAGATGTGGGTTTTAAATGATCAATTTCTAGTTTCTTGAATATGTAGAAAAGCATCAAATTAATAGATGCACCAATATCACAAAGGGCCTTTTGGAAAGATTGGCATCCAATCGTGCAAGGGATAGTGAAACTTCCTGGATTCTTCTTTTTGATGAGAATCATTCTTTGAATGATTGCACTACATTCTTCTATTAGTGCAACGGTCTCCCTTTCATTAATCTTCATTTTCTTGGAGAGGATGTTTTTCATGAACTTAGCATAACTAGGCATTTGCTCTATAACTTTAGTGAAAGGGATATTGATATGAAGAGTTTTAAGGGTTTCTAGAAATTTTTGAAATTGGACATTAAGTTTCTCCTTAGCCAACCGCTGAGGATAAAGTATATGAGGGATTTCCTTAGGTTGATCTCTAGGTTCTTCCTTTTCTAAATCCCTTGCAACACTTCTCTCTGTTCTGATTATTTCTCCTTCCTCCTTCTTTTCCTCTCTTATTTTTACTACGTTTTCACTATTCTCTTTTCTCACAATCTCTTGTGTAGCCTTCCCACTTCTCAAGGTTATTGCATTTCCCGACTCCTTTCCATACTCACCGATCACTCCTACTAAAGAAGGTTGCTCTAACTGCTTTATTATGTCTTTTAGTTTTTGTTCAATTCTTTTTACTGTCTCCTCTTGTCTTACAAGAGTGTGCTCGTGCCTGTTTAAAGTGGCATTAGTTTTATTCATGAATTCAGTAGTGTAAGTTCTAAATTCGATATGTGAATTTTCAAATCTCTTTATTCCTTCCATGATTCATGATCATATTAACATCACTCGACCCTCCATCATCCTCCTGACAAGAGTTTACATACCCACATTCTAATTTCTTACTGAGTTAGGATATTTGATTTTGCAGTTCAAGGATTTGTTGTAAATTTTCTAGTGCGTTACATTCTTTTCTATCATGGTGATCATTCCTATGGAGAGGCCATTGGTAAGCATTATTTGTCATTTCTTCCAAGAGGTCATAAGCCTCCTCTTGGGTTTTTTCGCTAATAGAACCACCGGCGGCTGCATCAATGAGTGTCCTCGTAGGAGCGTTCAAACCATTATAAAAGTTTGTACTTGCATCCATAGAGGGAACCCATGATGTGAGCAACGCCTGAGACATTCCTTAAATCGGTCCCACCCATCATAAAGAGTCTCTCATTCCAACTGAGTGAAGTTGGTGATCTCAATCCTCAACCTGGTAGTTTTCGCCGAAGGGAAATATTTGGCTGAGAATTTCTTAGATAAATTATCCCATGTCCGGATGGAATCGCTAGGTAGAGAGCTGAGCCAACTCTTGGCTCTATCTCTTAAAGAGAATGGGAAAAGCCGCAATTTAACCGCGTCATCAGAGACGCCATTAAACCTGAAGGTATCACATATCTCAAGGAACGATGAAATATGTGAGTTTGGATCTTCAGTAACTAATCCCCCAAACTGATTATTCTGAACCATGCTCAGTGTGGAAGGTTTGATTTCAAAATTATGGGCTTTAATATTTGGCCTTACAATTATATGGGGGATTCCCTTAACAGTTGGTAGTGCATAGTCTCTTAGTGCTCTTCCCTTAGGCTCTCCTACTGGCTCTCCTTCATTTTCATTATAGTTCCCCATAATGGTTTGTTGATTTGAAATGTTTTGTTATCTCCTAGCCTATAAGTAAGTTCTCTCAATTTCATGATCAAAAAGATATTCAGTGCAAACTCTTTTACTCATACAACTAATAATGAGGCTATTAAGAATAACTTTAGCAATAGTGTTCAAAAAGTTACCAAAAATAAAGAAATAGAAAAGTAAATCATTAGTTTCTATAATTACAGAAATCAAAAACTAAAAATATATGCAATGAAATACTTAAATTGCTAGGTACTTATAGATTATCCTTAATACAAAATAAATACCAATTCCCCGGCAACGACGCCAAAAACTTGACAGACTGTAAATACACGTCTGCGCTCACACGCAAGTGTACGTGGTCTGAAGTAATAAGTGGAAAGTGTTAATTTCTGGGATTTATTGAACTACAAAGAATTGGTTATTTTGACACTAAGGTCTATCTATTCTCACTAATGTTTAAGCTACAATTGATTGGTTGAGTTGGCCCTAGATTTAGCACAATAATCACTATGTGAAGATAAGTTAGATAAAAGAGAGAGGAGAGTTGGGTCATCCCACATGTGATGAGAAGTTTATTAATGCATGTTGAATTTTCAAGCTTTTTCTTTTATTCTTTTTAATTTAATCAAGTGCACATTGTGCTTCCTTGAGTTTTACCTCAAAGTTTCACAAGTTCAAATCTTGTGCTCAAAATGAACACACATTCGGTTCTATTTTGGCATAAAGATTCCTATAAGAGTTTAGGTTTAGTGTTTTTATCTTATCTCTTGATCAAGGAGACATTCGATTTTTAAGTCTTTTAAATCTTATGGCATTGATTCCATCACGAGCATCACTCGCATCACACATAGTTGAGATGAGGGATTAATATGTTGGGCTCAATGACTATGTTACTTAGTTCATGAGCACTCAACTATTTCTTCCTCTACCCCAATTATGTTGAGCTAAGGAGCTCATTTTGTGGGTCTTAGCATCACATGCATCAATATTTTGGTTGAGCGTAGATTAAGGTGCATTAAGCTCAAGAACTTTGTCATATAGTTCTAAGCTTTCATGCACTCATAAACCTAGTATCCAACCTAAGGTGAGCTATGGAGCCCAAGATAAGTTAGTTCTTGAGATTATGAGTTCATTTTCCTTTCATTCACATTCAAAACTAAATAATAAAAGGTCTTTCTTAACAAGGCATAGAGTTCTCACATTTTATTTTGTGCTTGAGAAAATAAACTTCATACATTAAATTTAACTCATACACATGAGAGTTTTCCCAACCCTCCCCAAGGGAGATTTAGCTACTCATTACAAAGGAGATGAAGAAAAATACATACATGGATAAAGACCTTTTCATGATCAACTAAGAAAAGAAACTACAAAAGTCAAGTTTAGAAGATACTAGAAACGTTCCTTGGAAGTTCTTCGGATTTCTTCTTCTCCTTCTTCAAGCTCCTCTCTTAGGTCGCTAGTGCTGCCTTCTTTCTTCTCTTTCTTAGCAAGAACTTGCTTTGTCACCCTTGGGGAGTTCATCACTTCCACTTATGCACCCCTCCTCCTTACTTAGTAAATTGAGCAAAATTGTGAACGAGGATCTAGTCAAGAGGAGGTGTATTTATAGGAGATGGGCTGCATCCTCCTTCATCCTCTCCATAACAAGTATTTGTTAAATAAAAATCTGAAGTCATGATGGCAAATCCCAAACTAAGGGTGAAAGGATCAATATCCTTCTTTGTTTATCCTTCTTATCACATCGAGAGGCTACTTTCCATTAAAAATTGGAGCTGTCGCAGAGAATGATGGCTGGGGACAAGATGCAGGTTGGGGATCTTGTCCCAGCCGCAATAAATGCTCCTGACTGGCAAAAATTGCGGCAGCTGCCGCAGCATGCTACGATGCGCTGTGGCGTGCAATGGTGCAAGCAAAATCAGCTAAGTCTCCCGCTACCGTGCGCTACCACGTCCATGCTTTTCAAAATTACCCGCTAGAGCGCGCAGTAGCGGTTCCATTTGCAAATTGCACCGCTGCATCGCGCTGTGGCGGGAGCATTTCGCAAAAATGCTCCGCTGCAGCGTGCTCCCACGCCAACAGTAGCAAATGAACCCGCTGCAGCGTGCTCCCATTTGCAAAAAGACCCGCTGTAGCGCGCGGCAGCGATTTCCTTTGAAATTCTTGGAATTTTGTAAAAATGACTCAGAACTTCATTGGAGATGTTATTTTCCTGAAAAGATAGACAAAATTTGATTTATGAGCAGTTTAAAGATCATAAATGAATGAAAATTTTCTTTATTTTAAATATATTTTATGGATTCATCAGCTACTTTGCATTTAGGAGCCCATTAGAAAAGAACAACTTTAGAGTTAACTTTGTTAAAAAAGAAGCTATCTGCGAGTATCCTTTTACAAACTTGCGATAGTATCCCACAAATCCCAGAAAACTACGGATATCAGTCACTGTCTTTAGTTGAGACCATTCTTGCACAACACTGACTTTTCTTTGATCAACTCTGATTCCTTGAGAGTCAACAATGTGACCCAAAAATGCTATAGAATCGAACCAAAACTCACACTTAGAATATTTAGCTTACAATTGATGCTTACATAATTCTTATAATATAACTCTCAGGTGGTTCACATGCTCCACTTCACTCTTAAAGTAAATGAGAATATCATTAATGAATATGATTACAAATTTATCTAAGAAGGGCTTTATAAATCGATGCATCAAATCAATAAAGATGGACGATGCATTTGTTAGACCAAAAGACATCACTAAGACTTTGTAATGTTCATAATGAGTCCTAAATACAGCCTTCTCAACATCTTCTTCTTTGACTCACAACTAATGGTAACCTGATCGCTGATCGATATTAGAAAACACTTTGGCTCCGAATAATTGATTGAATAGATCATAGATTCGAGGTAACAAATAATTATTCTTGATTGTTACATTATTTAACTCTCGATAGTCTATACACATACACATAGAACCATCCTTAATTTTAATGAAGATGATTGGCACTCCCCAATGAGACATGTTTGGCCTAATGAGATGCTTATCTAACAATTCTTGAAGTTGCTTATTCAGTCCTTGCAGTTCCTTAGGCGCTATACGATATAAAACTTTGGAAATAAAATGCGTTTCTAGAATAAAATCGATCACAAATTCTACTTCTCTATCTAACGGAAGAACATGCAAGTCTTCAGAGAATACATCGATGAATTCTTTAACTACACGATTTTCGATGATTTGAATATCTTCTTTCTTTTCACCCAGCATAGTTACTAGGTACGCGTCGCATCCTTTTATGAGTAACATTTCTGCTTTAAGAGGGTTGATAAGAGAAGCTCGAGTGTTAAATTTCTTGATAAAAAACTTTGGTTAACTTCCACTACCTAGCGTGATTTTCTTTTTTTGGCAATTTATGTTAGCTTCGTACTTGCTTAGCCATATCATTCCTAAAATCATATCAAAGTTAACTATTGGAAGTACTATAATTTGGATTCAAAGTTTTGTTCATGATGGGTATGACTAGGTCATAGAATTAATGAGCTTGCATATGAGTTCCAGAGGGTACCCCTATGCTCAAAGATTTGGCTAATTGGTAGTAGGGTAGCTTTAAGGGTTTTGCCCAATTTTCAAACACAAATGAGTGACTTGCTCCAGTACCGAATAAAACATTACAGGTTTTGCCCTTAACGGATAAGGTTCCTAAATGTACAATTGCAAAATTTTACTTGTGATAAGAGAATGAAAATAATTGAATGCTCATGTGAACAATATTAAAACATACTCGAGACAACACCATTATCCTCAGGAGCAGTAGCTGGAATAAGCATGTATACTTAGACATGAGCGGAGGGTTAGCGATTCTTATTTGATCGCCCTTGATGGTTCTGGATAAAAATTGGAACAAACACTTCTTTAATGTCTGAACAGGAGTAGGTGGTGGCATAACTATATGTGCAGGAGTTTGGCTATTCAGGGGTTGAGGACATATTGTTTGATCTCTTTTGGAACGTGTGATGACAGTTCCATTAATTATCTTCTCAAAGGTGCATCTATAAAATTGATGGCTTTGTCTAGGACAAGTGTAACAGACATTTCCCTGATGGTAACACTAGCCATAGGGATGGGGGTGGTTGCATTCAGAAATAGCTACAAGTAGTTGCTAAGTTTTGAGATAGAATATATTCATCGTTCTTGGATGCTTGAAGGCCTCCTTTATGGTAGGGACGAAGTGAGCCTTTCTCTTCTTATCTATTTGGGACTGGAAGTGCTCTTGAATACGGGAAACTTTCACAAGTTCAGTGAAGAGCTTAGAGTGGTGGAACACTAGATGTCTCTTGATTGAATCTCTTAGTCCTTTCAGAAACTGGTTACACATGGCTTCTTCGATCCTCACCAGGTCTGGAGTGAATCTAGACAATCGACATAATTCAATCTCATAATCAGAGACGTGCTGTAACAACCCATGTTGTTACTTTGCTCAATTAAGACTAATCTAAGTCTTAATCAAGGTTCTAAGTTACTAATTAAGTGATTTGAAATCATCTCTGAAACCTAGGTCAAATCAGAAGTCAATAAAGTCAAAACAAGAATTCTGGAAAATCCCAAAACCTGGAAATTTGACTTTTTATTTAGACCTCAGATTAAAAATCTGACTTCGCCATTGCATTCAGAACACCCAAATTAGCAATGGGTGAAATTTTGGAGGCATTTGGAAGCCGTTATATTTTCGGCGAATATTTTAATAATATTTAAATACCTGAAAATTCAAATAAATAAATACTTGTCAAAATGAAAATCCGAGTGCGCCGTTGCGTTCCTCACCCCTCAATTAGCTAGGGGTGAATTATTGGGAATTTTTGAAATTCGTCT
The DNA here is from genome assembly GCA_016760335.1 of Gastrodia elata. Lineage (NCBI taxonomy): Eukaryota > Viridiplantae > Streptophyta > Magnoliopsida > Asparagales > Orchidaceae > Gastrodia > Gastrodia elata. The sequence continues at coordinate 16,692,157 of CM028677.1, read as the reverse complement.
GGTCATTTGATTTTAGTTAATTAATAAAGTAAATTAATAAATATTTTATTAATTTAAAAATTGGACTTAACGGCGCCATCCATCCCTAGCTTAACGCCGTCCCTTTTTTTTTCTTTGCGTCTGCCGTTTGATCGGACGGTTCTTTCGAACCGTTCGATCGAGAGATCGACGGTCGGGCCGTCGTCCCTGTCGCTGGCTCAGCGAGAGCGCTGCGCGTGTCTCGTGTGGGGACACGCGACTCCTCCCGTTCTCCATCTGGCGTGCACCGCCTAAAGATTGACCGCTGATCTCCTCTTTAAGAGGATCTACACGCATTTTGGCTCGGTTTCACGAGCTGGAGCAAAGAGATCACTCTGGGGATTTTTGCATTCTCTTCTCGATCGAAACCCTAAGTCCATTTCAGGTGCGCCTTACCCTAAACTGCTTCATATACGCTTGATATTCATCTATGTTCTATTATTTCTTGCGTATCGATTGATTGAAGCTCGAGATTGAGCTTTCTGTCTCCGTCGCTAAACCCTGATTCGCTCGGGAAGCTGGAGGAGAAGGTGAAGCGTCCATCACCTGCAACCGTTGGATGGAAGCGAAATCAGACCGTTAGATATAAGATAGATTAAATCAGATCCATTCAATTTTGAGCCGGTTCGAACCAGCTCGGCATTTTGGACCGGGCCGAACCGCGGCCCGTCCGTTCGCATTCGAGACGCTGATGAGGCAGCACCGGTGGGGTTGGCTGCCTAGCTGGCATAGCGCGCAGCTCGCCGCGTGGCTCTCACGCTGCGCATTTTCAGTGGCGGGACCCACTAGTCTCGTCGCGCTGCGCCGTGGGGCCCGCCGCTTTCTGCCCAGCCAGTGGGGTCGCGCCACGTGGCCCGGTCCTGCTGACCGTCTGGCATGTGGGGCCCGCCGCTCTCTGCTCAGCCAGTGAGATCGCGCCACGTGTACCTGCAGTTATATATAAATATAAACGTTATATATATATATATAGCAATTAATTAATAAATGAAGTTTTATATTAATAATAAAAGCAGATTTATTAAAATTAATTAAACAGAATTAATTAATTAGTTAAATTCAAATCTTTAAACATTAATAACTCCTAAAATACACATCCAAATTATGCAAACAAATATACCAAATTGATCAGAAAAATATAATAAATTTATTGATGTCATTTAATTTTCTGTAGGATCAATATTTTGCAAAGTGATTATTTAGGGTTTAATTTAAGTTAAATTAAATGTTGCAAAACTTAATTAGCCTATAACTATGTACCCAATGATCCAAACATATTGAAAATGGGTCTTAAAATGATCAGAAAACCCTAAGGATTATTTTGGTAGTATACATTTTGCTGTTATGGTTAAATTTTGCCTAATCACATTTAGGACCTAACCCTAATTACCCTAATTAGATCTAGAACTTCAATTGACCATAACTTGGTCAATTGAACTCCAAATTTGATGATCCAAAGGTCCATTTAGATCAGAAAAACTTAATTAATAGTAATCTATAAAAATATTTTAGATCCAACGATTAGATTTGCTAATCACCCTTAATTACTTTAAAGCTTGATTAGTGAATATTAGCCAAATTAATAATCCAAATTGAGTGATTTAAGTTTTAGAGGACTCATAGAACTATTTAGAATCAATCTATAAGGTTGGATTAGTATTTGAGTAATTAATTTTATTAATCACACACTAATCACCATAAACCTTAATTAGGTCTTAACTTAGTCAAATTAGGTCCAAATTGAGCCTACCACATGTCATTATGATCAGTGAGCTATTTTTAATTCATAGCCACTGATTTTGCTTAATTTGAACACTAATTGACAAAGTTAGGATTTTTGACCCTTAATTAAGCATCCCTTAATTACCCCTTAAACCCTAGATCTTGTATTGGCCATAACTTGGCCAATACTTATCAGATTTCAGCAAATTTAGGTTCTATGGAAAGCTTAGGCAGTAAAGAACAATTATCTAAAAGAAAATTTAGTTTTTACTTAGTCAAACTATTAAATTTCCCTTATGAGTCAAATTTACTAAATTGATCTCATATGGGCTTATTAATCACCCAAAAATTGATTTAGTTACTATCTAATCTTATATTAGACAGTAAGAAACACTTTTCCAAAAGAAAATTTTAGAATTTAAGCCCTAGATCAAAATTTGATCTTTTGAACCCTTAAGTAGGGGCAAAATGGTCATTTTGCCCAAATTTAGGGTTTAGCCTTTTAAAGCCCTAAATTCAATTTCTAATCATTAAAATCAGTAAATAGAATGATTTAGAACTGAAATTAATCAAATTTAAGTCTAAATTAGGTTTTGATTAAAAATCTCAGAATTTGCTCAGTAAAGAAAATTCCTAAGTCTTAAGAAGAGTTATCTTTCCTTAACCATTCTTAGACCCATCCTTAGGTCTTATAACATTAGTTAGGATGTGTGTCTTGAGAGATACTCTTAGTAATTAAGAGCCTTATTTCCTAAGATTAGGAATAGATCTTAAGTTAGAATTCATCTATTGAGTAAATTGGGTTACTCAATTAGATGAAACCTTGAGTTTTCTAGTTTATAGATTTTCTTAGTTTATTAAATGATTATTTAATCTTTAAACTTTAGAACTAAGAATAGAGATCTATCCTAATGAATTTGATTTATCATTAGGATTTGCCTTAACCTAATCAGTGAGATTTAGGTTCTAAACCTTAGACCCTTATATTATACCTTTAGATTAAGTGATTAGACCTCATCGTCTAGAGTTTAATTATTAATCTATTCATCTTGATTTGGCTAATCAAGATGAGGTTGGGATGAATTAAATTACAAAACTAGGTCGAAGATTTATTCATTTTTAACCAAATAGTCGTCTTTTGATTAAGTCATAATTAGGATCTGGCCAGTCCTAATTATCTTCAACAAGTAGGATTCGCGATTCTAAGTTACAGAATGTGTAAGAATTGATAATTCTGAAACTTATGTAACTTAGAGTAGATAGAACGAATAAAGTAGATAACAAAGGATATCACCTGTGTTTTAGATAGAGTTTCTTGCACTTTGATTTTGATGCTTCGCATTCCTTGATTTTGAGCATTATACCTTGAACATGTATTTTGTACATAAGATATTTTGATAAATATCTTATGTTAATTTGGAACATTATTTATAAGCAGCATTATGTTCGTTTCACAAGAAGTATGTAAGGTGTAGCTTGATTAGTATACCTCTTCGATCAACTCGTTCGGGGTCGGCAACCTTTCGAGGGTTTAATGTCCGGCAGTCTATTAGCCATGCCTAGTCCGAGTGATAGGATGGATAGACTCTCGCCCTACTGACTACAGAGTCAGGATTCTGATATGGATATACTAATTCAAGTACACTTACATTCAGTTCTGTCTTAGCTCATCAGGCTAAGAGTTTCAGTGATGTTCAGTTCAAAGTTTCTTAGCTCATCAGGCTAAGATTTGCTATATATGTGTTCAGTTTTGGTGACTTAGATAGTCACTGCAATTTCAGTTTACAGATACTATTTTACTAGTATATTCTGCATTTCAGCACTATTTTACTTTCAGTTTTTCTGCACATGTTATATATAGGATGCTAGTTCTACTTACTGTTTTCATATGCTCACATAGTATGTTAGTGTTTTCAGTTTTATACTGTTCAAATTATGTATGTCACCTAGCATAATTTGTTTGATCATAAGCATATTTTAGGTTGTACTTTTCTTACAGTTTTACTTTTCTTTTACTTACCTGTCTTTGTTGCAGTTGCTTGGAGGAGGTATGTATTACTTCCTAGTTGTTTTAGTTATAAACTGTTAGTTTATAACTTATTACTGTTCTTTTTGATACGCTTTTCTGCACCTATTTTGCTTAGTTCTATTTTTATGGTGATATCTATTTAACTTAATAAAATTGTTTGCTCTAAAATGTACTTAGACATATTGTCTAACCAGTTTTTCTTTTGTTGGCTGGGGCCCTATCATTATGAAACTGATAATGGTAGGTTCTGAGTTTATTGGAGTAGCAGATCCAGTAGAGAACTTGCCATTGGAGGAGGAGCCCGTTCCTGAAGATCTGTAGCTTTAGTTTTTCTTTCTGTGAGATTGAGAGTTCATTTCAGTTCTTTTAAACTTATTAAATGTTGTAATAATACAGGTTTATTTTTCTCTTTCAGTACTTTACTTATTCTGTATTGTTGTATTTATACTGTATTGGATGGATGATATGTTTTATGCTTCCGCACTTTGAGTTCATGTGTGATCATTTAGTGATAGTATTCTGGATTGAATGGCAAATTCCTTATTTAAATTGGATTAGAATGTGTGTCTAATCCAATTTTAAGTGGGGACCTTGTCATTTGGTGCCCCTCCATCGTAATCATGTTAACTTAAAGGTTAACAGGACCACGGCGGGGCAGGGCCGCCACACGTGCATTCCTCCTTGTGTGGGCCGGAGCAATTCATCCTCCAATATTTAGGCTATGCTTTTTTAAATCATATATATCCATTTTTTAGGGTTGGGCTCTGTCTGGTCGACCGGGACCCGACGGGTCAGTCCCTTATGTGACCGTGCGGGTCGTCTGGGCCCGATAGCCCAACAATGTCGAACTATGCAGGTCACGGGTTGGCCCGACCCGCGTTGTTCGTCTTCTCAACCGAGCGAAGGCAAGAGTCTAGATTTAGAGTTTTTCGAAACCCTAAATTCTCAACATTCAGAGCACAAAATACTCATGATGGCTCAAAATGTTCACCCTATCGAGCTCTACACAAGGATTCAAAAGACCTAAATGGGGTGCGCTCAATGTTGCAACCCTAATCGGCCATCGAAACTTATTGTGGAGGGGAAATTCCCCTTCCATAGTCCACCGCCTGGGCAGGGATCAAACCTCACACGTTCTTTGGGTCAAGGCCAACCCAGGGAACATTCCTACGGATCAGCATGTGGACAGAAATGCTGAAAAGTTATTTGGACTCGAGCACTATACCCCATTGTACAGGCCCAAGTCTATTTCCCATCGATCAGGTTCGATCTAACCTGATCGATGATGGCAATCAGCATACTCATCGTGGAAAAGGGACTGATGCAATCGTAGCGTCCAATTAAACGCTGAGTACCGGTAAGTGGAGTGCCTGACCGGGACGAGCTAGCCGATCTGCCGAAGGTCCAAACACAGGTAGATTGACCCCCTCGAGCTCCTGATGCTACAATTGCCGTTGGGAGGACACTAGGGAGCTGTTGGAAGGCTTGATCGAAGCACAGAACGACGCTGGTTCCGACACTTGAGCTCCGGGTTCTCTGGACAGGAAGAAGAATTTTAGGACAGTAATATTTAAAGATTTTAGTGATTGTATCCCGAGAACCAAATCAATTTCCAGAAGAAAGGCAGTAGGCCAGACAACCCTCTCGTCGACTGCAGCGGCACTGGCGATGCAGTTCTTCGGCGGATCAGTGGCGGCAGATATGAGCCCATCTCCTGCAGCACCGCCTGGCACCTCAACGGGCCACGCTGGGAACAACGCCAACATGCTTTACATCTTCAACCGGAACGGGGCCTGCTTGCTCTACCGGGAATGGCACAGGCCTCTACACACCCTCGATGCCCAGCAAGATCAGAAGCTCATGTTCGGCCTCCTCTTCTCCCTCCGATCCTTTACCGCCAAGATGGATCCCTCTAGGTTCCTTTACACCCTTCGCATCCCATTATTTTATTTGATCCCTGGCTGGTTATCCATTCCGTTTCTTCAGAGCCGACAAAGGTAATCTTGGGGTTCCGCTTTTGCCTGGCCAAGGGTGTTCTTTTTACAGCTTTCGAACCAATACTTACAAGCTGAATTTCATGGATAGCCCGTCCGGTATAAAGGTCTGTAATCTTCCTTTTTTTTTTTTTTTTTTTTTTTTTCAGTTTTTGTGCTATTCCGGTCTAAAAATTCTGCATATTTAAAATTTGTATTACGAAATCTTCTCTTGGAACCGTTTTAGACTTACTAAATCCCCAAGTCGTGCAATTTTCGTGTCAAAAATGAGCTAACTACGGGGTAAATCCTGTTAGCGCTTAAAATGCTGTTTAGCAAAGGAACTGCTTGGTTGATGGACATTTCAATGTTATGTAATGCTATTTTGAGATTATATCTACGTTGTTCACTGTAATGTTGTCATAGGTTTTAAGAAAATTACAACCATGACATCCGATTTAGCCATATTTGAGCGGTGTCTCCTCTCTTTCACTTGAGTTGATTTATTTTGTGCAGAAGGGTTTTTCACGTTTCTCCTCTTCTGATCAAGTGCTTGAAGCACATCATGTGCCAGTCCCTGACGATGATGCTGACAATGTTCAAATACTTGTATAGCCAATGGATTCAAACTTCTCGTTTGGAAAGAACTACACATATATTGATATTTATATTAATATTTGCATCTAATAACACTTAGCTCTTCAATAGCATTAGCATCTAGTAGAATTGAACCAACCAGGGTCCTTAATCTTGTCAAATATTTGGTAAATAGTAGTTAAACATTCCTTATCTCTCTATATATGCTGAAGCCGAGGCTGCATGACATTTTTAATATATTTGTAGAGAAGTCAAATGTATACTCTCTGTTTTTAATTCAGGTTTTTTTATTCAAATTTTCTTTTCACTTTGTTGTAGACTAGTGATCTCTCCGAATCTGCAATTATTTTTCAGTCATTTATTGTCATGTCATAATAATGGCTTCATTCTTGATGGAGATACATCAATCGTATGATTTTTGTTCACATAAGGTTGGCACGAGTTGTTTATGAAAAACCCAATTGAGAGCTCCCGTCACCTTCTATAAAAGTGATTACAACTGCAACAAAAAAAAATTAATACTATTAAGTTAGGTTAGCTACATGATAATTTTCCCTTGTGGTGCTCTATCAAATAAAAACCCTTCTTTGTGCTTAAACATTTTAGATTATTCCTATAGATCCTTGCCTAGTTCTTAAAATTTTTTTCTCATCCTTTTTTAACATGGGCTAAATTTAATAACTCAACTTTCTCATTGGGACATCTAATTGATTATGCTTAAAATGCTCATACTGCTTAAGACGATGTGGCTATTCCGACTTTGTTATGAATGTAATTGCATCCTTTCAAACATTTCCACTAATCCACTCTAGCATTTTCACATTTACAAGGCAAAATAATTAGATTATAGTGCAACTTTTCATTTGTCAATGTTGCTTTAATACAATTTTTAGTCTTATTAATAAGTAGAATATTATTTGCAAATAACATGTACCAAATGCACATCATTTATATGTGTTCAGTAAAAACATTCATAATTAGTTCAATGATATACAAACTTATAAATAGTCTTTGATATGGTCTAATCAAACAAGAAAATCATTTGGCTATACATGATGTTGGTGTCTTCCCCAAAACAATAAATGGAAATATCACCTTAAGATGTAGTTGTATAAGTGCAACATCTACAATGGTTATTTACAATTATTCGATAATTGAAATCCTAATGCGTTCATTCTCCATTAACTCTTAAGATATTCATAGCTTCTTTATATAATAAATGCATTTAGGAATTCATTTTTATATGCACGCTCTGTATGAATATATAATCATATAATATTTCTTAGCAGTTGTAAGATTATTTAATTTCATACCAAATTGAGTAAAAAATACATTAATAAAACTACCAAATAGTGGTTACGCTATGATTATACATGATTTATTAGTAATTTGAGCTTCTTAAACCATAATTTTGTCATAACCATTGATTTAGGTTTTATGATGGTTACTTTTTCCATTTGATTAATCTAAAGCTTTGCTCTCTAACATATTTCTCTTTTGATATTTGGAAATTTGAGAATCTTTAGTAGTGCAAAGGTATTTTTAGTCAAGTGGTTGATGAGTAGTAGCCAAGACTTTCCACCAAAACTTATTGACCACATAATTTGTCCTTTTATGGAGCTTGTCATTTTTTAAAAAAGAAGAGAAATTCTAATTGCACATGACTGTCTTGTCTATTACCGCACTAACAAATCTTTTGGGGGAAGCATCTTACCTATTAAATCTGCAATCAATTGCAAGTATCCCTTTGCCACTTATTGATCATTCTATCTAACCACTGAAAGTCCCTGTGGGAAACAATCAACTTGAAACATGTTGAAGCCACTTAAAGTGCAAAAATTACTCAATGAATTTCTATTACTATTAAAGCACTTATCAAAGTACTATATTGAAATCATCTGCACATTGAAGCCACCAACAAACACTGGATGGCATGAAAATGTGAAGCACAAAATTTGTTTCAATTCATGTTCAATTTCAAAGACTAGTGCATCAATGTTGCCTAGAATTTCCTTGTCTTAAATTTATTCAAACTTATCATATTGTATTTTGCTGCTAAATTTTTATAATGATTAAGTTTTGTTTATACTAGTGGATTATTTTCATACTTGATCAAAGCTAAGCAAATTTTTTTGCATGCATGTGTATATATATATATATATATATATATTTGTGAAGAAGTTGAGCCATAATTAGGCAAGCACATGGCCAGTGGGATTTGAACCTTTGACCTGTTATGGGTTCAAACTAATGGCCTTCTATTCTTTTTCTTCTTTGAACGGATTAACATCTTAAAAAAATTGTGCCCTCCTATAGTTTTTAACCCTTTTATTATGGATATTATAACAAATGCCTTTTTAATCACTTTGGCTAGAGATTATGAATCTAAGTTGTAATTAGTCTGATAATTCAACTTCACTATTACTATTCATGGACAATTTACACAACATTAGCCAGTTAAACCTACAAATTGGATAAAGGAAGTAAACTTGGATAAGTTCTAGAACCTATCATAGAAGAGCCCTCATCATCTATGAACTAGGAGAAAGTATTGCCGCAGAGAGGGAAGAATCGTCATTAGTTGCATGAAGATCAGGACAAATAACACCACTGCTAAGAACAACAAAATCAAGCACAACCAACAATACTAAAGCTAAGAACTAGTTTAGCCCTGTTCGGAATCTGATTTAGAAGGCACTATTGATCCCTATGTGGACATAGAGATGATTGAAGCCTAAAAAATGAACAACCTCTTACCAACATTCTGTAGTACAACAGTCAATCCTTATTTGGGATGCATGAGCAACATTAATGCCCGACACAACCAAGTTATGATCCACACACAATCTAATAAAGCTCATGGTAGCATTGTTAATCTTAAGAGGCCATCCAAATATAGAACAATGCAACCAAAGGTATCTTTACTGAAAATCTAAATGCAATCTTTTTGGAAATGAAATTTAGAGTGCCTTAAATAGGATATGCAAACTCCAGGCTAAGGTCAGGAGTCCATTTGAAGAGTTTTATATCAAAATTTACCACCAGAATAACAATTTGCAAGAAAATGGAAGCGCAGTCAACCTCATTAGTAACTTGAAGAAGATGTGCCTTTAATTAGTTAGAATGATGGATCAATCACATGTGAATTGGAACAAAGAGAATACTCTCTGAATGCTAACATCAATGGACAACCTTGTGAGAACTAGAAAACAAGGAAGAAGATGATGAAAGCGCTTAAGAACCGGAAACAACCTGAAAAAAAGGGCAGCAACCCCATGCTTGCCAGGGAGCCCTTTCCAAGGATAAGAGCAGTCATAGGTTGATCAACCTCAGGGAGGGGCCAAGGTGGCAGAGAGGCACAGTGATGCCCTAAGAGGAATGAGAATGATGACAAACAACAATTTGACAGAACTTGGATCGGAGCCATCAATGTGACTATTGTTGGCAAGGCTTCTTGGTTTAGGAGGGCAAATACTATGGACGGAGATGCAAACAAAGATTTTCCAACCATTGGCACAAGGTAAGGAGATCTTGAGACCAACTTTGCAACTAGGGACCTTGGTGACGAGGGAAATTGATATGGAGGGGAAAAGGGGAAGGAATCATATGCCTGACAGACCATGAACCCTTCTTCTACCCCTACGGTAAGCTATTGATGTTACCAAGAAGAAAGAAAACCCCAAGTCAAATCGTGATTGATGGGTTGAGAATAGTGATCAGCGTAGGAGAAAGACTTTACATTGACTAGCGAGGAGGAGATGAATCTATGTTGGACGGTTTTATGACAATGATCGGTTGTGCTGGTGCATGTAAGAGAAGGAATTCCGTATAAGCGATGATATGGGGGAGCCACACCGGCATCATTCCATCAATCCATGGTCTAACCACAACGGTTAGTGTGTGTATGTGTTTTCTCTCAACAGGTTCCTGATAGCTGAGTTTAAGTAAGCTTCTTGGGTACTTTGTTCCCCTGAATGGAATTAGAACTGTATTGGTTTGACCATGTATGCTCCTTTTGAAAAGAATAGCCTTTAATTGTTGCTTTTTCTTATGTGGGAATGTTTTTCTTTTTAGTTGTGATCCATTATGAAATTTTTCCTTTTACTCACTTTCTGGAAATATTCTATGTTTAGGTGAGTTAAAAATTCAGTCAAGCAATTTACGAGTAGCTTAAAAAGCTACAAATGCTTTCTTAATTTTTTTTTTAGGTTAATTATTTTCTTTTTAGTCCGAGAATATAAATATGGTTTTCCAAGATTAATTTCATTCATCTTTTCTGTACATGATTCTTCGATTATCTTTACTTTGATGCAGCTAATCCTTGTTACACATCCAAAGACTGGGGATCTTTGTGATGCATTGAGGTATATATACAACTTATATGTGGAGTACGTTCTCAAGAATCCACTTTATGTTCCCGGGTCTCCAATTAAGTATGCTTTTTCATCACAATTATAGTAGCATCTCTTGTACTTTCCTGTAGAAAAGACAAAATTGTTCACAATTATTAGTAAAGTTATTGGTCTTTTCTCATTGAGATATTTGTATCTATGTCTGTGCAACACACCCAAAAAGCTTATCGTCTTTTGTAATCTTATGTATGTTCTTGCACACTCGTCTGGTCTGGGAGTGCTCAAAAAATATTTCTGGAAAGGTAGCCTCAATCATCATTGAAAATAGCTTAGATTCATGTTGTGTTTTTTTAAATTATTGACAGTCCTTTGTAATTTCTTTTTATTATCAAATTAAAATCATATTTTATTTGTGTTCAAAATTTTTGGAAATAATTTAATGGTAATTACCTGAACATAACTGTTTTAAAATTGCTGAAGTCTTATTTAGAGCCTGGGACTACAACAATAGTGTATTCTTCTCTTTTGTGATATGGAGTTTATGGTTTTCAATCACAACAACAGCCATGCTTGTTATATAGTGTTAAACACCTCCGTAGTTAACATTAGCCATGCTGTCATATAGGGTTAAACCTTGCATACAACCCCTCCATAATTTTGCATCCTTTTCTTGAAGTAATATTTTAAATCAATATCTTTATGCCACAGAGTTTCTATTATCGCTCAAAAAAATTTTCATTTCAAGCTGAACTTTTAATCTCATTTCATTTTATCTTGTTTGATTATTGCATCCAAAGTCATGTGGAGTTTTGATTTTTGAGCATTGGTACAGTTACATTATGCTTATATTAGTTAAAAACTGGCATCTTCATGAGTATTGTACTTCTTAATGGAGATACGACATCCCAACAGCTAAGATGCTTTGAACTGAGATGGGAGCAAGTTGCCCCACTCTATAATGTTATTGATAATTTGTAATAGTGGAGGCCGAGCTAGAAATTCCTATATAATAACACCATGGAGCCTTTGTCCACAAGTGGGGCTGTTTACATGAATCATTTGTCTTCGTTGTTAATGATCCAATAATAACCTTCTAATAAGCTCGAAGTGTACAAGTCCTTTTTAATATTATTCTTTTTTATATATTTTTTCCTTTTAATATGGGAAATATTTATAAGCTAATCTTTGTAACCGGGGATTCAAATGGTCTATATTTATTATGCTTGAGCCATCAACGGAGATTTTCACTAAGCTTGACCTCAAATGAAGCCTCCAACTTCCCACTAATGAACTCCTTTCTCATATATCCTTTTGTAAATTTACTCATCCATTTTAGCATTTTATTCTCCTCTTTTTATTATTATGCATTTGCTTTGTTGGCAAACATTTCCCATATAATATTGATAGTCTTATAATTATTTAGTAAAGCTTTTTTTCATAACTTGCTTGAATTTGCTAGTTACTTTACTCTCTAATTTACCTTTATTCTATGTGGCTAAACCAAAATATATAAACATGTCACTCTATTTAATGACATGATCTTCATTTATTAAATCCTTGATAATTTATTGTTTTCTTTCATTCAACTTACACTTCATATATTCCATTGTGGATGTATTAAGACTTAAGCCCTTAGATTATAAAGCATTCTTCTTTATTGGTGTCTTAGTTTAACCCTCCTTTAGTTTTATTAATAAGAACAATATCATCTAGAATAACATGCAATAAGAAACCTTCTTTTGAACATGTTTAATAAGAATGCCCATAAGTAATACAGTGAGATTGGACTAAAGAGCATAACCTTGATATAATTCAATTAAAATAGAAAAATCATTATGCAAACCCTCTTGCGCCTAAACACATGTAACTTTTCTTAAATTCTTATTTTCAACCCCACATTCTTTTATTATAAAGGGTTTTTTTCTTATATATTTATAGCCGCCTTGCACAAATAACTTGCAATTATTTATCACATAAGTTTAATTTTCACTCAATGCCCACTATTTTAACTATAAAACTCTACTTTTAAATATGAATCTTTGTCTTTCTTAAGATTGTAATATATGATCTATGCGCTATTTAATTTTTTTTTTCAACTTGCTATTTTTAAAGTTAGAACCAACCAATAGCCAATCTTATATATGCTGGTTGTCAGTTTTATTTTGAAATAATCTTAGAATACTTGTAGTATAGTTGATATATTTTTGCATGAAAATAATCAGATAGGCTCTTAGAAGCCCATTCTTGTAAGTTATAACCCTTTTCTCTTTTCATGTTTAATTTTAAAATTTTAGCATTTATAAAACTACTAGTTAAAATAAACTCCATTTTTTTTTCATTTATTCTTTAAACCCAAAATCATAGTGGAAATTATTAAATTGTTTTAGCAACTTTTTACTACACATATAAATCTCTTCCAATAAATAATAGTCCCCCACAGTATTCCTTGAAGCAATGATTTCAAATCATAGCAAAAGTTTCTTTTCATATCTACACTCAATCTTTAATATGCGTAAATACTTACATTATTAATAATTATACCATCAATATTATTTTTAAAGATTTAATTAAAATTTTTGTCATCTTAATTTCTGCTTACAATATGCAATTACAAAATAATAGTCATGCTATTTCTGTTTATTTTTGCTCGAGCACTAAAACATGAAAACTAAATTATCAATTTCTCTTACTTTTTTGCATATCCATTTTATTTTCTAATCACATAAAATATTTAACTTTTTATTATTTATAAAATCTACAAACTCCATAAATTTGCTTGTCAGATTGCCAATTTTTAGACTTCTTATTCTCGATTTAGTGCCTTAAGCTAGCTTATTTACTCATACTCAATCATTATGTGGGGATCTTTGCTCACTTTACACTAGGACACAGATATAGTGACTTTCACACACTTGGCACTACATTCAGACAATAGAATGCATCGCTTTTAGTGATGGCTTACATCTAGCACACTTTTTTAGAGAATTAATGTCATTTAATTTGATCAAGTCTTACACTAGTTGTAGAATATCTAATCCAATCCGTAACCTTTTTTCGATCCTTTTGTAATTTGACAATGGCGGTCCTGGTAGAAGTCTCTATCATTTGAGTAATTTGGCTCTATATTTTACAATTTCACCTCAATTATAATAGTAATAATAATAATACTTATACCTATATACATATAAATATTTAAAAGAAAAAGAATGAATATCTAAATTATGTTTTACCTTAAAGATATATTATATGTATTTCTTAACTCTCATTTTAAATGCGAAAAAATGAATTTTTTTAATCAAAAAAGTCTTTTATTAATTTTAAGAGTGCATTGCAAATTTAAAGGCTTTTGTGAATTTTTATTTTTTTATTTAATTAAATATTTTAAAGTAATAGAATTTAAACTTATTGCTTATCAATCTTAAATGTGTAGATAGAGGGTGTTTTGTACCACAGATTTATTATATTTATGTGTAAACATGCATATAATTTAAATAATAATAAAAAGGGAAATTTTCTGCATACCACTGAAATTATTCTTATGTACATATCTAACACCTGAATTTTTTGGTTATAATATGATACCTAATTATTTAAATATTTATTGAAATTGCCGAGATTTTTATAATATGATACCTAATTATTTAAATATTTATTGAAATTGCCGATTAACTTAAGCTCATTTTTATTGTTAATTGAGGATGAAATTCCATCATTTTAATTAGGTGTTAATTTAGGAATTAGTCAAAACGAGTGTAAATATTTAAATTATGAAAATTATAATGATATGAATGTAATCATTCCTAAAGTTTATTATAAATGTAACTCCATGAAAAGATTACACAATTTAATTTCTAATATTGATTTTTTATGAGTCTGTTTAAATTCTTCTTAGAGGATAGCTCTAATAGTTGTAATAATTTATCTTTGAAAATAATTGTCATTGTAAATGCTTTGAAGAAATGTGTTCTAGAAACATTAAATTTAATGAGAGCATTGGGAAGCTAAAGATTTTACACTTTTGGAGAGAATATTAGTAATGATAATAATAATTATAATAGTATTTATATTTATGCTTTAAATCTTTTTTTGTGATGGAATATATGTGTGTGTTACTTGATTCCCATGTTTGTAGTCTAGTGGAATTGCTTTGGTTGATGGAATGGATTGGGATATGTTCTTGTTCGTATTCGGCTTATCTCAATTGGTCCTCTTGTTTGTCTGATTCGCTTTGTATCACTTCCTCCCTAGCATTGGAGCTACTTTGTGGATCCCTTCATTGACGTCTGGATTGGTGTAGGTAGATCCCATGGCCTGTATTGTGGCTAGCAGATCCATTGTTTTTTTTTCCTATCTCAGGCTTAGTTTCTTGTTAAGTTGGTGGTTTCAATGCACTCTGGTTCCCCTTCACTGTCAGCGAATTGTCGAGTTTCCTGGTTGGTGTCGATTGCCAACGCCTCCCTTTATCTATGAGTGATCCAGCTGTCTAAGCTCCTCTGTGTGTGCTGATTGTGTGTTCTCTAGTTATTTTAGTGGAGCTCATCCGTAGCTTTCCTCTTAAATCAGTCTTGGATGGATAGGTGCATCATTGTTCTGTTTGGTCAGAGTTCTTTTGATTATGGCTATGCATCTTGAGTTCTTTACTCCAGGTTTTCCCATCATCCCAAGGGTTTTTCATTCTCAACCTGATGGCGTTGAGCTGTTTCTTGCAACCTCTTGCGACGCTGGATGCCCTCCACCTCATTTAGGTGGTCACTTTTTTGTCCAAATTGTCTCTGGTCTTCGCTTCCCACGTTGCTCCATCAATTAGGAATTTCTAATATTTTGAGGGTAAACACGTTCTCTTTCCTCAAAGCCGTGGCAATTGCTATGACTCAATTGTTTGAGCTTTCTATTGCGGTAAATTTTCTGACAGCTAACTTTCTATGGCATCAGGAATTGTTATTAAGCTTTCAGTTTCTCAGGTACATCGTTAGTAGGGCCTTATTGATCACAAGTACGTTCTTTAAGCTGCCTTACCTGTCTGATCACTCTTTAATTTATTTCTTGTTCGTTTATTATGATGGAATTTCAGGTGGACGCTAGACTTTAATTTTGATGCGCAACACCTTATAAAAATAGTTTGAGTGCCCTTCCCTGATTTATGCATTCTCTTTTTCAATCCATCATTTATTTAGCCTGTTAGTTTAATTTATGTGATGCTACTTAAAATTGATGTAGTGACCTAAAACTGATTTAACTGTCTGTTGCTCATGTTCTGGTTGAGATGGATATTATTGTCGACGTTCTCCACATATTTGGATTGGCATTGGGTCTACTAGCTATTTGCAGTACCGATTTCTGTGAACATCCTTAAATATTGTTCTCATTACTCCTCGATTTGTCATGACATTGTCACTTGCTTTAGACTTCATCCATATCTTTATCCTTCTGGTGGTCTATATGGATCCTCTGATTGTGCAGAAGTGCCTGATTTATCTTAGACGAAGTTGCAAATTGTTCTAGTCATTTCTTGTCCTTATTTGTTGTCCCAAGAGGCTGCTTTTCTTGTGTCTTTGGTGGTTTTCAAGTCTATTGACATTCTCTCAATTAATTTGTTTAATTGGGATTTAGATGATGATTTGCTGGTCTGACTGGGTCTCAGATTCTCGGATTACCTCAAATGTAATTTTTAGAAGTATTGAAAGGTACTCAATTAAAAAGGAAAAAGACAAAACTTTAAGTGAGTATTATCTTAGAGCATTGAGTATTTCAATAATAGAGTATAATGTGCATGGAGGACTGATTCATGTTTAGTTGCTTAAGAACATTACCATAACTGTCCCATATCGTATAGTCATTTTTCTCTCTAGTATCCAATAATTCTTAAGTTCATAATAGATATACCACCTGTTGCTGGTTGTGCCCATCAACCAATTTTGATGGGTTCTTGAGATGAATCTCCCTGATCTGTTGGCTGTCTCAAACTGTGCTCACCGACAAAATTTGGTGAGTTCTAGGAAAAGAAACTCACACTACCATGACGTCTTCTGGACCTGATCATAAAAAGTTGTTTGGTCATTCTATCTAATAGTCTGTTCATCCATAGCTAAAGACAGAGTATTTAGACTCCTAGCGAAGTCAAAGGCCACCACCCAAGGTGTCGGTTCAAAGGCCCTTGGTGGTCATTTTTTGTATATGTTTGTGAACACCTCTTCCTGATCTCATGTGATGACCCAATATTGGATTAATAAGAATTCCAATATTAGGCGCACCTCCAAGAATCATATTGGAAGGCTAAGAAAAATAGTACACAATATATATAATTCATTCAGAATATACATAATAGAGATAATGAACCCCATCAATTTAACATAAAAACATCAGAATAATACATAACAAAAATAAAAATAATTAAACAATCATCTTGTTTCTTACAACATATTAATAAAGGCATGAAATAAATACAACTAAAGTTATTTCTCTAAATTTGGAATAATCTTTTTCATTTCCTTACCATCAAGACAATTCAACTTTTTCTAATTGTACTTGACTTGACATCATTTTGAAACAATACTTAGATTTGAAGTTAGAGAATACTCTAATTATCAAATATATATTATATATTACACCTTTTTAAGTATTGAAAGCAGTATACAAAATAAAAAGATATAAATAACAAAAATTGCAAGAAACATGGTTTAGCATTAAATTATTTAATTCATGCAGAACATTTCTATCATAATTAAAATTTGTCACTTGCCAACAATCATAAATAATTGCATAAAAGTTAGTTCTTTATGCAGTCAATATAATAAATTTTGCATCAACATGTCTTGATGTTATGTAGCGGCATTATCTTTGTTCTGCTGGGCAAGTTCAAATTATTGAGGTCATGAGTTCATAAAGCATAAATATAGTCATCGTACTGGCCCTCTCATAGGTTACAATATGACACCCTTATAACTCCCAAAGTGGACTAACACCATCTCTAACTTAACCCACCCAAAGTCCATCGTTTTTGAACCTTAGCATTCATTCACAAGACAACAATAAAAATATTTGTTATCTTTTTTGACAGTAAAATAAACTTTTAAAATTAACGTCGATATGAAAATATGTTCAAAGTGATGCAAAAGCAAAATTATAAGCATATAAGTGTAAAAAGTAATATTCCGAGTCCTTCTTCAATTTGACTATACTGAAAAAGTACTCACAAATCTGATGTAGCACTCAAAAATTCGATGTGTCTATAAAAATTATATATTGTAATTCTATTAACCATTGTTAGTGATGTATTTATATCATTAAAAACATATACTCTGATTCATAAGTCTGATTTTAGCTAATATTCAGTTTACAAATTTAGGCTCTCCTTAAGGTTTGAATTAAGCTTTAACTTACATCTCAATTTTTTTATACCCAATCTGAATGAAGCTATCTTATAAACTGCTGTAATCACCATAAAAAACTACATAACATTTCAAACTTGGTTAGTAAAACTGGTTTGCAGAACCGATCAGCCCCCAGCTGTACTTGAACTTATCGCAAGCCCAGGTATGGATGAATCAGAAATCTGATCAGATTTATTCTTATTGCCAGGTCACTGTTTAATAAGAACTTGGACCGTTTTAAATTCCATTACCTTCTTAAAGAGTTTGGTTAGTCAGCCCACAGCTTTGATTACTGTATTTGCTCAGAACACTTATTTAAATCAGAGTACAAACACCCATATAAACCACATTGAAACATACTTATTCTGTACTTATCCTCAAGGAAACCTGATACTTTTGATAACTTATATTCATTCTAATCTTCAACCATTAATAGAGATTTGAAAATTATATCTGATTTTAAAATACTAATTGATACTCTCTAATGATTGAATCAAGTCAGTTATTTAAAAGAATTTTATTTAACTTCGAGGTGATGAAGTATATTATTATGTCAATCTGAGAAATCTGATATCGGATTTTAATAGATCTGTTATTATGATCAAGAAACATGAGATCTTAATCATTCTAAGTTAAGATAAAATGAATAACTGAAGTCATATCTACACCATTATGGTCAGGACAATTTTACAGCTGTTTTGATTTGAACTCTATTTTAGAATTTGCAAAGTACCTTAGATTCAGATTTCTTCATAAATCAGTCGATTTTAGGTTCAGATTCTACTTCCATGTTCCTAAATGATATCTTATATTCAAAGTTTGTAAACGCTTAAACAGAATCGGTGCATTCTGATTCCAGGAGTTTCCCAGTGTGCTCTTATATCAGGATCATTGTGCTCTTATTCTCAGAGCCTACTACAATTCCACATAAATTATTCTTTACAACTACATTTCACATTTAATGGAAGCGGTCTCACAATACTTAGCTTAGATCCAAAATGTTTCCCATACTGCTCAGAATAACATTCTCTATAGTAAATTTTAAGAATGAACAGCAGCTGTAACACAGCTGCCATTTATTGAGCTGAGTTAAGCTCGCACTTTAACAAGCTCAGATTCACAAGGTGCAGATCCTATCTGTGTACTTATGGTGAAGTGCATAATTATAATCCTCAAGTATAGCAGCTAGAAGGGTTGCTGTAAGGATAGTATACTAAGCTGCAGCAGCCTATATACCACAGGTTGCGAGAGATCAGTTTTCATGCTATACTGAAGGTGATAACAGATTTCCCCCCACAAGATTATAGCAAGTTAAATTTATGACTAATTGAAGTATTTTTAAGATACTGAAATATGTCAATTTACCCCGGCTGAAATCAATTCTCACTAGTTTTAGATAAAGGTCTATAATTAAGTATTGCAGTAGGGCTGAAATCAAAATTTGACTGCAGTGGCTCATTCCAACTCATCCATCTAAACAAATCTGTAATTCATAATGGTGTAGGAGTAATTTTGAATCATTGTTGTGGATAATTAAAAATTTAAATAAGAATTTAGCTGTGGAGAAGATAGTTTGGAATATACTGAGATCAACTGTCCAACTGATTTATACAACCGCAATAATCTCATTCTCTAATTCATGAAATTTAGACTTAGACATGTTAAAATTGCATCAGGAACTCAAATAATTTCATCTAAAATTTAGTTAAGATATAGATTAGTAATAGTGCACAAACTTAAAAGGTACATATAGTATTTAAATTAAGTTTAGATCATGTATTGTAATGACAAAGAAACACTTGGATCCTTTAGTGGGGCAAAATACATTACAGAGGGCACTTTGCTTATAGTCAAGAACGCAAATAAGGATTGAACTTATGTATTTCATAAGACATTGATTAGGTATAGTTTCATGACAACGATTTTATGACAGAACGATTTTGATACTTAGAATGTGAACTGATCAATAGGTCATTAGAGTGCTTAAGATTTTAGTACAGATTATTTTATTCAGCAATAATTTGAAATGAGACAGTAACATAATACGGTCTGCTGTTTTATTTTGAGAATGCTAACGAGATCATTCCGATATCAACACGATTTATGAAAGAATATATACTGAAGGTGAAATTGCAAAGGAGGGTTGTACCTTAGTGAATTGTAATGACAAAGCAACACTTGGATCCTTTAGTGGGGCAAAATACATTACAGAGGGCACTTTGCTTATAATCAAGAACACAAATAAGGATTGAACTTATGTATTTCATAAGACATTGATTAGGTATAGTTTCATGACAATGATTTTATGACAGAACGATTTTGATACTTAGAATGTGGAACTGATCAATAGGTCATTAGAGTGCTTAAGATCATTATTTTAGTACAGATTAATTTATTCAGCAAAAATTTTGAAATGAGACAGTAACATAATATGGTCTGCTGTTTTATTTTGAGAATGCTAACGAGATCATTCCGATATCAACACAATTTATGAAAAAATATATACTGAAGGTGAAATTGCAAAGGAGGGTCGTACCTTAGTGATCAGGGAATCTTTGAGATCAAGAGCGGAAGAAGAAGATCGTCTGGGAGAGAAGGAAAAGCTGTTAAACTCCGGGATGTCAGGGCTTTCTTCACTTAATTTGTAGGCCTCCAAGGATCACAGATTTCCGTCGGCTTTTTTCTTGTCGTCGATCTCTAAGGGTTGCCGATCCCATCGGCTGTAGTACCAAAAAATAGAAGAAAGTAGAAGAGACTTTGGAAGGAGATACAAATTCTAGGCATTTGGGAAAGATAAAGAAGTTCGTGGGGCTTCAATGGACTACGTGGGGCTTGCGTACGTTGAAAAGGGTCGGCCCGCACTGGAAAACTATCGAATTTATTCTCTGCGGTTCTAGCTGAGAAAGCAAAAAAGGAAACTACGCCTCTTAATCAGGCTTTTCGTCGGCTAAGGCCGATAATTTTATAAGGGAAATAGGGCTTCATGCGTATCTACATAAAAACATGGTATTTGATTAGGCAACCTTTAGAAACTGTCAATTTCAGTAAGAAGAAATTAGCGCCTCTTGCAAGGTAAAGCACCCCACATTACTGATTTAGTGGTTACTTGAAATCTTTAATGAGACAAGGTTTGTGAAAGGAAACTTTTAGTTGTAATTTTGGCAGGTTACTTGAAATTCATTACTTCTATTGTTATTATCATATATATACATGTTTATACTTACACAAAATTATTTTAATTAGTGCAAATATTAGGTTTTAAAATAATAAAACTTCCATTCTTAGCAAATTTGGGTAGAAGGAACCAAAAAGTCCAATATATATATATATATATATATATATATAGAACTTAAGAAAAAAAAAGTATATATATAACTTAGGCAGTTATCCAATGATTCTTCATGAGTCCATAATGTTTAGAGGTTGTTATAGCGCGAAACGAAAATCGGTGAGACATTAACGAAAAACGAAAAATAGCGAGGAAAGTTAACAAAAAACACGAATCGGCATGGGGGTTAACATAAAATAGATTTCAGCGAAAACTGGGCGCGTTTAATTTTTTTTTTTTACAAAGACCAAGGGTCATTACACGCCGCTCCACCAGATAGTCAGTGCGTGCACGTCATCCTCATGCTTGAATGTTTCTAAAGCTGAGCATATTGTTGGTAATAAATCTTAGGCTGAAATCTTCCACCACCACCGAGCACAGTCTCCACAGCGGAAGCGGTTTTCACAAGAGCACTCGATTGAGAGTCGAGATTGTGTTGACGATTACCAAGTAAATTCGAAATCACAAAATCATAAATAGAAAAGCACACAATACATGCATGCAAGATAAGCACAAGCACACAAACATCCAAACACAAAAGATTACGTGAAAAATCTAAGAACGGGAAAAATAACGGAGCCACATCACAGAAATTATCACTATGAGAACTTGAAGATTACAGAGTTATAAAGACCTTATTTTTGACTGGAGATACACAAGCTCTTACTCTAATATGAATAGGAGAGGAAGCAGCCACCACCTGGAGTATCTTCTCCAACTTGCAAGAAGTTTCTTACACTGCAGCTTTCTTAGGGCTTTATCTTGGAATCTCCTCTTCATAGCAACAATCAGCCTCCAATATGAAATGCCAACATTGTAAAATCCTTCCATCTTGTTTGCTTAAGTACCAGCTCAACTTTGAGCCCTGAAAGGTCCAAAATTCCCTCCAATTTACTTAGGGTGTAACATGAACCGGAGCAAAAATCCGCCAGGCGCTACGGCGCGCAATGCTTGTGTTTCGAATTGGAACTCGCTAATGTGCGCGGTAGGGCCCGCGTCTCGAGTTTGGACCCGCTGCGGCGTGCGGTAGGGCCCGCGTCTCGAGTTGTGACCTGCTGCGGTGTGCGGTAGCGTCCACCTTTCGAATTGCTTGCATCTTGGGATGAACCCACTGCGGCGCGCTGCAGCGCCGATTTTCGCTGCGGCTCACCGTAGCGTTTGTGTTGTTGCTGAACTTCACTCATTGTTTGGAATCGCCTCGGAATCTCCCGGAAGTTCACCAGAGCACCATTAACTTCTCCATGATGGACAATGGTATCTACAACACAACAATCTCCCACTTGGGGACCTTTAGGAAATCACCTCCTCTTCCATCTTTGATTCTTCATTGTCTTTTTCCATCAGTTAAGAACGTGGTGTGGATAACCCCCGCTCTCTCTGATGCCAACTGAAGCTGCAGATAGTTTCAGTTTCTCCAATGTTACTGCTTATGTAAGCATATCAGCTGGATTCTTAGAAGTGTGGATCTTCTCTAACTCAAGATCTCCTTCTTCCAACAGTGTCCGGATGAAATAGTAATGGAGTTGAATGTGCTTTGTCCTGGCATGAAATGCTGCATTCTTCGTTAGGTGAATAGCACTCATACTATCACTGTAGAGCTTTACATCTTCCTGCTCCTTACCTAATTCTGCCATAAAACTCTTCAACCAGATCATCTCTTTACTTTCCTTTATGATGACAACGTATTCCGTCTCCGTGGTAGATAGCGACACGATGTTTTGTAGCCTAGAGATCTAGCTCGCTGCTGCAATTCCCAATGTATACACATAACCTGCAGTGCTTTTTCTGCTATCAACATCTCCTGCAAGATCTGAGTTTACATAGCCCTGTAAAATAATATCAGACCTTCCAAAGCATAAGGCTTTGCCCACTGTACCTTTTAGATATCTTAGGATCCACTTGATTGCATCCCAATGGTGCTTCCCTGGGTTTTCCATTAATCTGTTAATCACTCCCACTGCATGGGCAATATTTGGTCTTGTGCAAATCATTGCGTACATCAAGCTCTCAACTGCTGAAGCATAAGGAACCTTTAGCATATGCTCCTCTTCTTCAAACTTCGGCATCTGTTCCTATGATAAGTTGAAGTGACTTGCTAGAGGAGTGCCCACTGACTTTGTTTCATTCATGTTGAATATTTTCAGCACATTTTCAACATATTCTTTCCGCGATAGCTTCATAATTTTTGCACTTCTTTCCTTATTGATTCTCATTCCAAGAATCTACTTGGTCGGCCCCAAGCCCTTCATGTCAAACTCCTTTGACATCAGTTCTTTCAGCATCCTTATCTCCTCAATGTCTGATCCCGTGATCAGCATATCATCACATACAACAACATAATGATATAAGAGGACTTACACTGTTTTATGTAACAACAGTGATCCGCCTGACATCTCTTGTACCCCGATTTTGACATGAACCCGTCGAATCTCTTGTACCACACTACCTTAGCGCTTGCTTTAAGCCATAAAGGCTCTTTTTAAGCTTACACACTAGCTCAGCTTTTCCCTTCTCTTGAACCTTGTACCATTCAGGCTGTTGCATGTACAGCTCCTCCAGCTCTCCGTGAAGGAATGCAGTTTTAACATTCATTTGCTCCAGATGTAAATCATCAACTGCAACAATGTTCAACACAGTTATTATGGTTGTCATCTTCACAAATGGGGCAAAGATCTCACTATAGTCGACCCCATGCCTTTGCTGGAAGCCCTATACTACAAGCCTAGCCTTGTAGCGTTTGCTCGCATTCAATTCTTCCTTCACCCGGTAAACCCACTTGTTCTGAAGGGCCTTCTTCCTAGGTGGTAGAGGTACCAACTCCCATGTCCCATTTGACATGAGTGATGCCATTTCATCATTTATGGCAGCCTCCCACTTGATTGAATCTTCAACATGAAGTGCCTCTTCCAAGCTTTTTGGTTCACTATCATCCGTCAGTAACAGGTAAAATAAAGGAGTGTACCTCTGTGGCAGTCTTGTTACTCTTGTGGATCTTCTTAACATGGGTGTTTGTGGGTCAACATTGACACCCTCCTGAACTTTTTCATGTATTCCAACATCTGGCTCAACACTGTCATCAATTTCTATGTGTTGGGGTTCAACATCTGAAGCATCCTTGGAATCAGTCTTGACTCCAATACAGTTCTTGTATAGTTCACTTTCATTAAAAGTGACATCCCTGATTCTAATGACCTTCTGATTCTGATTATCCCAAAATTTGTAACTGAACTCGCTCACACCATATTCAACAAATGTGTACTTGATCGCCTTAGAGTCTAGCTTGCTTCTGGATCCTACATCAATGTGCACATATGATGAGCAGCACCTTGAGGTGGTTCAGTTTCACCTCTTTTCTGCTCCAAGCTTCCTCGGGAATCCCTTCATTCAAAGGTACGGAAGGTCCCTGATTTATCAAGTAAACAGTTGTGTTAACAGCTTTAGCCCAGAACTGCTTTAGGAGATCCGCATGCAATCTCATGCTTCTGGCTCTTTTTGTGATCGTTCTGTTTATTAGTTCTGCAACACCATTTTATTGTGGTATTCTTGGGACTGTAAACTCCCTCTTGATGCCTTTCAAGACACTGAACTTTCTGAACTCCTTATCACAATACTCGCTTCCATAATCAGACCTCAAGCACTTAAGATTTAATCCAGTCTCGTTCTCCACTAAAGCTAACCACTTTCTAAACACATCAAACACATCAGATTTATGTTTTAGAAAGTAAACCCATACCTTCCTCGTATGGTCATCAATGAAGGTGACGAAATATGTGGCTCCACCTATGGAAGAAGGAGGAACTAGTCCCCGTACGTCTATATGCACCAACTCAAATTTCTTACTTTTCAGCTCTCTTCCAACTTTGGAGAATAAAACTTTCTTTAGTTTGCCCAGCACATAGTCTTCAAAGAAATCCAAGTTTAATGACTTAAGTCCTGAAGCTTCCCCTTTGACTGTAGAGATTTCAACCCCCTTTCACTCGTATAGCCAAGCCTCCGGTGCCATAGATCTGCATCTATCTCTTCTGCAGTTGCAATAGAACCAGACAATTTATTAATCAGGTAAAGTGTACTTTCCATATTGCTTCGTGCAATAACGAGTGCACCATTGGTGACCTTCCACGAGTCTCCAGTGAAACAAGTGCTGTAGCCCTCTCTTGTTAATTGACTTAAAGAAATCAGATTTCTCTTTAGACATGGCACATATCTTACATCTTTGAGCTTCCAAATTGCGCCGCTTGGTAGCTAAACATCGACATCACCCCTGCCAATGATGTCGCACGCCTTGTCGTCTACAAGATATACTTTTCCCAAGTCACCCTTGGTGTAGTTCTTGAAGGCACTCCTCGACAAAGTTGCATGAAAGGATACGCCCGAGTTCACTACCCAGGACTCTGTGTTGACAAGTTCAATGCATCCTGATCATCTTCAGCTGAAACATTCACAGTGGGATTCATCATCTTACCTCCATCACTTGGCTTCTTCAGGGTAGGGCAGTTCTTCTTGAAGTGACATGCCTTCCCACAGTTCTAGCAATCCGGCTTTGCTTTTCAGGGTCTTGATTTTTCTCGTCAAGACATTGACCTATTTTTATTATGTCTCCTTTCAATGTGTCTCCCCTGCTTTCAGCATTCAGTGCTGAGGTAGATGCCTTCCCATGGGATTTCTCTGCACCTCGTTTAGCACAAGCCCTGACAATATCGTCGAATCTCAACGATGCATTTCCTGATGAGTTACTGATGGCTATAACCAGCCCATCCCAACTGTCCGGCAATGAAGAGAGGAACAACAAAGCTCGGACCTCGTCATCAAAACTGATGCCCACTGAACTTAACTGGTGTTCAGTCACTGAATAACCATCCATCATCTTCATGTTAAACAATCTCTTCATTAAGAAAATTTTATTTAAAGTCGATGGCTTCTCATACATTCTAGTCAGAGCATCCATGAGATCTACAGTAATCTTTTCATTAACAATGTTAAAAGCAACATAAAAAAACAATGATAAACAAATCAAACCCAGTGCAGTTCTATCGAGAACTTTCCACTCTTTGTCAGTCATAGTTGCAGGTTTTCTTTCGGCTCCTAACAATGGAAGATATAACTTCTTTTAGTAAAGCAGATCCTTCATCTGCATTTTTCAAAATGCAAAGTTCATTTTGCTGAATTTTCTTACCTTGTGTCTCATCTCGTTGGCCATTGCTCCCACTCAAACAATAAACCCTAGGACCAACAAGGTAACCTCTATCTAACTTGTTAGTAATAAATCTGAGGCTGAAATCTTCCACCACCACCGAGCACACTCTCCGCAGCGGAAGCGATTTTCACAAGAGCACTCGATTGAGAACCGGGATTGCGTTGACGGTAACCAAGCAAATTCGAAATCACAAAATCACAAGTAGAAATTCGCACAACATATGCATGCAAGATAAGCACAAGCAGACAAACATCTAAACACAAAAGATTACGTGGAAAACTCAAGAACGGGAAAAATCACAGAATCACACCATAGAAATTATCACTATGAGAACTTGAAGATTACTGAGTTACAAAGAGCTTATTCTTGACTGGAAATACATAAGCTCTTACTCTAATATGGAGAAGAGAGGAAGTAGCCACCACTTGGAGTGTCTTCTCTAACATGCAAAAGCTTTTTTGCACTGCAGCTTCCTTAGGGCTTCACCTTGGGATCTCTTCCTCACAGCAGCAATCAACCTCCAATATGAAATGCCAACATTGTAAACTCCTCCATCTTATTTGCTTAAGTACTCAACTTAATTTCGAATCTTGAAAGGTTCAAAATGCTCTCCAATTTACTTAAGGCGTAACCTGAACCGGAGCAGAAATCCGCCAGGTGCTATGGCGCGCCGTAACGTTCGTGTTTCGAATTGGAACCCGTTGCGGCACGCGGTAGTGCCCGCGTCTCGAGTTTGGACCCACTGCGGCGCGCGGTAGTGCTCACGTCTCGAGTTGGAACTCGCTGCGGCACCCGGTAGCGCCTGCCTTTCGAATTGCCTGCATCTTGGGATGAACCCGCTGCGGTGCGCTGCAGAGCCGAATTCCGCTGCGGTGTGCTGTAGCGCTTGTGTTATTGCTGGATTTCACTTCTTGTTCCGAAACACCTCGGAACCTCCTGGAAGTTCATCGGAGCACTATTAGCATCCCCGTGATGGGCTAAATGGTCGCGACAACACAATACATATCTTCCTCGGGTTCATCTTAGAGTGTTAGCTATTGTCATGTGTCTTGATCCTAAATTCGATCCTCGATATTGGCATATTGACATCAGCCCAAATAACCTTCGCAGAGCTGCCAATCATGACTATATTATCAAATAGAATGGCAAGGAATAGCTGAGCATCTTCTCATATCTCTTAGTTCCCTGCACTTAAGTGTGTAGGTAAGTCTGGTAGTTCCTCTTTTGATATCAACTTTTACTTTGGGTCTGTGAATTTCCTTTGGAAAAGCCTCATCATGTTTTGATGGACCTTCATCTTTAGAACTTCTTGTAGACTCATCTGTCTAAGACGTATTTTCTTGTTTTATTAATTTTAACTGAGGATTACCTAAACTTCCCTAACTCCAATACACATCCTCTTCCATGCCTCTAACATCGCCAAAATATACTCTAGGCCTCCAACGTTTCTTGTCAGATTCATCTTTTAACACTTGTAAGGACCTTACAGGATATTCTTTGGGAAAGTTTCTTGGGCAAGAAAAGCCCGTCTTTTAATATTATCCCACACATCCACTGGGCGAAATTCGGCTCCCCTAGAAAAGTTATCAAGCAATGTTCCAATTAGCTTTGGTAATAACCTTGCCCCAGGGATCTCTTGTTTTGACCAGATGGCAAAACCAAAGCCGCTGCTGAGAAAGCAACTTGAGTTGGACAGTTGGTATATCGTTCCAATATCTAAAAGAAAAATGGCTTCTTTACATTATTTATAGCTAATGGTTGGAAATTTGATCGATATCTTGATTGCAATGAGTTGTTTGAAAGGTTAACCTCATATTTAATTATATAGATGGATCTATTAAACATAGATGACTTTGGTCAAGGTCAATGAGTTCTTAGATCAGAACAATCCAATATCATAATTGTAGTTCAGTCACGCGACATGTATCAGGAAAAGTTATGCAATGCATTAGCCGTTCTGAATCTAACATTAAGGCTTGTGCTCCTAGTGTTAACAAAGGAGTCAAAACTGATTTCCCGGTCCTTGATGACGATGAGATCAAATGGATACGGGGCAGAGGTGGTGAACACAATTATATCTACCTCGAACCCATTCTTGTTGTTTTCACACCCCTTGTCCTAAATTTTGAGGAACTATCTGGACAAATCCATGTGTTTGATGGGTCTTTTGTTGAGCCCTCTCAAGGACACATTGCCAATTATGAGGATAACTTTCAGACGACTCTGGCTTTTTAATCCTCAGACCAATCCACTGTTTATTAAACAACTGACCTACATATTCAAGCTGCCATCAAGATTTTTGTCCAATTTCTGACCATCAACTGTAAAGAAGGTAGAGAAGTCATTTCTTTAGATGTTGGAATCATGTATGGACTGGCTAACTTGAGTTGCTCCCTTAGTAGCTGCTCTGGTTCTGCCGTTTGGTCATAAAAAGATATTTGTGGTGCAGGTTGTTTCCAAAACCAATTTAAACATTTCTTGAGAACTTTTCTAGTGAGACCGAATTGCACTCACTCATTTGATGTGCGGCATCATTTTGGAAGGCACGAGCTTTTCTTATTCAAGAAGCTTTATCTGAGGTTCTATAAGGTCCTTACAAGTGTTAAAAGATGAATTTGGCATGAAATGTGTGAGGCCTAGAGAATCTTTTGGTGGTGTTAGAGGTATTGAAGAGGATGTACAAGAAGAGTTTGAGAAGTTTAGGTCATCCTTGGTTAAAATTGATAAAACAAGGAAATACGTCTTCGGTAAATATGATCTGCAAGAAGTTCTGAAGATAGAGGTGCGTCAAAGGTGATGAGGTTCTCTAGTGGAACTTCATAGACCCAAACTACCAAAAGTGAAACTAGCGGACCTATCTGCACAATTTAGTTCAAGGAACAGGGAGATATATGAAACTTTGCTCACCAGCGAATTTTGGTGAGTTCTTGGAAATGAAATCTACGCTAACCTTCCATTTGAAAATTCACGTCTCCATGTGTAGAGAATATCGTTTGGTCATTCTGTCAATAGCAACCTTTTCATCAATGTTAAGGACAAAATATTCAGACCCCTAGCCAAGTCAAAGGCCCTTGGTCCTTTTTTGTATATGTTTGTGAACAAACTTTCTTGACGCCGCTCCACTAAGAAGGCTCGTGCTTCCTCAGCAAATGGTTCACATAACTTCCTCAGCAATGTGGGCAGCAAAAGAGAAGAGACAACTTGGAAAAAAATGCGGCCACTTAAATGGAGGTGAAGGGCATCCAGTGTCGCAAGAAATAGCTCATTGTCATCATATTGAGAATGAGAAGCCCTTAGGATGATGGGAAAGCCTGGAGTAAGGAACTCAAGATGAATAGCTATGATCAAAAGAACCTGAAGAACGAACAACACCATGATGCACCCAGCCAGCCAAGACCAAGTTATCACAAGAGGAGAGCTACTGATGAGATCTACCAAAAATAACTAGAACACACGATCAGCACACAGAGAGGAGCTTGGACGGCTGGATCACTGATAGGAAGATATAGGGAGGCATTGACATTTAACACCAACCAGGCAACCTGACAACCTGTTGACAGTGAAGGGGAATCTGTGTGCAGTGAAACTACCAACCTAATAAGAAACTAGAATGAGATGGGAAAGAGAAACAATGGATCTGCTAGCCAGAACAACGCCAATCCAGTCGTCAATGAAGGGATTCACAAAGTAGCTCCAATGCTAGAGAGGAGGCGATGCAATATGAAACTACAAACAACACGAGCAAGAAAGAACGAAGCCCAATCCATTTTGTCAACCAGAGCAATTCCTGTAAGCTGCAAACATGGGAATCAAGTAACACACGTGCGTATATTCCATCCAAAACAAAGATTTAAAGCATCTATAATTATTATTAAAACTACTATTCTCTCTAAAAATTTAAGTCTTTAGCTTCCCAATGCCCTCATTAAATTTAAAATTTCTAACACACATTTCTTCAAAACCTTTATAATGACACAAATATTTTCAAAACTAAATTATTAAACAACTATCAGTACTCTACTCTCTAAAAAAGTTTAAACTAACTCTTTAAAAATAAAATTTAATAATTAAATTGTGTAATCCTTTCATGGAGCTACATTTCTAATAAACTTTAGGAATGATTGCATTCATACCATTAAATTTTTGCAGATTCTGTCCAATATGGTGTGACATAGTTAGCGTATTCTATCTTAAAACTCCGTTCCTAAGAGTTTGGTGCTGCTTGTAGCCTGTACAGTGTGATGCTGCTTTGCATTTCATGAGAACATTTAATTCAAGTGTTTCAAAAATTGGGATGAGATTGCATACATATCTTATTTACTCATCTGACCATTAAATTTTGATGGATAATAGAGAACAGATTATTACACATTTCAAAAACTACTGCTATAGTTTAATCTTTTTTAATAATCAGTTGAGGATGCGAATTTTATGCATGGGTATGATTTGTTTCTAGTTTAATAAACAACCAAAGGATTTTGTTACGGTACCTTGCTCGGTACCCCTCCACAGTCCCAACACATTAATGCATCTTAACGGAGTGTTAAACTTGAGATTTATTAGTCAAATTATAGTTATAACTCCTTTAAAAACATATATTTGCCTGAAAAAAAAAGAGCTTGGGCTATGAAAAGGGCACCCACCGAAGCAGTATCCATATCCAAATTTGGGCTCTGAATCTGTAAATTACAATGCTTTCAGTGATATGCACGTAATAATCTCTTAAACTAATATATGACATTTGTTAATTGGCACACAATGTGATGAACTTGTCATAATACGTAACAATATAAGTCGACCAGCTACAGATATTTTAAACTTATCAACTTATTCGATTAGCTACACTTTACTTTTGTGCTAATGATGAAACGATGCTAATTCCAATCTGCTTTTGTTCATTCTTAATAGGTGCGAACTGTTCATTACGAATCTTGACCAGTATGTAAAAACTCTGATTTAGCTCTGAGGTATGCGCAGCGATTGCTTTTCTTTCTCTTTTCCTCTGAAATTTATTTTGGTCAAACATCCACTATAATTTATGTTAAATAGGGCTTCATATTTCTGTTTTGTCAACTTTCTTTCAATCTGACTAGAATTCTGTTGGCTTTATTTTAAGAATAACATACATTTATCAGAAACAATTAGACTATGATTTGTATCACAGTTGGTCATCATTTATTTGCTTGACTCATAGATTATGCTGCTTTAAAATAATTTTTTTCAAGTTTATGTTGCACTAATTTTAGACAATCCAAATAAAAAAAAAACCATCCAGGAGCGAACGTTGGATACCTTGTTGACCAAAATGTATTCCTATTTGTTTTATGTTCCTTGATAAAATGATCTTTTTTCAATAGCATAGCTAATATAATGGGTTAGAAAAATGCTTCGATGTTCTCTTCATAGTCCCAACTTTTTTTGTATGCAATTAAATATCTTTAATGTAGTTATAACTATGATTTTAATTAGTGAATCTCAAGTATTATCAGTTTAACATTATATTTAGATGTATTAATTGTGCTAGGGTTGTGGAAAGGGTACCACCAAGCCGAGTACTATGATGAGAATGATGAGCAAACTTCAAGATCATCTACCCATGGAAAGGATCAACGAATAATATTAAAAAAACTGCTGATTTATGAACATCTATATATTATAATATATTTTTGAATGTGTAATTGTAGCTAAGTTCTTTATTAATTATAGTCTTTCTTTTTTCTTGCTAGGGTGCTATGATTATATATTTCTTACTGAAAGCTTAAATTCTTATTAAATCTTTGATTTATTTTTGGAGATATCTACCATATTTCTAGAATAAAAGAAAGCAGCTAATTGCAAGCTGCTCACTGTATTCCTTAGAAATGCCAAAAAGATCATTTTATGCCAACATGCTAAACAAGTTGGCATAAAATGAGCACAAGTATTTGTAAATATCAGAAGAGAAAAATGTTAAGGAATGTATGGAGATCACCTTCACAGTATTTGGCAATAATGAAGATATAACAATAACAATCAAATGTATAACCAGCGGTGCAGCTCTAATGTAATATCAAGTGGGAGATTGTTCTCTTGCAAAGCTTGATTCGATCAGTTCAGGATGTATTGTCGACCTGATCCTCATTTTGTTTGGGGGGAGGGGTATTTTTGTCATTTGTGTTTTGTTGCCATAGCCTTTATACAACTATTGTTAAGTTAGGATTATACGATATCTTTTTGGGTTGCTGTCTTCTCGTATTAAAATTTTTGACATAAATCTGGTATTCTTCATTTTATCTTTCTGTGATCTGTGATTGTATTTCTGTTCTTTTCGTTACATCATAAGTGACAGATTGTAAAAAACATACGGATAATATAGTCTTATAACATACAATTTTAAATAGCCAATGGCTAAGAAGTATTATAAAAGGATAAGCTATAACATTTATTCTATTTTACCTAAAGATTATAGCCATCTCTTAGTTAGCAGAAATCTCTAGTTTATCTAAAATTTGAAGATAGAGAATCCATAGTTTATATAGAAAAATGAAGTGGGGAATATGCCGATGTGTATTGAGATAATTCACAAGTAGCAATTCTCTTTAACTATATGCAAATGCTTTTAAATAATATATACGAGAGATCGTTGTGCGGTTTGACTCTCTGCACGGGTTTCTTAAAGGGAGAAGAGATGAGATTTCGTGTGTTTTTGACTATTAATTGGTGCTGAAGTTGAATCTTCGTGAACATAAATATGTGATCGATGATATTTGAATTTTTAATATACTTAACACTAAGGTTTGAACCATTACTGTGCTAAAACATAATAAAGCATATTCTGTATACATGTACTTTTTTTTTCAATACAGAAGAACTGTATATTCTGCATGTTCATGGAGGACTCACGAGTGAGCCTCAACTCTCAATTCAGAATATAAATCATATTTAATAATATATATATATATATATTAAATATTTATAGGGACGGAGAGAGAGAAGAGTCACGGGTGCCAATAAAGCTGCGCTCGTGACTCCGAATGCCAAATGCTCGTATTTGTAGCTTTTGGACGAATTGAGATAACGACAGAATTCTTTCATCTTGTTTGTTTCTTTTAAAATAATAATAAAAAAT
This sequence comes from Gastrodia elata, assembly GCA_016760335.1. Taxonomy (NCBI): domain Eukaryota; kingdom Viridiplantae; phylum Streptophyta; class Magnoliopsida; order Asparagales; family Orchidaceae; genus Gastrodia; species Gastrodia elata. Next base: position 16,658,469 of record CM028677.1, on the reverse strand, counting down.
TACTTTTTGCTACATTTATATTATCATATACATATTAAAAAAAAAAATATCGTGAATCATATGCGTAAATATATGATTGATGCAATTCACTTTTTGCTTAAATCAATATGTAAGGAAAAAAAAAACTTTCAAGTGGAGTCACGAGTGAGTCAATCTTGCTCGAAATTTTTTTGAGTTGATTTTGAGTCTAAGTTGACTCACTCGGTTCAAATCTCCTCTTCTTTAGTAATTTTATTCTTATGTTTATATATTGACTCGGCTTAAATTCAATAGTAAATATATTTTGTATGCTTCTTTAGCAGTTGGTAAGTTGTGATGGAGATGTCATATATTCGAATCCCTCTCATTCAACTTTATAATTAGTTTCTTCTTCTCTGATTTTGGGTTAGCTCGAATCGAAGCATTTAAAGTCGAGTAGGCTTGACTCAAAATAGTCCGGGTTCAAGTTGGATTTCGAGCCGAGCTAAACTCGAAATTTCAAGTGCGAGTTTAAATTGACTTGATCGAACTTGACTCAATTCTAGCCCTACCTAACAGTCATTTCAGAGCCCCAAAAAGTGTGCTATATGCCTTAAGTCTCATACATCAACCAGTCTTCCTGGAATGGGAAAAGATATCGTCGTATCATCGGCACAATCTCACGAGAGCTTCGTTGGATCTCGTGGATTCGTTGTAATTATAGACGATATGACATTCTCAGTGAACTCACTGGGATTATAGGTTATAGTTGATGCAGCGGTTTTGGGTGGATGTGATGTTGAGTTTTGAGACGGTGCAAATTTGGTATCCACAATTTGTTGCACATAAATGGTGATTGATATTGGGTGATCATAATTAGGTCTGCTTCTAAGACAAAAATTTATAAAAAACTTATTGTGGCACGATGGTTAGGGTTCTTAAAATTAAATAAATTTACAATAATTTATAAGCTCAATTTATTATAAGCTTATTCAAATTATTTTTAATTTTAACTATTTTCACTTTTGCTTAAATTTTAATTAATTTTTGTTGACATTAAACTAGAAAAGTTAAGCTACATTGCCAAATTATTTGGGAGCAGTTAATATGTAATGCTAAATTAATCTATACTCGAAATGAACATATATTGTTGTTATAAGAATTGTAAGTTCATAAGTATTTTTGTCCAATAAAAGCTGTATGCTTTATTTTCAAATATACTGCTCCTCCCATTTTGTCAAATTATTATTACTCACAATTAATGTGATCTTTAAATATTTATCATTTAAATAAGTTTTTTATTTACTAGTACTTATCTTTTTATTAAATATTTAATTACAGATTTAACTTTATAATCTATCATATTATCTATATATATATATATATATATATATATATATATATATATGATATACATCTCCTTTGGCTCTGTGCATGGAGATTTAGGGCTCCTTCCTTGTCGGCCGTTTGGCCGGCTCGTTTGGGACTCTTCCTCCAGGGTCCTCCAGCTGCTGCCTTTTCTTCCCCTTTGTTTTATTATGTTTTTTTTTTTTTTTTCTTTTTTACGGGTTCTTGATCCGCCATGGCTTCTTATGGCTGATTCTCATAACGTTAGATCATTTCGTGAGGTGCTGGAAGGTATTGATTAAACCTATTTCGTGTTTTAAAGGTGGTCCGACCCTTCGTTTCTCTGATGCTGAAACTTTTTTGCTAGCAGCCCCTTTCGACCTTACCCTTGTCGAGGAATTTTCCCGTACTAAGCCCAGCTTTGCTCTAGTTCAAAGATTTATCAATCGCTTAAAACTTGCGGGTCCTGTAATCATCCGTTCGTAAAGTACTATTCTGAATTAGATTATGCCCGCATGTTCTCTAAAGGCTCTTATGATATTAATGGTCACACTATAAAACTTTTCAAATGGAGCCCGTATATTGATGTCTAATTTGATGCGCCTATTGCCCCTGTTTGGATTAACTTGTCAGGATTACTTTTGCAATACACCTCTAAAGAGGTGCTTTTTAATGTCGCTCAAGCTTTTGGTAAGCCCCTGCATTTTGACAGAAATACTGCCACCCAACGTAACTATGCGACGCCATGTTTTAGTGGAGGTCAACTTAGAAAATATCCCTCCGGATAAAGTTTGGCTTGGTTCGGAAACTAAAGGATACTTCCAAAGTGTTATTTATGAAAACATGCCATCTTATTGCTCGCACTGTAATACAATTGGCCATAAACCCTCTTCATGTCCTCACTTAAGAGAGAACCCAACTCACACCACTTTGGCTATTATTGATAATATCACCAACACTGGCATTCTAAATGTTGGCGATAACGTTATCATTAATGATGTCAATAATGACAGCATTAATGTTGACACTCCCCTGGAAATTGCTGAGTTTACAAATGGTAGGGAGTTGGTTAAAAGTTTATCTGCCATTACTGAGAACGTCGTTGCTAAGTTGTCCATCGATATAAATTTACATGCTAATGTTTGTACTTTGTCTTCTATTACCAATAATATCAATATTGCTAATTTTGAAAAGGCTGAAATCCTTCCTTATAATAATGTTGAAATGTCTATTCTTGCTGGAAATGCTCATAATTTTAATTGCAATACCATTATTACTGAATCTGTTTCTTTAGTCAAGGAGGTGAACGTTTTGCATAATACGATTGGCAACTCTGAATTGACTAATGCCCGTTTGTTGTTGGATGGAAATGCTGAATCGGTTGGTCACGTTAGTACCGGTAAATCTAATGTTATTTGTATCAACAATTTTGCAGTTAATTATAGCTCCAATGTTGGAAAGGCTGATTCTGTTTTTCCTGTCAATGCTGAAATTGATTTTTTTGCTAACGTTGAAAAGTCTGATATTGAAAATGCTAATGTTGAAGTTACTGATTATGATAATTTTGAAAATTCTGATATTGTCTTCCCTGCTAATGTTGAAAATGTTGATGTTGAAATTGCTGAGCTTGAAAATATGGATATTGAAAATGCTGATCCTGCTTGCCATGTAACTGTTGCATGTGCTGATATTGAAAATGTTGACATTATAAATACTGCTTGTCATGTTAATATTGTTAATGCTGATATTTTATATGCTGCTCATCATGTCAATGCTGATATAATTATTGATCCTGCCTGTCATGTAAGTGCTGCAAGGGCTGATATTGAAAATGTTGATATTGTAAATGCTGTGAATGAAAATGCTAATGTTGAAATTGCTATTGATTTGGTCTCAATCTCTTCAAATCACATAACAAATTCCACAGGGTCTTCATCTAGTGAAATTGAAAGGGCTCATAAATTCTTTAACACTAGTATGACTATTTTAGCTCCAAACACTGCTTTAATTAAAAATGACAAAGCCACAAAAATGTTGGTTACCAGAAACAATCCTGATAATGAATTCCTTCTAATTGGTCAATTAAAATGCCCTCAATCCCTTTTAAAACATGAGAAAGCCATTATCCAAGTCATAGCTAAAGATTCACCCCATTTTCTTAGCTCTAATAGGTTTAATCCCATTGCTTGTTTAGAAGAAAACTTTGGCGCCACTAAAATGAAAAGTTTAGATCAAATCATGAAAAAACTTCCAAAATTTAACATTACTAAACAGAAGTTTCATCTCGGACCTTCTTTTGTTTCCCAATGAACATTCTCTGTTGGAATATTAGAGGATTGGGCAGCCTTTCCTCCAATAATTATCTCAAACACCTAATTTATGAATAAAAAATTGAAATTGCTGCCATCTTTGAACCCAAACTCTAAAATAATGCTTGTACCAAAATTCAACATTTTCTAAACTATGAGAATTGCACTACTTCTCTTTCTAATAAGATTTGGATCTCTTGGAATAACAATTAGAAAATTGAAATTATTAATCAATATGACCAAGCTATCCACTTGAAAGTCGCTAATCAAAATTTCAACTGCATTATCACTTTTGTCCATGCTAACAATCTTAGAAGTGATAGGCAATACCTTTGGAATTTTCTAAGAAATTGTCCTCATACTAATCTCCCGTGGCTTGTTGGCGGGGACTTTATTGTGGTCCTTAAGCAGAGAGAGTACAAGGGCTATGCTCTCAACCACTTGGCCTCGGCCTTTGATTTTATCTCTGCTCTCATCGACTGTGGTTTAGACGACTTCAATTACACTGACGCTCCTTTCACTTGGTCTAATGGTAGGAAATTCTCTTGCCTTGACAGATTTTTATTGAATAATGCTTGGTGTAATCACTTCCGAGATATTAAAAACTTTTCTCAAAATTCCTTGAATTCTGATCACAAACCTATCTTTATATGCTCTAGTAATCCCCCATCTTGAATCAATAAATCCCTTATGTTTCAATTGTTCTGGTTGAAAAGATTGGATTGTTTGGATGTTATTCGGCCTTCCTGGATTAAAAATTCTAGCTCCTATAGTCTCCCTAGACTTGTCAAAAAATTCAAACGTCTTCGAAAAGCTCTAAATGTCTGAAATCATACCGTGGTTAGCAACATTTTTACTAATGCTACCAAACTTGAAAACCTTGTGAATAACTTAGAAAGTTTATTTGAAGAACAGCCCACTGACGATAATAAGATAAAATTCTCTAAAGCTAGGGTTAATCTTATTCAATGCTACAACAATATTGAAACTTTTTGGAAACAAAAAATGTAGCATTCGTTGAAAACTTTAAGGTGAAAAATACCAAATTTTATCATAGTTGGGTTAATAAAAGATGCTCTAAAAGCAAAATTCATGCGATCACCAATGAGGATGGCTATATTCTTTCTAACAATAAGGAAATCCAAGATTCGGCCATTAATTATTTCTCCAAAATTCTTCCAGCTGATCCAAATCATTCTAATGCTGTTTCTTTGTGCCCTCTTGATTCCATCATTTCGAAAAATGACAATCTCTCTTTAATCGCTATGCGTTCGAATGATGAAATTTGGAAGGTTATTAAAGATCTTAAGCATAATTCGTGTCCCGGCCCTGATGGGTTTTCTGGGGAACTCTTTATCAAAGTTTGGGATATTGTGGGAGAAGACCTTTGCAATGGAATCAAAGAATTTTTCTGTAACATTCCTTTGCCAAAAAATTTTACTCATTCCACTATCACTCTGTGATGACCCACTTAAGTAGTAATAAAGTAAAACTCTTAAACATCGAGGCGCCTTTTCAGATAATGGTGGAGTTCTTGATAAGAACTCCAAAGTTAAGCGTGCTCATGTGGGAGCACTCCCAGGATGGGTGACCTACTGGGAAGTTATCTTATGAGAGAAAAATCGTGAGGCCTTTCAGATTAAAGCGGACAATACCTTGGTGCTTAAGAGTTTGTGTTATTATAAATAGTATCAGAGCAAACCATAGGGTGTCAGATAGGAGCTAAGTATCATACAGGGCAAAGCACCACTTCATGTGAGCAGCCTCTTGAACTCATGATGGTTAAGGTGCTACATGGTTGTGGGTACCTCTTGTGCCTGTAGGGGTCACCTCTAGTCCTGTCTACCTAATAGATGGTTCTTGGATCTGTGTGTAGATACTGATGAGGACGTCAGTTATTTAAGTTGGGGAGATTGTGATGACCCACTTAAGTAATAATAAGTGAAACTCTTAAACATCGAGGCGCCTTTTCAGATAACGGTGGAGTTCTTGATAAGAACTCCAAAATTAAGCGTGCTCATGTGGGAGCACTCCCAAGATGGGTGACCTACTAGGAAGTTATCTTCTGAGGGCAAAACCGTGAGGCCTTTCAGGTCAAAGCGGACAATACCTTGGTGCTTAAGAGTTTGGGCTGTTACACACTCCTATCCCAAAAGTTAATGCCTCACCTGGTGGAGTCAATTTAGACCCATTAGTCTCTGTTCCTCGCTTAACAAAATCATATCCAAAGTAATCGCTAATCATTTAAAAGAGGTAATTCCTAATTTAATAAAAAAAAACCATAGCAGTTTTATCCCTGGGAGGCACATTCAAGAAAACATCCTTGCAACGCAAGAATTGTTCCACTGCCTTAATAAAAAAAGCAGAGGGCATAACCTTATTCTCAAATTGGACCTTCAAAAAGCCTTTGATAAGCTGGATTGGGGCTTTCTTTTAGAAATGTTACATGCTTATGACTTTAATAACTCTTTCATCACCAAGATCAAAAACTTGATCTCTAATATTTGGTTTTCAATCTTGATCAACGATGTTCCTGCTGGTTTCTTCAACTCTTATAGAGGGATTAGACATGGTGGCCCTATATCTCCTATCCTGTTTAATCTTGCTATAAATTATTAGTTTATAAACCTCAATAAAAATTTTCTGATGGACAACAACCTTCACTTCAAAATTGGAAGCAATCTCCTTGTCTCTCATATGGCCTACGCTGATGATTTCATTATCTTCTCCAATGTTGATAAAAGAAACATTACAAAGATTAAATCTTTACTTAACACGCTTGAGAAGGACTCTGGGCTTAAGATCAATTGCCTTAAATTTAACTTCTACATTAATCATAAGGCCAATTCAAACCTAAAATATTTTATCACTAATAAACTAGGTTTCATAGAGGGCAAAATTCCTTGCAACTATCTTAGCATTTTTATCTTTAAAGGCCCTAATAAAAATATAATCTACCATGGTCTAATTGATCAAATTCTAAAAAGAATCTGCAGTTGGGAGAACAATTATCTATCCCAAGGAGGTAGACTCACTTTGATCAAATACATCCTTAACACAATCCTGCATTACTTGCTTGAAGTCACCACTCCTACCAAGACTACTATGTCTAAAATTAATATCATATTCAACAAATTTCTTTAGGTTCATAACAAAGGCACTAAATTAATATGGACCAATTGGGAAGATTTGACCTTCCTTTTTCAGGAAGGTGGTTTTGGCATGAGGAACCTTGAGGCTCTTCATAATGCTAATTCTTCCAAACTTTGGTGGAATTTATAACCAAAAGTAATATTTGGGTAGATATTCTTAAAGCTAAATATTGTGCCTCCACGCATCATGTGCTTGTTTCCAAGAAAATCATGAACTCTATAAATTGGAATAGAATGTTGGAGAATAGAAATCTCATGGAACAACTAATTGATTGGAACAAACTTGACCCTTCTTCCTCCTTCTGGTGTGATTTCTGGTGCGATCTCGACCATCTCCATATGTTTTGTAACCCTATCCTTCCTAAGCTTACTCTTGGTGATTGCTTTAATGCAGATAATTCCTGGAACAACAATCTCATTACTTCCATCACTGATCCTAGTATTCATGAGACTATGATTAATTCCATCCCTAACATGGAAACCGAGAAGCATGCCATGTATGATATTATCCTCAATGATAAATCTAACCTTCATCTTGCTTGGAACATTCACAGAAAGCATAAGAGTACTAATTTTAAACCTTGGTTTTGACATAATAACATCCCTACCCTAATAAGCTTATTCATCTGGCAGATCCACCTTAACTATATTAGTGTTGATGAAGAGCTTATCAAAAGAGGCTTTCATCTTCCCTCCAAATGCTGCTGCTGCCATTTGCTCACTGCCAGTACTGAAAGTGTAATCACTTATTCTTCAACAACGCCTTTGCTCAGTCTCTTTGGAATACTTTCAATATTATTAAAATCAACAATCAGGTTGTTGCTGATCTCCCTTCCCTCATTGACCATTGGAATTCTAACCCCTTTAATATTAAGAAGCTGCTCATTGTCAATGTAACGACCCTTGGTCATTATTAAGAAAGGCGCTAACTTCCCCGCCAATCCTAATTATTCGTTAACGTCGTTACATTCTATCAACACCCGCAATTTTCTATTTTCTATTAGTTTTTGCCGCTGAAATTGGTTTGGACTTTATAAACCGCTAACGATTCCCAATCATTGTTATTAATCTAGTTAAAAAAAAAAATTTAGACACGTAATTGTTACCTGTCAACTTCCAATTTGCCGCCACTTGCAAGAAACGGCGCCTCTATAAGGCGCGAAGTCTCACGAAAGGAGGCGATGCTTCGAAAAGGAGGGAGAGTCGAATGCATATATAGGCAGACACAGCCAATGACACCCGCACATTTTCACTATCGCAACTCCCGCTCTCTGTCTCCTCCCTCGCCTTTCTCATCTTCAGACGCAGCGACGAGACCGAGTCGACAGCGCCTTCGACGCAAGCAAGAGATGCTGCTGTAGTCTCGGAAGCCCCCAACGAAGCTGCAGACATTGACGTAAGCGGCGACGATGCAAGCCCTCGCCACAGCCGTAGCCTTCGGAATCTCCCAACGCAGCCGCAGTCCCTTGACAAGGACGAACCCAGCCGCGGCCGCAATCTTCGACGTCTTCGAGCCACTCCGATTCCTGACGAGTCTGTGATGCCTATCCCAGTTGATGGAGATGTCCTACGCCTGCAATACTACTCCCGCCCGATCCTAGCTCACCGACCGAGGCCGTCTCATCCGTCGGCAAGCTGTTCGACTTCATTCCACCGAAGCCTTGCTCGACATTTCTGCGCCCGGTTCTCGTTTTCTGGAGAGGCATCTGATTTTATAAGGTATATCTGATTACAATAGCTGAAATGCATTTATTATGAACCTTAATATTGTATTAGGTAGACATTGATTTGTGTTAAGAAATTTCCATTTCAACTTTAGGATTTATAAGAGTAGGCTGCAAGATTTATATGCTACTAGTTAAGCTCAGTCATCCTAATGTAAAATAAATGAGGAATTGTTAAATCCTTAGGTTAGACAATGAAGATGGTTTGATGTACATAGAGGAGTAGTCTTAATAATAATACTTGAATATAATTGAAGATTAGAAAATCTGATTGTAACTACTTCTAAGAGTTTGATTTCAACTAGAAGCTTTAATTTTGTGAAAGAGCCTAAGCAATTACCGAAAGATCTTATAACCTTCAAGTAAGAAGTAATGGTTGTTATGAACTACACTTATATAGATAATACGATCCCCACCATAGCAATAAAGTAAGCAAAGAAATAGTAGGCTGAATTCTTGGAATTTGAAAATGATCATTTTGGCAATAAGAAATATTTGAATGTGTTTACTGAACTTGGTTGAAAGATGGACAATTGTCCATTTCCTTGCATGCAAATTATCCTTAGATGCATCATAATAAGCTCACCACTCTATATATGCATAATTAGACAATATATCTCTTTGAAAGCTTAAATGGATGGTTCAACAAATTCTTAGGTTTACCAGCATGTATTATTCTTTATGTAGCAATAATTTACGAATGTGCATGTGGCAAATCAGTCCTATAAAGAAGGTGTATAATAAAGATCATTAGATATCAATCTCAAGCTAACTTATGTTTAGAGTGTGATTTATGCACTTAAGAATTAATCAAATTAGCAACCTCAATTAATCAAATTTATGTATCATATTTACTTAAGATCCATTGTAGTTTTAACTAACACGGCCAATAAGGAATTTGTGAAAGAAAAAAGGGATATAGAACTTGGAAATTTAGTCCAAGAAATGAGCATAAAAAATTGATAAAAATTTGCATTAAGCCATATGAAGTCTAACAATTTTAATACAACACATTGAAGTCTTATTCTATTAAACTATACTTATTTATTATCCTAAAGGAAATAAGGGGAGATTAGTTAAATCAAAAGGGCATAAGAAATATAAATTCATAAAACTAAGACAATAGCTAAAAATCCAAGATTTAAGAGTAAAAGTATATGTTTTAGTAGAAAAACATCATTGCCTAAAGACTAATAAACATAACAAATTTAATGTTTTCAGACGCATTCGCTTCATAAGTACTCTTCAGGAATTTAAATACCAAGGTACAATTGATTTTACTATTTACACTTACATGCTTTTATTGCCGCTTTAGCACCACTTTGAGCTTTGTCCTTATTAGTGAAATGAAATGTTATTGAATGCCAGAATAATGTCATGAATGAATTGTATATGTTATGTCTTGTGAATGTATGCAAGGGTTCCGAAATGGCGGTTTATTAGGTTAGGGACGGAGCTAGTCCATCGGGAGCTATAAGGGTGTCATTTGGAGCCTTTGAGGGGGCCCAGATGAAGGAGTTGCTCTTATTTGAACCCAGCCTCATGGTTCTGTATTTGCTCAACAGAACTGCTAACGTTGCTTCATGAAATCAAGACATGTACATACAAACAAGCATGCATGACACTTATTATATGAAAGGTGATAGTATTATGGCAAGCAAAATGTTTAATTTGCGGGATTATATTTTTCTTGCTAACCTTTTTATTTCCTGCAAAATTTCCTATCTTCCACTTTTCGCTTTTGCTAAGTATAACATATAAACATCTTTGTACTTAATATATGTATTGAGGCATTATTCTTATAATGTTAGGTCAGGTGCAGTTGTAGGAAGTTGAGTTAGCATAAAGAATATTCAAAGTACGGCGGTGTGGCATTGGCACATAATTTTTGATTCATGGATTAAAAGTTAAAAACATTTATTTATATTGACTTAGTTTGTAATAATCTGGATATTGTATTCTTTAATTTGAATGATTGGCTAGCTTATTATGTTGCATGGCTCTATTGTTTAAATTATGTCCAAAATGCTATTTTTCTCTTAACTGTCAATATGATCATGCGGGAATGTACCCAAGGGTAGTTGGGTTGATACTTAACCTAATCCAAGGGGCATTACAGTCAACCTAGTTAATGCATTTATTATTTGAAACATTTGGTCTGCCTGTAACCTCAAAAAATATTAGGATGAGGATTTGAATTTACACAAATCCAAAATGAATATTATTAAAGATGTGAATTCAATCCTTACCATTTTTCCAAAGAATTTTTTTAGTTGGAAAAACATTAAGAAAAATGCCTTACTTGACTTCTTCAAAGCTAAAGAATAATGGTGGCTCATTCTGGTTTGTTCTCTTATTTGTTTGCTGCTTGCTGTTACCTTTTCTTCCGGCTCTTCTTTGTTAAATTGATGCTTGGTGGTCTACCTGCTAGTGTGCTGCTGGTATGCTGCTAATTTGCCAACCGATATTTTTGCTGGTAAGCTGCTGATATGCCCGCTGATGTGCTGCTGGTATCCCTGCTGGCATGTTGATGGTGTGCTGCTGTACTTGCTAGAATGCCTGCTAATGTGCTACTGTTGTTTGGTATGCAGCTGGTGTGTTGCTGTGCCTAATGGTATGTCTTAGTCTGTATATCTTTTTATTATGCGAAATAAAATCCTGCTGAGATGACTTTTCCTTATATATATATTATAAAAGTGTTCATATTTATATCTAGAATTGAAACAAAGGCATTGCCATGAGCCACTTTACATTTCATTGTGATGTGGCTCATGGCAATGCTTTTACTTCAAATTCAGATTTAAATATGAATACTAATACCGAGCCTCAACTATGGCACCCCAGCCCCGCCGTAGTCCTGCTAACACTTAAGTTAATATGATTACGGTGAAGTGGTCACCAAACGACAAGTTCCTCATTTATAGTCAGATTAGGGTGAAAGGTTTTCACCATAATCTTTTATAACTAAGGAATTTGCCATTAACTAAGAGCTTTTCACAAAATGATAATACATAAATTATTCAAAGTGTGGAAGCAAGAAACATACACATCCATTTCACCATAATTAAGAAAGTAAATACATTTAACTCAGAATAAATATGCAGTAAAAGAAAATACAAACATAACCTTTATTATTACAATATTTAAAAGTTTAACTGAAATAAAAGGAAAACACTCAGTCTCACTCACAAATAAGAAAGAAAAGCTAAAGATCTTCGGCAGTAATACGCTATTCCTCCTGAACAAGCTCTTCAGAAGGCCCAACTACCTCAAACATATTTGAATCCGCCATTGTCGGTTTCACAATGATAGGGCCCCAACAAAAAAAAAAAATCTAATTAGACAATTTGCTTAAGTACATTTTAGGCTGATATTAATTTCAAAATCTTTTAAGATATCACCTTTAACTTAATGACTAAGCAAGCATAAATAGGTGCAATAAGTCATGAAAGAATAAGGGAAAGTTATAAATAATATATTTATAACTTAAGCAAAAAAGAAGTAAAGCACATACCTCTATCCAAAGCTATAACAAGATTAAGCATTTATATAAGTATAAAATAACTGTAAATACTAAAAAAAAACTTATTCTAACATGCTTATGATCATATAAAATTATGTAGATTAATATATAAAGTAAAATGAACTATGATACATATAAGTAAGCAAGCAAGACTAGCATCCTAACATATGTAAGTAAACAAACAAGTACTAAACCGTAGTAAAGATAAGCACGAAGCAGTAAAGAAAAAATAATATGTAAAATTTATCATTCAGAAGAATTGGCTAATAAGCTACTGAACTGTAACTGAGCTAAAATGTATCATGTCATAACAGTTAGCCTTTCTGGGCTAAGATAGAAAATTGTATCATGCATATTACTTAGCTTCTTAAAGCCAGGGCATAAAATTGTACTGAACTGAAGAGGTAGAAAATACTTTAATGCAAAAAATTTTAGTTATTTTACTTTACTTTTGTGGACACGTTCAGAAGTAGCCGGGGAGTCAAGCATGTCTGCAAGACTAAAGCGGGTTCCAACTTAACATAACTCTCCTTAATGAGTACGTGTTAAGTAATCTTTATTTCTCCTTACCACCTATCAATTAGCAGTAAAAATGCACAAATATCCGTCCAGAAATGAACCAAATGCAAGTGTTATCCTAAATTTTTATATTTTCTTTTTATGCATCAAAGTATCTTATACGATATGGTCAATGTGAAAAGGCTCAAAATACAAAGAATGCAAAGCACAAATTCAATAGTAAGAAAGAGACTACTAAATGTATGTGATATCTGTTGTTATTTATTTTATCCATTCTGACTATTCTAAGTTTATACAAGCTCAGGATCTCCAATATCTTACTATCTAGTATAAACTCAGATTTACAGCCTTATAAGATTAAAAGTAATTATAATTGATTATGTTATAATGGAATTCAATCAATGACGCTTACAAAAGTTAAATAATTAATCAATCACCTTTATTTATAATTTCCATCAACCCAAACTAATCTTGATTAAGATAAATCAAAATTGAGGGATTAAGAATTAAACTCTAAATATTAGGGTTTAATCACTTAATCCAAAGATGATACTAAAGGTTATAGTTTAAATCCCAATTCTCACAGACTAAAGATTAAGATAATCCTATTAAGCAAAATCAGAAATTAATAGGATGGATCTTTAAACTTAGTCTAAAGTTAAAATACAAAATAATCATAAATAAATGATAAACTTTTAGAAAGCTATAAATTAAAGGTTTCATCCATTGAATAACCCATTAACCCAATGAATGAATTCTAACATAATTCTATGCCTAATTCCTAAAAAAGAGGATCCTAAGGTTAAAGAAAAATTCTAAGGAAAATTCCTAATGAATGACTTAGGATAAGAGTAAATAATTCAAGCATTGATATTAATTAATCTTAACTATCTTCACTTTCTTCACTTTTTATGATCTAGATATCTTATGGAGGGTAAAAGGTGAGCTAGATTCACCTTAAGAGACTTATTTAAAAGACTTGAGAAATTTTAATAGGATTTTAAGATAATTTAAGGAGTCTAAACATTCTAAATTGATCCTAAAATAGTTATATTACTAATTTTAGTGATTAAATTATGATTATAAGGTTTGAGGATACTTAAACTTAAATTTGGGCAAAATGACTATTTTGCCCCTACTTAAGAGTCTAAAATACTACTTTTTGATTTAGGGCTCCAAATTGAAATTCATTGATGTAAAGTGATTACTTACTGTCTAATATGAAGATAGACAATAAGCACATTAAATTTGGATAAGGATTAAGCCTTGTGAGCTCAATTTAAAATTTTTAGCTCATAAGGGCAATTTCATAATTTTACTTGGTGAAAACGGAAACAAATTTAGTCAATTTATTGTTATTTACTATCTAAAGATTCCATAGAACCTAAAATTACTTAATTATTGAATTATGATATCTATTGATCAAGTTATACCCATTCAAAAATATAACTTTCTCAAATGATGTCTAAATTCAGTAAACTTAGTGGTTATAGATTCTTTATAACATACTGAGTATTATGTTTGGGAGTAGACCAAATTTGGATTTTATTTGATTAAGTTATAAGCTAATTAATTTCTAGGGTAATTAGGATAAATTAGAAAATCTACTCATCAAAAACTAAATTTTATTATAGTTTATTGGATGGGCCCACCTCTTGATTGCACTACGAAATCGGGCCAGGGATTTAATCGCGGGTCCGCCCGATTTCGCCCGGCCCAAACTGTAATCCTTTAACTCCCGATGGGTCACCCTATTCTAGGTCGACGCACAGGGCTCAACGATGCACAAAACGAAGGTAAAAGAAACCTCTAGATCAGATCCATCCAATGGACCCTAAATTTTGAGTATTGGAGCATTCTAGCACCCCTAACCATGATGCCATAAATCCAGTCAAACGGGCTTCGACTGATCTTGATAGAACGGTTAGCGGAAAATTAAGGCTTTATCGGCTTATTTGAATTCGATGGAGCCGCAAAATTAATCGAATCTATCAATGAAATAATCGCACACAAAAATATCAGCATTAAGATTGCAATTGGTTCGAAAGGGAGGGTCAATACCTAAACTTTTGCGAGATGGGAGCTTCGGGACAGAACCGACGGGCCTAATTTACCTAATCCATGTTTCAACTAGTGAGAGCCCTGAACTAAATAGCGAAAATGGAGTTAAGATCTTTTCAGAAGCGGCAGCTTACAACGGTTGCGAGCTACACGCGACGGTTCTCTGCCGCGTGTACCCCATGCACCGCGATCGCGATCTAAACGGGGAAGAAGCGTGCCAGCTATCCGATCTGAGCGTTGGGACGATCGAACGATGCTAGATCGTGGCGTTCGCATAGACTGCTGAGAGAGCCGTTAGACAGATGACGTTAAGGATATTTAATAAATGAAATTAATAAATAATAAAATGCAATTTTAATTAATTAAAAATAAGCTAATAAATGAGCCCAGAAAATTTCCAATAAATCACTCTTAGCTAATTGAGGGGTGATGAACACAACGGCGAAGTCGAATTTTGATTTCGATGAGTATTTATTTTTCTTATTTTTCGGGGTATTTAAATGTATTAAAATATTCGACAAAAATCCATTGACTTCCAATTGCCTCCAAAACTTCACCTCTAGCTAATTTGGGGGTGATGAGCACAATGGAGAAGTTCAATTTTTGATATGATGTCAATTTATATAGGTCAAATTATTGGGTTTTTGAAATTCTCAAAATCAAAATTTGATCTATTTGACACCTGATTTGGACCAAAACTTTATGGTGATGTTCTAATGACTTATTAAGGGTATTAGAACTATGATCATTACCTGATTTAGTCCTAATTGGCCAGAGTAACAACCTAGGATTGTTACATCAACATTTCTCTAATAATGATGGGGATATTAATTATGCTCAAGTTCATAATGTTGATACTATTGAGAATGTTGAGGCTAATGCTATTATTTTAAATGAGGTTTTGGAGTTTGATGGTAGTGTTTTAAATATGGATAACACTACTATTTTTAATAAGGTTATGAAGGCTTTGGAGGCTAATACTATTGCTTTAAATGAGGTTGATGTTACTTTTTTTATAGTGAGGACCTGGAAGCTAGTGTTATTATTGAAAACATCCTTATTGGATACAATGAGGAGGGTGCAACTTTTCTTAACGAAAGATGGCATTTGAGGGATGAGGTTCCCCAAATTGGAAAAATCAAATTAGCAAAATCAAATGATAATTGTCAATATTATTAATGTCGACGTCCTTTGAAGTCTTGATATTTTCCATAACATTGATGAAATCAATGTATCATATGTTCAAAACTTTGTATACCATAAGCCTATTGAAGTTGATTAGGGCCTTATTTATGAAATTGATGTTATTGAGCTATAGGGTAGTTATAATATTTGTAGATAGCTATTTGCAAGAGAACTTGAAGAAATCTGTCTCCTCAATAGGAAGGTGTAAAAGCTATGGTGTGCTCAAGGAAAAACACATGAACAACTTCATCTTCTAAAATTTTTCGAGATTTTGAACTTCATCTTCTTAAATTTTTCGAGATTTTGAACCTTATATTATAATAACAATTAAAATTTGTGTCAAATGAGGAAATTTTGTTGGAGATGGTTGTTGATAAAAATGATAATCAAGAAAAGTGTAATAACAATATTTTCTTTTAAAAGTCGATCAAGAGATCCTTAGATATATGGAAGGCTTACTTTGGGTCTTTTAATAGTAATCAATGAATATTATGTGCTAGAATATATGGGGTGTTGGTAACACCTCTTCAAAAAATATCTATTTCAGCAGATTATGAAACCAAATGGATGTTGGCAAAGTAAAAAAATATTGTTAGGTTTGCGAAAATTGATAATATCAATTCTATTGTTTCTAATTAAATTTGAGTTTTGTGGAAAGAGATGTGTCAAGTAGAGATTCTAAAAAAATTTAATCATGCTATCCACATTAACACTCCCAACAATTCCTTTGAATTTATTGCTACATTTGTCATTGGGTGATTTAAGAACTGAAAGAGCTTAGTTATGGGCTTTTCTTAGGGCTTATAGTAGTAGAAATCTTATTTGGATTATGTGGGAGATTTCAATGTTGTCTTACAATAATGCATATGATTTTTTTTCAGATATACTTACAGCTTTCTTGAAATACATGAGTTTTTGTAGCTTGTCTAAGATTATTTTAGCTCTTTAGAATAATTGCAAGCATCTTCAGAGACAAGAACTTTTATTTAATCTTTATTTTTTTTAAGTCAATGGAAGACAATTTAATGTAGAAATTTTATTGAAATAATATTCTTCGAATGATCTTTAAAGACAAGAATATCCTTCACTGCAAAAATATTAGGAAATTGAGAAGCTCAATATAGTTATCTAAAGAGAAATAGGATGCTAATTCATTATAAGTACGCCCATGAAAATGTGCTGTGAGCATTGAGTTGTTCAATTTCTATGAAGGGTGTCATTTTGTAAATATACTACCGGATATAAAATCTCACTCTTCGAATGGCTAATGGATGAATAGCAGTGGGAGTGCATGTGGATCAATATCTCCTATGCAACATTCCCATGTGTCTATTCATGAATCATTATTTAGCTTTCGTTTAAATAGATTTTAGTATTATCCTTACACATTAAATCTTTGCGTATCCAAATTCAACATCAAAATGGTGCCTAAAATCCTACCAAACTGAGCTTAATTCATGGGAAGGTAAATAGATTGAAGATACTTTGCTGTTTATGGTGGCACAATTTGAGCAAATGCTTTGACCTATGTTCCTAATCAATTTAATAAAGAAGTTTTAAAAAAGACTTCTTCAAATTTTTGTTTTAATTATTATAATAACGTCTGTATAAAGTTTGTCAAATCTTATTTTGAACATAATATAATAGGATTAGGTTAGAAAATTCCTAAGATTAGTGAATGCTTAATTAATATATTGAGCATTGTTAATAAATATCAAAAGAAGGTTGATAGTCTTTAATGAAATATTGATTAATTTTAGATTAATTTGGATGAGAAAATTTCAAGGGTGCTAATTATTTGGAAGTGAAATGATAAATAATTATATGAACATTTTCCATTTGATTTACTTTAATTTAAGAACTTGGAATTTGGTTCAGTTAGTATTAAGGGTGGGATTAAGAGATAAGGTGAATTGAGTTCAGTCCATACAATATGGATAAAATAGGAAGAGTATTGTGATGATTTTTCTTACATTAAGGCTCAACATAGTGCAGATTATGACTTGTGTGGGTGATAATGAATAGAGAGCATGCCAAGAATATGAATAAGAAGAGGTTTCTTCATGTGGCGACCGGGGATCGAAGTTCGAGAGCCTTTAAAGAACAATTCATCTCAATTAAAAATATAAATATTTTTATAATTCAAAAAGGACATAATAAAAATAAAATAATGAAATTCATAGTCCTTTTATACATAGAGCCAAAATATATATGAAAAGTTACATCAGTTTAAAAATATAAGAAGTATCTACATTCTTCTGCTTCCTTTATTCTTCTTCTTTTAATTTGGCAGATCTTCTAAGTTCTCTAATTATTAAAAACCTGAAAAAAATTCAGATTACCAGTCAGGTAGGAGTACGTAAATCGTTCTTATAAGAATAAATCTAGCATCCTATAATAGGTATGAATCATATATGAAAATGACTGAAAATAAAACTGCAAGTAAAGTAAGCAATTTCTAAATGCAATTTCTACCCTGCAAAAATAGCTGTGAAAATCAACATATATGAAATAAATTTTATCAAAAGCATTTGTAACAATAAGTCAAGTCCGGAGACCCCTAAGCCCAAATGGGTAAACCCATAGGCATGATCTGTAGGAAGCTTATCCCGCCACCCGTCGGTAGCTTACTCAAATAATAATTCTTGGTGTGTCTTTCCTCTGGATTTGCCTTACTTCCTACAAGAGGCTAAATCCCTCCATATAACTCCCAGGGGCTGCTAGCTGGCCCAATCTGTACAGATTCTCAGTGTTGCATTCCACCCTCCAAAGACAAACACCACAATAATATATTCATTGTTTCATCTTTTTGTTACATGCTATTTGATATCATTGTTTTTGCAGATTATAAAGCGGTAAGAAGTGTAAATAATATTCAAATGGAAAAATGGCTCAAATATAAGAATACTGAAATGAAACTTATAAGTAGATTTACGTACCTGACTTGTTTTGTCTCAAAATCAATCAATTCAATTTGTTTGATCTGCCAAAAGTAGTTTAAGTTATTAATTTAATACTTCATGATTTGTAATAATAGGTTTTTATGATATTTGATATTTGGAATCATTGAAGTAATTATTTTTATTTTTCAAATGAAGTGACAATTTATATGAAATTTCTAGAAATATGTGTAAACATCTATATTTCCTATAATTTTCTAAGTCCTAAAATTCTTAAAAATTTCGGCAGAGTCTCCTTTGTTTTTGTTCAATTTTTCTATTTTTTTACATAACATTCTCCAATTCTAAATATAGAGTTCAGTCCTTTTTACAAGACTGCTCATTTCCAGTTCTAAAAATAGAGTTCAACCATTTTTACAGGATTGCTCATTTCCAATTCTACAGAAATTTTAAATACATTCAATTAAACTAAGCAGTTTAATAACCTATATCAAACATCTAATAGCAAAAGATGTAGAAATTAATTCAGCAATTAGGGGCAGCATTATTTAGCTTATTTTTGCTATATGTTAATAGCATTTAGCGCATCATTTCTCTTGATACTAATTTACAACTCGACCTGCAAAGAATAACATCATTAAAGTTAACATTTAAATATAAATGAAACAAGTAGGGTTTTAATTGAATTATTAAAATATCATTTGATTCTTTAAATGCATTTAATAAAAGGAGTTAATTTAATACAAGTAATGTAAGGAATAGAATTAAATGACAATATTCCATGATTCTTTCATATATTTATTTGATCACATATGGTTTTAATAAGACAACTGACAGTATTTGATCATGTGATTTTACTTTGGAATTAGAGAAAACTTTCGATTTCACTTTAAATGAAAGACAGCATATGATTCTAATAAAGAAATAATGACATTTTATCTAATACGATCTTATTGATCTCATTTAGAAAAAGAGGCAACATGTGATTATATAAAGAATGGCAGCAATTATCTTATATTGTATGGTATAGAAGAATGAATTCAGCATTTCACAACTCATATGAAGACCAATACATATGCAGTATATTACTTATGATAGTACTTGACTCACATTAGGATAAACGGCAGCATTTGGAGTTCCTAAATTACTTGGCAGCATTTATATCTTACAAAGCAAATGACAGCATTAATGATCCTGTAATCTTTTAACAAGAAATGAGACTATAAGGAATGGACAGCATGATGATCTCAATTAAAGAAATGATAACACTTAATTTCATCAACTTGTCTAGTAGCATTTGATTCATAATGAAATAATTGACAATACTTGTTCTCTCATTTCTTTAGATGACGACATTTAGATCCCATAGAATATATTGCAGCATTTGATTTTATTTGAGATATGGCAACATATAGTTATATTTAAGATTAATGACAGCAATTTATATCTCAACATTATTACATAATAGCATATGATGCTAAGAAAAACAATTATAACATTTATTTTAATATTCCATTCATCTCGAATTCATTTAAATGATAGCATGCGACTCTTACTTAAATGTACGAGAACAACTATCCTTACCTTACAATGAAATAAAAATATTTAATCCCTCTACATATTAATGACAACATATAATCCTATGCATAGTAGATAACAGCATTCATTCTTTCATACAATTGTTGGCAACTTATGTTTTTATTCACAATTAATAGCAGTGTTTGAATTTTATTTGACACATGACAGTAAGTGGATCCATAACAGAAATAGAAACACCTCATTCGAGATATGGCAGCTGTTGATTTATTAAAAGATATAGTAGCATCTAATCTAATTTTTGTGACATCATTATCAACCATGGAAATTCAGAATTACCATCAACATTTTAGCTAAGGAGCAGTAAAGTTCAGTATCAAAGGGACGTCACCTTCATAAATAAATCAAAGTATACAAAGTATTATCTATCTCAGCGAGCACTTGTAAATATGGCATCTTACATTCAGTTCAAGATTACACATTTTCAAAACAATAATTGTGAACATTGAAAATTCAGGGACTTTACAAGGACTTGCATACAAAATAATATGAATAAATCAATAAAGCTTTGAAATTAACCATAGACATGATTTTAATGCATATCTTCTCCCATTTATACAATATTACATCCTTCCATTGTAACAAAAATAATCATTACAAATAAGCAGCTTTAAACTTTCTTTTGTTTGTACAATAACCAATATTTTAGAACAGGTTATTCACAATATAAATGAACATGTTGTTAAAATAGCATTTCATATATTGGAAATTTATAACTAACTGGTAATATTATTACAATACGTCCATCTATATACTTAAAATTGCATCATATATTGGAGAGGCAGGTATTTCACTGATATGACAACATTAAAATGTCTAAAATAGCATTTCATAATATTATTATTTCTGATAAAAGTAACATATGAATATAAATTAATGTATTCCTTAATTAACTGTACAACTTTTGACTTTGAAATTTTGACTTCACATTATTCATATTCAAAAGATGAAGCCAGTATAAAGAAGAGAGTTTCATTTATCAAAATGGAGCTGAATATAAATATTTATCATAGCAAAATTGCAAAATAAAATAATCTCTTATATAAGAATATTACACTAGCTATTGATTCACTGCATGGTAAGGAGACGTGATGAGAAATGATGCTGAAGCTTTAACATATTTATTTCACATCCAATCCTCCAAAATACTTTGTTTAAATTTTTACAATTTACTTGTATAACTTATCTTCTAAGGAGTCGTAGAATGGATGAGGGTTGAGAAGAATAAAGAATCATTCGATTTTCTTTATAAGTTTCCCAAACTCAAATAATCAGATCAAATCTGACCAAAAAGTATAATACTCCACATCATGCTCAAGTAAATCAAATCAAATTAATTTGAAAAGGAATTCTTAGGCCTAATACATAATAATTTGCATCTCATCTTCATAATCAAAGTTAGACAAGGGAAGTAACTGAGAGGTACCTTGAAGCCTATAAGTTCTTTTACGTAGTTATATATTTAGATTAAATCAAAACTCATAATCTAATATTCAGCATTTAGATTAATATTATGCAAAAGGGAAATGTATGCCTATAGTATGAATCGGAACGAGAGTACAAATATGCTTCCTGATAATTTTAATTTAACCATATAAAATCCCTAATGCCCTAATAAGAATCGAGATTTTGCACTGATTAATTGAAAATAAAGCATGTTGAAAGTAAGGGAGTACTTTTGTTTCTTGAGACTCGGCGAGAGGAGGCTCGGCCAGATGGAGGAGAATCGGAAGAAGGATCGGCTAGGGTTCGCTGTTGTCTTCCCTCGCACGCACCTATCCTTCTTATAATGCTCTTTTCGAAACGATTAGAAGGATAGGATGAAGCTGAAGCTTATCGTCTTGGCTTGACAGATGAAGGATTGAAGAGGAGATAAGGTGAATGGGAGGTGCTGTCGTGCGATGAAGAGGGCAAGTGTCGCGTGCGTGAAGGAGTCGGCCGCGAAGAGGGATTTAGGGTTTTGTTAATTTAGAAAATGAAGGATATATTATATATATTTATATATATATATATACTATTTTATTTAATTTAGAATTTTCCATTTATTAAATTTATATTGAATTATACCTCAAAAATAAAAAAAAAACAAATCCTAGCTAATTGAGGTCTTCTGAACACAACGGCGCACTCGGATTTTCGATCCGAC
This sequence comes from Gastrodia elata, assembly GCA_016760335.1. Lineage (NCBI taxonomy): Eukaryota > Viridiplantae > Streptophyta > Magnoliopsida > Asparagales > Orchidaceae > Gastrodia > Gastrodia elata. Next base: position 16,636,049 of record CM028677.1, on the reverse strand, counting down.
GAGTATTTACTTACTCGAATTTTCAGGTATTTAAATAATATTAAAATATTTGTCGAAAATTTAATGACTTTTAAATACGTTCAAAACTTCACCCCTAGCTAATTTGGGGGTGGTGAACGCAATGGCGGAGTCAGATCTTTAATCTGAAGTCAGAATTTATTTAAATATTAATAAACAATTTGAGACTGAAATTTTTGGTATTTTACACTTCAAGTCTCTCTAGATATAGAAAATGGAGGTTGTTTCCCTAACAAAACTTACATTTTAAATGAAACATTAAGACCTATACATATCAATCCACAAGTAAAATAGCATAACCTTATATGAGAACTTTCTTGAGATTAAATATTTAATGTGAACTAAACTTACATTTTAAATGAAATACTAAGAGCTATACATATCAATCCTTAAGTAAAATATGAATATATAAAAAGATGCTATTTTAGTCGGAACATAGATAATCGATCTTAAGAAAAATCCAAGTTTAAAAAATTTTGGCTCTTGAATTATGTCAATTAATTAAGAATAAACATTAGAGAAAGATGCGAATTTATAAAGGTAGAATCGTAAAATAATCCAAATACCTTAAGGTGAAAACTTTCTCCCCAATAACAAAATAATAATTAAATTAAGTAAGAGTGAAGATCTAAAGAAAAGAAAATTGATATTTTTGCAAAATAAGTATCCTTTAAATTAAGAATATGTATTAAAAGAGCATAGATATTTTACTTTTGAATGCTTTGATTGCTACTTTTAGCTCCACTTTGAGATGATAGTCGTTTTGATAGTATGATATGATTTTGTGCTCAAACCTTATTTATAAAATGAAATGAAATGTTATGATGGGCTCACTATGTTGCGATCCAAGGTTCTTATAGGCACATGTTTGGTCTGGGCTGTTCAATTTTAGGAGGGATAATGGAGCTACACTTATTCTATGAGGGGGAAAGTGTAGATTACAAAGCATGTGATCAAAATTTATGATAGTCAAGAGATGTATTTGACTCATCAAGTTTGTTATGTGGCGGAGAGCCTTTATTGTCCAGGAGCAGCGAAGGCGTTGCGGCACACTGCAGCGCGCCCAAGCGATCCTTACCCCAAACAGAGGCGCTATCGCGCGCCTCAACGGTCAGCAACCGAGAAGCAGGTGCTGCAACGCGCCACAACGGAAATCGTCGCTGCAATACGCCACAGCAGAAATCGGCACTACAGCGCGTCGCAACAGTCTCAGCCCAAGACGCGGGCGCCACAGCGGTCTCAACCCGAGACGCGAGCTCAACAGGCGCCGCAGCGGTCTCAACACGAGACGCGGGCGCTACGGCGCCGTAGCGCCTGACGGAAATCTGCACGATCCAGGTTACCCCTAAGCAAATTAGAGTGCATTTTGAACCTTTTAGGGCCTATTTTTCTGTTGAGTACTTAAGCAAATAAGTTAAGATGAAAGCTTATGTGTTGGCATTTCAATTTGGAGGTTAAGGCTGCTATGAGGAGAAGAGCCCTAGGCTAAACCCTAAGGGAGCTACAGTGTAAGTTAGCGCTTGCAAGTTGGAGGAGATACTCCAGGTGGTGGCTGCTTCCTCTCCTCTCCATTCTAGAGTAAGAGCCGAAACATTTGTGCTGATGTGATAAGCTCTTTGTAACCCTGTAACCTTCAAGTTATTCTAGTGGATTCTCTTATAGTGTGGCTCTATGGTTTTTCTCATTCTTGGGTTTTTCACACATTTGTGTTTGGATGCTTCTTCATGTGCTATGATTTTAGTCTTGTGATTTTGTGTTTTCGAGATTGCTTGGTAACCGTCAACGCAACCCCAGTCCTCGAATTAAAAGTGTGCGCTCTTTCTCAAACCGCTTCCACTACAGAATAGGGCGTGCTGGTGAGTAGGTTCATTACCAACAAGTGGTATCGGATCGTGTGGTTTACATTGTTGGTCCTAGGGTTTTCCTGTTTGAGTGGGAGCAATGGCTGAAGAAATGAGATACAAAATTGAGAAATTCAGCAGAATGAACTTTACGTTCTGGAAAATATAGATGGAGGATCTACTCTACCAGAATAAGTTGTATCTTCCATTGAAAGGAGCCGACAAAAAATCTACAGCTATGACTGATGAAGAATGAGAAATTCTTGATAGAATTACACTATGTTTGATTCATTTATCACTGTCTTCTTCTGTTGTTTTTTAACATTATTAATGAGAAAACAACTGTATATCTCATGAATGCTATGACGAGGATGCATGAGGAGCCCTCGGCTTCAAATAAGGTTTACTTGATGAAGAGATTATTTAATATGAAGATGATGGATGGCTATTCAGGGACTGAACACCTCAATGGATTCAATACCGTGATGAGCCAATTGAGTTCGGTGGGCATCAATTTTGATGACGATGTCCGAGCTTTGTTATTCCTCTCTTCATTGCCAGGCAGTTGGGATGGGCTGGTTATATCCATCAGCAATTCATCAGGGATTGCGTCGTTGAAATTTGACGACATTGTTGGGTTTGTGCTGAATAAAGAGGTGCAGAAGAAATCTCATGGAGAGGCATCCACCTCAGAATTGAATGATGAGATCATGGGAAGACATGCTGAAAGGAGACATAACAAAAATAGATCAATGTTTCGATGAGGAAAATCAAGACCCGGAAAGGCAAAGCCGAATTGCTGGAACAGTGGGAAGACATGTCACTTCAAGAAGAATTGCTCTACCCTAAAGAAGTCAAGTGGTGGTGTAAAGATGATGAACCCCACTGCGAATGTTATAGCTGAGGAGGTTCAGGATGCATTGATCCTCTCACTTGTCAACATGAAGTCCTGGGTTGTGGAATCGGGAGCATCCTTTCATGCAACTCCGTCGAAAGTGTCTTCAAGAGTTACACCAAGGGTGACTTTGGGAAGTGTATTTTAGAGATGATAAGGGGTGCGATATCATTGGCAAAGGTGATGTGGATGTTAAGCTACCAAGTGACATAGTTTGGGAGCTCAAGGATGTTAAACACGTGCCCTGTCTAAGGAGAAATTTGATCTCAGTGAGCTAGTTAGCCAGAGAGAGCTACAACACTTTTTTCATTAGAGACTCGTGGAAGGTCATCAAGGGTGCACTCATTATTACAAGAGGCAATATGGAAGGTACACTTTACTTTATCTATAAATTGTCTGATACTATTGCAGCTGCAGAAGAGATAGATGCAAATCTATGACATCGAAGTCTTGGCCATATGAGCGAGAAGGGGTTGAATTCCCTACAGTCAAAGGGAAAACTCTAAGGACTGAAATCAGTAGACTTGGATTTCTGTGAAGATAGTGTGCTGGGCAAACTGAAGAAGGTTTCATTCTCCAAGATTGGAAGGGAGCTGAAAAGTAAGAAATTGAAGTTTGTGCATACAGATGTATGAAGACTAACTCCTACATCTTCTATAGGTGGAGCAACATACTCTGTCACCTTCATTGATGATCATACTAGGAAGGTATGAGCTTACTTTCTAAAATATAAATCTAATGTGTTTGATGTGTTTGAAAAGTGATTAGCTTTGGTGGAGAACGAGACTGGATTAAAGCTCAAATGCTTAAGATCTGATAATAGCGGCGTATATTATGATAGGGAGTTCAAGGAGTTCTGTGCTTTGAGAGGAATCAAGAGGAAGTTTACAGTCCCTAGAATACTACAACAAAAATGGTGTTGCATAACGAATGAATATAACAATCACAAAAAGAGCCAGGAGCATGAGATTGCGTACGGGTCTCCCAGAACAGTTCTGGGCTGAAGTCATTAACACGGCTTTATATTTAATCAATATGGGACCTTCCGTACCCGTGAATAAAGGGATCCCGAGAAAGCTTAAAGCGAAAAGGAGGTGAAATTGACCCACCTCAAAGTATTTGGTACATGGAATACAATATTTATTCATTATTTAAAATATTTGATACAGGAAGGAAAAAATATAAAATGTGAGAATATCTTATGAATCACTCAAAACTTTCTTATTTACAAATTTACGCGCTTCACTAATTAATTTGCACAAAGCTATCGGCCATCCAAATCTTCTATCATCATACAAATTATGAACCTCTCACCAATAATAAAAAATCTTACTTTGGAAAATTTAGATGTTAGAACCTCGAAAAACGAAGATAAATTGGGCGAATTTTCCATAAAAAAAAAAAAGAGAAAAAGGAACAAAAGAAAGAATTTGGAATGGTGCTCGGTTCATCGCTTGCACCTGGCAACCCGTCTCATTAACACGAGCAAGTAAAGCACCCTATAGAGCACGAAGAAAGCCAAGAGAACCTGAAACCCGACCCATTTGGCGCCCGCGGTCAAGCCCCTCTCGGCGAGCACGTCCCGGCCGGTGAGGCGGCACGCCGCTCCTCTGGCTTCCCACGCCAAGCATTGCTTTGCTCCGCACCCGTACTCGTTCTCCAGCATCGCGTCGAGCGCGTACCTATACGGGCTCAAGTAATGCATGAAGAGCCAGTAGCGCGACATCCTCTCCTTCCTTATAAAGTACCCCGAGAAGAGGAAGAAGGCGGCGAGCGCCAGCGTGACGACGGATGTCCCGGCGATGTAGTCGGGTGCGACGGCACTGACGAACAGCACGAAGGAGTTGGCGGCGAGGACGAGGGCCCAGATAATTGCGACAAAGCCGGCGAAGGCGGTCCAGGACGGGCAGAGGCCGACGAGGAAATAGACAGCGGAGGAGTAGAGGAGCGCGACGACGAAGAGGCAGGGGACGAAGACGAGGGTGCTGGCGACGAGGTGCGAGGAGAGGCGATACATGCCCGCGGATGCCTCCCGGAGAATTGCGGGCCGCTCAGTGATGAAGGTGGGGAGCGCCTCGGTGGTGGACGAGAGGAGGAAGGTGAGGGTGAACGCGAAGAAACCTAGCCGCTTCTCGACCCCGCGGGTGGCGTCGTGCCCTGCGCCGACATAGAGGGTGCCGAGGAGGAGCCCGACGAGGACTGCCTCAAGGGCGTTGGTCAGGAGGAGCCGCCGCGAGCGGCGGATGGTCTTCCACGAGCGGACGTGGAGGACCGAGATCTCCCGCGCCCGCGGGCTAGGATAGCTGAGGGGGCACGCGGCCAGGGCGGGCGCGGGGGAACAGATTGCCCCTTCGGCGGTCGGAGGAACGAGGAGAGGGAGGGATTGAAGGGCGAGCTCGAGGGGGTTGATGTCGGGGGATCGGGGGAGGCCGTGCGAGGCGAGGAAGGAGGAGAGGGAGGGGAGGTCGCCGTGGTGGAGGACGGCTCCTTGAGAGAGGAGGAGGAAGGAGTCGATGGACGAGAGGAGGAGGGAGGAGGGCTGATGGATGGAGAGGACCACCGGGGGTCGGCGGTGAGAGGAGGTCGTCAGCTCCCGGAGGGAGCGAAGCACGAGGAGGGCAGAGGAGCTGTCGAGCCCTGAGGTCGGCTCGTCGAGTATTAAAACCGCGGGGCGGCGGAGGAGGGCGAGGCCAAGGGAGACGCGCCGGAGCTCACCGCCGGACAGCGAGCCGGGGATGAGGGAGTCGGCGAGGTGGGTGAGGCGGAGGTCCGAGAGGAGCGACGACGGGTCGGACGACGGGGCGACGAGGCGGGCTGTGAGGCGGAACGACTCGGAGACGGTGAGGTGGGGCACGTGGCACTGGTCGTGCTGCGGGAGGTGTGCGGAGAGCCGGCGGATGCACGACGGCCGCAGACGCGAGGAGTTCAGGAGAACGTGGCCCGAGCTCGGGGACGTCCGCCCCGCCAGGATGTCGAGGAGCGTCGATTTGCCCGCCCCGCTCGGACCCACCACAGCCAGGAGCTCCCCCGGACGGGCAGTCAACGACACGTCCCGCAGAATGTTGGCTGCTGCCGCCGACGACGAGGAAGAGAAGGGCGAGGGCGGCTTCGCGTAGTAGATGGACGTGGCGGCGAGCACGCACGAGTCGAACGGGCGGCTGTCGTGCCGCCGCCGCCCCCCGGTGGTTGGGAGGATGGGAGGCAGATCGGCCATGGGTTCAGAACTGGGGCGGTGTCTTTGTGTCTATCATCACACATCCCTTTTATGCATGCATGTGTGCGAGATCGCAATCGACAATTATTATGCGGACGCGAATCAAACAAATAAAAAAGAAAATTCCATGGTTTATGCGCCTCGTGACAAACAGCCAGCCAGCCATATTCGGTAACTCTATCGTGCTCTGATTTATGGCGAGCGAACATTATTTCATTAGCTCATTACTGCTATGCCTTTTTATTTTTATTTTTACTTTAGCCAAAGAAATACTGTGGCGACAAAAGCTTGAATATTTTATAAGAATTTAGCTAATTATTTAAGAAAAGATATATATTTTTATATTTTATATTTATCATAGCTTGAAAGTTAAGTATGAAAAAAGTACAAATATTATGAGAGCTTTTAGAAAAAAAAATATTTATAATAAAAAACTCACCAACTCAGTCATCGGATTCGTATATTTTAGTGAACATAATAGTTTTTGCATAAGGAAAGCAAAGATACAAAAAAGTATCTTCTTTGGTCAATCCATTAAACAAAAAATAGAATACAATGGCTGAAGTGCATACACATTTAAGAGAAGCTCAGATGCTGCGGAGGCAAACCACCCTCCCTCTAATGCTGTACTAGAAACCTTTGCATGAAGACAAGGTGATGTGATGATGCCTCCCATGTGAAGGTGGCAGCCTTCAGTGACCAATTTTCCATTGTAACAAAGATAAGAAATGAGAACATCTAATGAAGCTTAAGAAGACACCCATTGGAAAGTATCTCAGTCATCCACCCAACAATAGATGCCAAAAGCACTCCATGTAGAGCCTTAAGGTGCCGATGAACACTATCACAATCTAAGATCCACATGCAAAGCACCAAGCCGCCAATGTCTTCAGGAGGAGGGAGGAATATCACTATTTTTTCTTGGAATAGATACAATAATCTTAGAGCAAAACCCTATCTAAGCACGGCTCTAACAGCCCTAACCATGGATTAGAAATATTCTTGGAAAAATAACGGGAAGACTTCCTCTAAGTATAAGATAGGCGAGAGGCTTCAAAAAAGCTATCAAGGCAAGATTTAAAAGTCTTAAGATTTAAGCTCAAAACTTCTTCCAACAACAAAATATCTTCATCATCAAATAGCAAGAGGGAGCAAGTAAACGAGCAATGCTTTAGAAGTATTATTTGATTTGATTGTTGTTACTAGCTTCCTCAATAGCAACAAATAATCCATTCATAACCAAAATGAAATGTAAGAGAGGCAAAGAGCATCCTTATATGTGCCCTTGAGAAGAGGAGAAGAAACCTCTTGATTTACATTTGAATACACTCACAAAAGGCCTTATTAGTAATCCTTTGTCTTTTTTTATAAAGAAAAATGTCAAATTGCCCAAGCCCAGAGAAGCATTATCCTCGATTGAAAATAGAGACTTTTATATTTTAACAATGTTAATTAGCGAGCACATGTCCTCGTGATAAGATGATTGTGTAGAAGCAACAATAAAAAAAGAATATATGCGATTACCCAACTAATTAATTAAGAGTAGTAAAGCATGAGATTGACTTTTCAATAGAGACATGAATCCAATTTTTGTTCCTTATATCCATTTGAGTGCAAAAGAATCTCAAATTTTCTCCCCCCAACAACATCTAATTGGCTTTAGATAGCAATAGTCAATTGCTGATTAATTCAATAATGGATGATATTAGTTTGTCTTTTTCTCGAAGAATTCGAATTTGAGGCTATGGAGTTCATCCATCATATCTTCACTAAATTAATTAGCTTTTAGAGTTGGGATAGTCTGAATTTTAATGAGAATATAGGATCCCCAATATAATCTGCATTCCAAACATACTCTAATGCATTTGTAAGACCTTCTAAAGTAAACCAAAAAATCTTAAAACAAAAATGGTATGGTTTTAGATTAGGACCTGTTGCAGAAATAAACAATGGAGATTGATCTGAAAATGAAGGAGGAAGAACTTTACTAAAGGAGGAGGGAAACACATTGAACCAAGCAACATTACAGAGTGCCCGATCTAGTTTAGCTTTAATGCGAGCCATTTCGATGATTATCCCATGTGAAGTCATTGCCAATTATTTGCAACTAAGAGAGTTCAGTCTCAAAAATAAAATTGTTAAAATGGAATAAGTAATTGAGGGGAGAGAGGATTGCCACCAATCTTTATTTTAGCAAACATAATGCAATTAAATCACCAACAAGTAACCATGCATCACCATAACTAATATTATTACAAACTGTAGCATCATTTATTTGTTAATTATTTAATTAAAATCTTTTTGTGAAGTTGAAATAGTGAAGGCTATTATTTAAAGCTGCTATAAATGAGTACTCCTGATTTTGTTATATAAAATATTGTATCAAAAATATAAAAAATTTAAATGGGTTGAATTGTATCACAAGTATAGTTATTTTAGGGTTATATTTAGTCATAATGATATTTGAAGTATATGTGCATCAGATTATGATGAATCCAACAAAAAGTGACGTCACTAAATTTGATATGAAGAACAACTTAGGAATGTGACGAAGTGAGGTGATGAATGTGTTGTGGGCTTTGAACGTTGACGTTCTTGATAGTGATGAAAGACCAGATGAAAAAGAAGTATTGTGCAAAGATGAATTGAAACATACATAGATTTTCTAACGCAAAACATCAAGCGCATCATTATGAGGAAGATATTGGTGATAGTTGGAGAATAAGTACCTCACAAATAGTGTAGAGAATCAATTCCACATGAAGATAAGACTTTGTAGATTTTTGATATGAAGAGGTATCTCATTTGATGAGCATGTTAACTGATAAATCTAAGATTTATAGTAAAATAAGATAATAAAAACAAACAACTTTATGTTAGAAATATATATATATATATATATATATATATATATATATATATATATATATATATATATATTTTAAAACCAGGAAATTTTATTGATATAAATCCAAAAATACAGAGAGGGGAGAGGGGTTGGGAGGTTACAAAACAACTCCTAAATCTAAAAAACCTAAAGCCAACTCCAAAAGGGAGGAACCCAGGGAGTATCCTAAAAGGTTCCTCCGGAAAAGAAAATACAGAAGAAAAAAAGAAAAAAGGATAAAAAAAAAAAAAAAAAAACGACCGAGACCGCGACCACTAGCAAAAACTCCGAAACTCTGGCTTTAAATACCTGCAAAAGAAGCTTCCAACAACCAAATAGGATCAAGCAAGAAAAAGCGCATACCTTGAAGCCAAGCAAGCCAGAGGACAATTGAATAACGGATTGAGAGACCACTCGAAAACTGCAAAACTAAAAACCGCAACCATCTTTCCGAGTAAAAAATAACATCAAAGTTGCCAAAAAGATCACAAAACCGCCAAGCGAGAGAAATGCAAACATAACCTCGCAACCGAGTCACGGCTTCACCATCCAAAAAAAAACACATCAGGATACCAACCGTAAGATATAACCCCACCAACGATCTTTGAAGACCACAACAAAAAAACACCTAGACGCCAACAAGACCTCCCCCAACGAAAGTAAAATCTACTACTCACAGGGCTCAGCAACGAGCTCAAAGTCTTACCCATCAAATAATTATCCAACCCATTAAACCAAAACAAAAACAGAATCGCATTTAGACCACACAGCCACCACCAAGTATGAGTATCAGACACACAAGTCAACGGCATGAAAATATGCCCACCGAAAATAAAGATCTGGGCGAAAACATAAATAGTGGGGGCAAACAAAATCTCCAAAACATGTAACCACATGATTGTCCAGCACTGACAAAACAAAGCCAAGGAATAATAGAGCCACTGATTTCTGAAACAAACTATATATATCTGGATAAAGTTGTATATATATATATATATATATATATATATATATATATATAGGCATGAATGTAAAGATATATATAACGATATATATGCAATAAACAATACATCCCAACAATTAAATTCCCTAACATCCTCCAAAATCTTAAAGAAATTACAAGTAATTTAATAACCACCAACACAATCAAGCAAACAACCATCCAAACAATAAAAAACTGCACAAAGCTTGAACGAAAAAGCTTCTTCCCAGCCAAATGAACAAAGAAAAAAACCAGCTGATCAAACTACCAAGCGAACGAGTCCCAAACCCGCAAGCAAATAAACCAGACCAGCCACAAAACACTTGGAATAGCGTCAAACATCAAACATAATAGCAAAGGAAGTTTTATTAATGTTTGCCCAACTGATAGCCTTCTTTGGAGAATTTTGAACAATAACGCTGATGTCATTAATAATTAAAATTCTTGCTTTAGAAATATTCAATTCGATATCTTGATGCTTTTTGAGATTGCGCACGTACCAAATATTCCAAATAATGTAAGCGTCAATTAAATTCAACAGATGAAGCTTTTTCAAACTAGAGACACCAACATTCCAATTATACAAAAGGGTAGGAAGATCCGCGATCCGCCTACTATTAGCCCCAATAATATTGAAAGAGTTCCATAAAGAGCACGCAAAATCACTGTTGAAGAAAACGTGATCCAAGGTTTCAGCGCAAGCAGAAGCGGGCTTACAGCAATGACATTTAGAAGGCAGCTGAATACCCTTAAGAATAAGGATCTCATCCACACTTAAGAATCTACAATGCAATCTCCAGATAAAAATACTTAAAAAAGTTGGGATGGAATTATGCTAAAACCAAGGTTTAAAAGTAGAGGCTTTATGCTTACGGTGGATATGCCAAGCTATATGCAGATTAAATTTATTTTGGAGGATAAAGACAGCGGAGGCAAGTTTTTCATCCCCCAACCTAGGATTAACCTTTGAGATCAAATCAAGGAATCTGGGCTCAATTATATCGGTTAACAGATTAATATTCCAAGAGCTATCCTCATTTAAGCAATCTCCAATAGAAATCTTGGGCTTTTTAGGGGAACACAGCTAATGAAGAGGCCCAAGATCACTCCAAGAGTCATACCAAAATGAGGAAGAATCATCAATCGATTTCCAATCAATCAAATGTTCCACCATATCTCTAGAATCTAGCATTCTTTTCCAAGTTAGAGAATCGCTGATTTTGTTGGAAACAAGAACTGGATGATTGCTGAAGCAGTATTTAGTTTTAAGAATATCAACCCAAATGTTATTCTGGGTTCTAAAATTCCACCACAGTTTGGCGGATAAAGCTTTGTGAATGTCTTCAAGGTTTCTAATCCCAAGGCCACCTTCAACCATAGGGAACCTGAGATTTTCCCATTTAGACCAAATCAAATTGGAGCCTTTATTACTAAAGGAATTTATTAAAAATTCAAGGAATTTATTAAAAATGATATTTAATTTAGAAAGAATCCCTTTGGGAGGAGAAGAAACTTCAAGCCAGTAAGGAGGAATTGTGTTGAGTATATATTTAATAAGCGTAAGCCTACCTCCTTGAGAGAGATATTTGTTTTCCCAACTCTTAATTTTTTTAATGATATTTTCAATAAGCTTTTGGTGGAAACTGATTTTATTAGGGCCTTTAAAGATTGGGATGCCGAGATAAGTGCAAGGATATTTGCCTTTTTTGAAACCCAATTTAGAGAGAATAAAATCTTTGAGATTGGAAGCTGCTTTGCTATTGATAAAGAAGTTAGATTTTGCACAATTAATTTTAAGCCCGGAGTCCTTCTGCAGATTCTCTAATAAAAGCTTAATCTTGGAGATATTTCTTTTGTCGGCGTTAGTGAAAATGATCAAGTCATCAGCGTAAGCTAAATGGGATATGAAAAGATTTTTCCCCACTTTAAATTGAAGAGTATTGTCTAACTTAAAAGCTTTGTTAATATTTATGGACCAATAGTTGATAGCAAGATTAAAAAGAATTGGGGATAAGGGGTCTCCTTGCCTAATGCCTCTAGAAGATTGAAAATAACCCACCGGCGAACCATTAATTAGAATAGAAAACCAAACATTAGTTATGAGAAATTTAATCTTGGTTACGAAATCAGAGTTAAAACCGTATGCCAAAAATATTTTGACTAAGAAATCCCAATCAAGCTTGTCAAAGGCTTTTTCAATATCCAATTTAATGATAAGATTATGACCTCTACTTTTTTTATTAATGCTATGAAATAATTCTTGAGTGGCCAAAATGTTTTCTTGAATTTGCCTTCCCGAAATAAAACCACTTTGATTCTGTTCAATTATCTTTGGAAGTAAATCTTTCAGACGATTTGCAATTAGCTTTGATATTATTTTGTTAAGCGTAGTGCAAAGGCTAATTGGTCTAAAATGGCTCCACCATTGAGGATTAGCGACTTTAGGGATAAGGGTGATGGTAGAATGGGAGAAGAGCTTTGGGAGCGGGACACCACAAAAAAATTCTTTGATACAATTACAAATGTCATTCCCAATAATATCCCAAGATTTGATGAAAAATTCAATCGGAAAACCGTCAGGACCGGGACAAGAATTTTGTTTAAGCTCTATAATGGTATTCCATATTTCTTCATTTGAAGGCATAACATTCAGATTTTGGTTTTCTAAATGAGAAATAGATGGTTCAAGAGTGCTCAAATTTAAAGTGATAGATTGATTGCTTTCTTTATTAAGGATTTCAGAAAAATAATTAATAGCTGATTCTTGGATTTCTTCTAACTTATAATAGGAAACACCTTCCGGATTGGTGATTGAGTGCATTTTGTTTTTGGTGCGACGTTATTGACCCAACTGTGATAGAATTTGGTGTTTTTTTCCCCTTAGATTTTCCAGCGAATGTTACATTTTTGTTTCCAATAGCTTTCAATATTGTTATGACATTGTATTAGGTTCGCTCTAGCTTTAGAGAAAAGGATTCTATTTTCATTAGAAGGATGGTCCTCAAAGATATTTTCCAGATTGCTAACCAAATGTTCAAGCGAGGAAGCTTTAGTGAAAATGTTGCCCACAACATTGCGATTCCAAGCTTTTAAGTCTTTACGAAGGCGCTTAAATTTTTCGACAAGTCTCGGAAGCCCAAAAGAGTTGCAGGAGGAATTCCAAGAAGTGCGAACCACCTCAGAATAAGTTGGAATATTCAACCAAAAAGTTTGGAATCTGAAGGATTTGTTATACGAAGAAGGAGGATTTTTAGCACAAAGGAATATAGGTTTATGATCTGAGTTGGAAGAATTTTGGGAAAAGTTTCTGATTTCAAGAAATTTATTACACCACTCACTATTTATTAAAAATCTATCAAGGCGAGCAAATTTTCTACCATTGGACCAAGTAAAAGCCGCACCCGTGTAATTAAAGTCATCAAGACCTCAATCAATAATCGTGGACATGAAATCAAAGGAAGCCGCCGAATGATTGAGAGTATAACCTTTGTACTCATTGGTGTTAAGGACAGCATTGAAATCCCCACCTACTAACCAAGGGATATTATTAAAAGAGTTGTTTCTCAAAAAATTCCAAAGGATCATTCTATCAGATCTAAGATTGTTAGCATGGACAAATGTGATAATGCATGAAAAATCTTGGTTATGCACCTTTAAATTAATGGCTTGATCACATTAATTAACAATTTCCACGGACCACAAATTATTCCAAAAAATCCAAATCTTGTTAGAAGAGGATGATGTACAATTTTCAATATTGAGAAGTTTCATTATATTAGAACATTCAGTGATTTGAAGTTTTGGTTCAAAAATAGCAGTGATATCAATTTTATTATCCAAAATTAAGTGTTTTAAATGATGTCTGGAGGATAGGTTACCTATACCCCTAATATTCCAGCAAAGAATATTCATTTATCAACAGAAGAAGGTCCGCGTTGAGCCTTCTGAGTATTTATATTAGCTTTAGGGAGCTTTTTTGTGATTTAATCAAGACTTTTCATTTTAGTGAGACCCGCGAGATCATTTAAGCACACTAAAGGATTAAATTTATTGTTACTAATGATCGGGGAAGGCACGTTACTTTTAATAATTGGACCATTGAAATTGGAAATTGAAAGAGGTTGAGAACACTTAACTTTACCCACAAGCAAAACATTTGAGGAAGGAGAGGCAAGTAACTCAGAATGAATACCCGCTAAACCAACATTAATCAGAGAGGGAATAAAATTCTCAGAATGTTTTACAATGAGACTCACCTCAGAACTAACACCAATCGATAAATTATCATCATAATTAACAATCGAGGAAGAGGAAATACGATCAAGCGTTTTAGAGACATAATCCAAACGTTTGATATCACCAATATTATTAATATCACCCGCATCACAAACAGGGGCAATGCATTCATCCGAATTGACACAATTAACTAAGGGGCTAGAAGCTTGAGTAACCTCATTTACCATAACAGACTAGATCCTCTCAAGATCAGTCGAATTTTGAGCAACAATATCATTTCCCATTAAACAATCAATATCAGATTCAACTTTACTTAGATTTAAAATAGCAGCATTAGGAGATGAGTGCGGGTCAACCAACTTAACAACAGAAACAGCCGTAATAACATCAGCAACATCAGAATCAACAAACTTAGCAGCGGAATCAGCAGTATTAAAAGTATTCAACTCCAACTCGTTTTGAACATTATTAAAAGCTTGTAAATTGACAGTACTAACCTCAGCCATATGTCCAACCGTAAGATTTTTCAGAACAACCAAGTTTTCACCAGCCTCCACGCTAAAAGAAAAGGTGTCATTAGGTAAGTACATAGCGTCAGTTGAGAGGGAAGCACCCAACTGAGAGCAGCCAGCAACCAAAGACCCAGCTGGATCCTTCTTGAAATTAACCACTTCAACATTTTGTATAACATTTTTGCCAAAAATAGAATTCTTTGAAACATTAGCAGAAACCAAATTATCAGCTTTTGAAGCAGCATTTTCAGAACGAAAAATATTATCGCAATCAACATTAGAACCAACAGAAAAACTGATATTAGTTTCTTTGGAGACATTTTCCCGAGGTAAAGCAATTAAACTTGCATTAACACTCTCCAAAGATTGATGATTTAAAATCTCTATATTAGGCGAGGCGAGAGCATCAAAACAATTAGCATATTCAACAATATTCTCAGAAACAATATCCGCAGCATTAATTGGATTAAAATGTAATTGCGATTCAATTTGAGATCTAGGAATCTCAGTAACAACCCCTGGCAACTCATTTGGATTGGAAATATTATTTTCAATCAACAAATTTTCATCAGCAGCTGAAACAAAATTAGTGTTAGAACCTGCGACAAAATCAGGAGTGGGATCGGGAGGACCGCACAAATGAGGGTAAACCACAGCCATATGCCCAAAAGTATTACAATGTCTGCAGTACGAAGGTAAGTTTTCAAAAACCACTTTTTGGAAATAGCCTTTTGACTCCGATCCCAATCAAATTTTATCACTTGTAGGTTTATCTAGATCAATTTCAACAAGAATACGAGGAGCGGCAAAATTACGGTGAAGAGCCGTATTTTTGTCTAAATGTAGGGGTTTCCCAAACGCTTTTGCAATGTTGCAAATCACATCTTTAGAGGTATACTGCAAACGAAGGCCAGGAAAATTAAGCCAAATAGGCGCAATCAGAGCATCAAAATTAATATCAGTATGCGGACACCACTTGAAAAATTTCATCGTGTGACCATTAATATCATAAGAGCCTTTGGGGAAGCATCTAGCATAGTCAAGATCAGACGTAAAATTAAAGAAAATACGAAGAGAATCAAAGGATCGAATGGAGACCGGGGCGAGCAGTTTTAATCTGTTGATAAAACGCTGGACAAGGGCAAAGCTCGGTTTCGTTCGAGAGAACTTGCCGACCAAAGTACGATCAAAAGGGGCAGCCAGGAGATCTATCTCAGCGTCGGAAAAAAAAATGGCCGGTAAACCATTACGGCAAGAGATCGGTTTGATGGGTAAGGCGTTGGAAGGAGGACCTTCCAACACCTCACGAAAAGATCGAGAGATAGAAGAATAAGTCATCAAAAACCCATTAACTAAAAAATAAGCAAGAAATACGCTACCGATTGCGCCTGTTTGAAATATATAATTTGATGCGCTTTAACTAATTTTCATGGTAAAAGAAAAGCTAAAATGAATCTGGGCTGAAACAAGAAATTCTGGAAGAAAAACCACTGCGGCGCGCTCCAGCGCGCCTAAGCAGCCCAAGACCGATAGCTCAGTGCTATCGCGCACTACAGCGGGCCAAGACAAAGAGCTCGGCGCTATCGCGCGCTGCAGCGGGCCAAGACAGAGAGCTTGGTGCTATCGCGCGCTGCAGCGGGCCAAGACAGCGAGCTCGGTGCTATCGAGCACTATAGCGAGCCAAGACAAGGAGCTCGACGCTATCGCACGCCGCAGTGGAAATTCACTTAGCGAACACAAACGTTCTGCTATCGCACACCGCAGCGAACACAAACCCGAAAGCTCAGCGTTACATCGCATCGCAGCGGGCACAAACCTGAGAGTTCATCACTACTGCGCGCCGCAGCGGACACAAACTCGAGAGCTCGGCGCCACCGCACGCCGCAACAAGCATTTACTTAGCAAAGATTTTAAAGCAAAATCACTGCAAAGCGCAGCGCACTGTAGCGCCCGTCGTGATTTCAGCCAAGAATAAGTATTAAAAGCAGTATAGGGACGGCCAAAAATCTCAAATCCTTTGTCTTCCCACAGCAGCCATTAACTCAAAATGCAATGAATTCTCCTCCTTTTCAAAAGAACAAAGGAATATTCAGTTTAAATCATTTAATTTTTGAGGAGGTGAAAGGTTGGCTGCAATAATGCAAGATACCTTACTCAGTCTATAAAAGCAGAGAAGAAATACTAAGGAAAGGTTCCACTCTTTGACACTCAAAAGTCTAAAAGATCTGAAGCTACAACCATAGAAAAAATGAGAAACCATGCTCAATGAATGTAGAGGCTGACATCAAGGAAGAAGGAAGCGAACTCAGGAAATAGTGAGGAGAACAAAGTCGAAGAACGAGAGAAAATTTGGTGAACGCGACAGCTGTTCCTAGTACTGTATCTCAACCCTTTGATTTCTTTTCTGCAAGAACCATGCAGGGTTCAAAGTCATGTTCATCTTTCTTGTATTTCTTTTGTGATTAAAGGCTAAACCCTTATTAGGGAGGGTTGAGCGTAATAATGTAATAAATTATGAGACTCAAAAGTGTTTGTACTCAATCTTTTTTATTGAATAAAATTCTCTAATCAATTTTTGATTACTAATATGGAAGATTGCTTGAATGAATGCTGTATAATGAATGATTTTATTTAAGTTAAATATTAATAAATGAAAGAACTATCAAGCTTGTTGATCATTTTAAAACTAAGGATTTGCACATCGAGCATCCTCGTCGCAAATATGTGGACAATATTCACTGTACGAGGATGATCAGTGCAACTACTTAGGATCTAAAATGATGAGTTGAGCGATATAAAATTAAGCAATCTTAAAGCTCCCCGCTCACCATTGGCTCAAGCTAGGAACAAGTGCACAATAGTTGAGAGCCCAGTGACAAGCTCTTAAGCATTGTTGAACTATTTATCTAACTAAGCTGAGAAGTTGACGCATGTGAGCCAAGAGCAACTAAATATGCTACATTGCTTGTTATAGTTAAAGGAGAAAAATGAAGAATTAAGTGCTTGTGGGTGAATGTGACATAGTCCACTAGCCTAACGATTCATTTCCTTAGCTAAACTACGACAGACGCATGTGATGCAGTTGGGTGGGATCAAGTTTACGTGACTGTAAGAATTAAAACACTATATTTGAGAACTTAGACGTAAGTATCAAATTTAACTCATATCAGTCACATGTGGGTCTATGTACCGGGGTTGAACCTTCTTGAGTTTATCTTGAGCACTGAATATGACATAGTTGGAATTAGAGGACACTTTAAGTAAGGCTATTGTTGCTTAATCATAATTAAAACATTAGAGTAATTTGACATGTAAAGTTGACAAAGATGAGTACTACACTAATCCCTTAATGAACTGTATATTAAACCCAACTCTCCCTACTTTTTCAATTAGTAATTTCTAATTAAAGAACTTTGCTTGTTAACTTAAAACCAAAATCACAACTTATCTTTTGTCTAAACATCATTAAAAACAAATATACTTTAATAACTAAACACTCCGTTTTCAGTGGATGATAAAATTTCGGGACTTCACAATCCCTTACTACTTCAGACCACGTACATTTGTGTGTGAGTGCAGACATGTATTTACAGAATGTCAAGTTTTTTGCACCGTTGTCGGGGAGCGGTGATCTGTTTAGTATTAAAGATAATTTGTTAGTAATTGGTGATTTGAAATTTTTTTTATTACTGCACATTTTTTTTTGTTTTAGTAATTATACTTGTTATTACTTTATTTAGCCTAATTGTTGTCAAATTAGTTTTTTTCATTTTTTGTTTTTATTTCCATTGCTGTGAACTATGTTCCTTGAGGTAGAAGTTAGGCTTGTATAAGTAGAAGGGATTGTTCACACATATTTTTCGATCCTGAGATAGAGAGAATTTATCTAAGAGCTTGAAGAGAATAATAAACCTTAAATCAAGCCCAAGTAGAAATGAAAAATGTTGATGATAATTTGATTAGGGGAATATGAGAGAAAAGGGGGAGAGCTTTGAGAGAATATGCCTTGCCCACTGTGAGAGGAATCCCTCATGCAATTATTGCAAGGCTAAATATAGCTGCAAATAACTTCAAAATTAAGCCATCAATCCTTTTAGTATGGTGCAAAACAATCAGTTTTGAGTATTCTTACTCACTCTTTTATTTCAATTATCTATTCTCATTCCATATTCATATGCTTGTATTTTGCACAGCTGCTTATACTTAAATTGTAATTAGTTGCAAAATCCAAAATGAATAATAAAATGTTTAACATAATCTTAAAATGTGCTTAGACTATTTAGCCTAACTATATTTTTTTTTATTGGCTTTGCCCTATCACATTTTATATGCCAAAATGTGATAGACCAGGTGCACTTGAATGCTAGTGGAGCTGGACCAAACGCTTAAAATTTAACTACTTTTGCAATTATTAGCTTTACTTAATTTTATGTTAATTATGAGAGAGAGAGACTTTACTTTCGTATTGTTTAAATTAATGGCATGTAATAAATTAATTAAATTACTTGTCTTTACTTGTTTTATGTTAGAACTAGATCTATATTTGTTTAAATTGCTTGGTTTGGATAAATGGCCATATATATGTGAATGGATTGTACAAACATGTCATGCTCATTGAATTAATTATTGCATATTGCATTCACCCTTATCGTAGCATAATTTTACAGGCATTTCATATTGTCAATCTTATATCGCTTCATGTTAATGTTCCCCCTACTTCTACTTGAAATTGTTTTGCTCCTATATATAATTGTAATACCTTAATTTTTAATTGTTGATTATAATTGCATCTATAACTTGCTTCATGAATCTTGCAAATATTTTTCATTCACTTATTTTACTTCCTCTATTTATGATTGTATCTACACTAGCATATTCAAGTAATTGTGATTACTTCTTTTGATATATGATTACTTGCCTTATACATGCATATAATTATCATTTTCAAACATACATTTGTAGTCACTTTAATTACATGCATTTGAAATCACATATATCATATCATAGTCATCATGTGCATTTTCTCTTCTTCTATTTTTTATTCTTAACTTAAGACCATCTTCATGATCCTTGGCCAAATACAGCATCTAGTGGTTTGGGTTAGCTTCCTTCTAATCCAGTATTGGATGCTGTGGTGACGCACCAATGTTGGGTTTAGTTATTACTCAATATTGGGGTCGTCACAGCTATTCTATTGAGAACTTCATATTCTTTTTCAGTCATAGTTGCAGGTTTTCTGTTGGCTCTTTTCAATGGAAGATATCATTTCTACTGATAAGGAAAATTCTCCATTTGCATTTTCGAGAACAGAAAGTTTGTACCTTTGAAATTCCCTATCTTGTGTCTCATCTTGTCAGTCATTGCTCCCCCTCGAACAACAAACCCTAGAATCAATAAGGTATCCACTCTCTGATACCACATGTTGGCAACTTTGGTCGAGCGCACACCGTAGTGAAAACAGTTTAGGAGCGCACTTGATCAAAGACCAGTGTTGCTTTGATGGTTACCATGCAAGTCATAAAATCACAAATCCGTAAGCAATAAATCATAGCACATACACATACAAGATAATCATAAACATGCAAATGTCAAAACACATAAATTTTTATAGAAAACTCAAGAATGGGAAAAATCACGGAGCCACACCACACAAAAATTTTGACTATGTTAAAGTAAATAGTACAGAGTTACAAAGAACTTAACTTCCTCTAAGAATACGGGCTCTTACTCTTGGATGAAGGGGAGAAGTAGCAGCTATCACATGGAGTGTCTTCTCCTGTAACAGCCCAAACTCTTAAGCACCAAGGTATTGTCCGCTTTGGCGTGAAGGGATTTATGATTTTGCCCTCAGAAGATAACTTTCCATCAGGTCACCAATCCTGGGAGTGCTCTCACCTGAGCACGCTTAACTTTGGAGTTCTTATCAGGAACTCCACCATTATCTATAAAGGTGCTTCGATGTTTAAGAGTTTCACTTATCACTACATAAGCAGATCTTTACATCTCCAATATGCACAAGCTCTCTTGCATAGCAGCTTTCCCTTAGGGTTTCTCCTTGGAATCTCCTCACTCAGCAGCTAAAGTCTTTTAATCTGAAATGCCAACATATTGTAAACTCCTCCAGCATATTTCCTTAAATATCCAGCTCAATTTTGAACCCCAAATAATTCAAAATACCCCCCCCCCCCAATTTACATAGGGCGAAACATGAACCGAAGCAAAACTCTGTCAAGCGTTAGCTTATGATTCATTTAGCCAAGCGTCTGGGCGCGTTGTAGTGCCCTGCTCTATGTTAGATTGTCGCAGCAACGCACACCTCTTAGGTGTCTTCCATTGCAGTGCGCTGTAGTGCGCTCCTCTCGGGTGTATGCCGTTGCGGTGTGTGGTAGCGCCTGCTTCCACTGCAGTGCACTATAGCGTCGGCATCTCGATATGCTAGTACTGAGGTGCGCGATAGCGCCTCCTTCTTTGGTGTAGGATGCCAAGGTGAGCTGCGGCGCGTCGCAGCGCCTGTACTGTTGCTGGACTTCACACTTTGATTTGAATCATCTCGGAACCTCCCATAAGCTCACTGGAGCACCATTAGCATCTCCATAATGAACTAAATTGTCTCCGCAACATAAAAGGTTGTTACAATTGGCTCCTTAAAAAGCTCCAAATCTAACATGTCTATTTTACATGCCATGTTAAACAATTGTGTATGTACATTTTAAGTTTACTAGTGGATTATTTTTATTTAAGTATATGATATTTTATAATAACTAATAAACTAGGTGCACAATGCTAAATAAAAAGAAGAAGAAGCTATAACTTAATCAAGTTAAAGCAAAATGAGGTAACTAAGCACATACCTTGGATCTAGAAGCTGTAAACAAGGTTAAGCATAAGCATATACATATAATAAAATTGTATTATGTGACTGACTAAAGAAGTCAAATTGAACTGAAATCTATAAATTATCTAACTACTGATAATTAGACCTGAACTGTACTGAATTGAACTGAATATGTGATAATACAAATTCAATGTTTATTTTAATTATTTTATTTTGCTACTGTGGGAACATGCAAAAGCATCAGAGGAGTCAAGCATGTCAACAAAACTAAGTGTGGGCTCCCAAACCTATCACCACCCTCCCCAATGAGTACAAGTAAATATCCTTATTGCTCCTTACATTATGCCCATTGGTCTAATGTGCACGCACAGCCACCCATCTTGAACTGAACCAATGTCAAATGTTTCCTAAGTTACTAAATTCTTACTTTATGCATAAAGATCTTGTATGATATGTTACAAGGAATTGACTCAAATGCAAAGCAACAAAAATTAAGGTTTAATCAAAGCATTTAACTAATTTTATGTGATATCCATTATTTCCTAATTATCCATTTTAATTATTCAGAGAGTGTACAAGCTCAAGATCTCCATTATCCTATTATTATCTAGTACATTCCTAATTTTGTGGTTATAAGAATGAAAATGTTAAAACTAAACATAATATTAACTCACATCATATTAACATAACTTATTAAATCATATATCATAATATTTGAGTTAGCACCTTTACTAAGCTTTATTATAATCTATAATACTTAGTGGCTAAGAGTTTAAGCACTGATCAAATGGTTTAGGTCTTTTAACTTGGGATTTCACCTCTTAGGTTTTTCTAAGATCTAAGATACTCAAACTTAGATTCTAACCAAAATTTAGATTTAATGAGTTTTTTAAATGGAATAAGACACTGAAAGATATCTAATCTTAAAAGGCATTAGTTAGAGCTTAATAAGATGATTAGGGAACCTAAAGTTCCATTCTACACCATTTCTTAATATTGGGATTATAATATTATTATTTTGGGGTCAAAAATTAATTTTGAGAAATACCACCCCTATATCAATATCTCTATGGGTAGCTTACTAGTTAAAGTCAAATTATACCTTAATTATCAAATTTGGGTAACTAGGGGTCCTAGTTTTTTCTTAATATGATTAATCACTATTAGAGGGTTATTAACAAAATTAATCATCAAGTCCTAGATTTTATTTTATATTTAGATTTCTCATATTTTCCTAAGTAAAATGCTATTTAATTTTTCATATTTTAAATTTATATTCATCAAATTATTTCAATAATACATTTTGTATTAATTCCATAAAGTTCTAATTTAATGCAATTAACGAGCGTCATTATCAAAATTTGAATATTCCAGAAATATTCCAATTCCATCATGGGTTGACGCTCAAGTTGATGGGAAGCCTGATGGGTTGGGGAATATTTGATGAATATTCCCTCCCGTCGATGTGAGTCACGAGCTGACATGGCCCATAACTGTATATCATCCTGGTGAAATCGTCGAATTAGGGCTGACTTTCGCCGCTAATTCTGGGCGATTCAAATCCTCTCCTATGAGCTACATAGAAAAAAAGTTCAATGAGAGAAGGCGTGACGATTAGCACTATACTCCTCATTGCTGGTGCGTTGATCATCGAAACCTTACTCTGTCGATAGTCGGCCGCTAGGGTTTAATGTGCGAGCTAAATTAGCTTGACACAGGCCATGCCAGTGGGGGGTTTTATGCCAATGCAATCACTATCCCACGACAATTTGATTGGACCTACCCACGATGTCTACGCCCACCCAGAGCACCGGGGACCTGCTTGAGCTCACTCCACTATGAAGTACTGTGGAGCCCAAGACTATCGAAGCTCGTCTGAGCTAGCTCAAGCCCAGATGGTTCAACAATCATTCCCTATCACTTCGTCATAGTGTATAAAGAGTTTAGGAATGGGTTTCGAGTAGCCGGTCGCATGGATTGGCAAAGAGGACGCATTGGTGGTTCTCTGCAAATTCAGGCGACCATCGACCCTATATCAATCAAATTGACTCTGATTAATTTGCTTCTACCCCTAAGACATCCTGGATCATTCTAGCATTCATCGCAGAGATAATTAAAGGACAATTCTACCATGGGAGACTGAACAAAAGAGTGTTCAGAAGGGGGTACCTTGCACCTGACAGGAATGGGAAATGTCGAGGCTGCTGGTGCTTGCTGAGGTCCAAGGCTTCACCGATAACATCTAAGGATCTCATGAAATTCCTGAGCTCCAAAACAACATGTTCTGTCTACTAGAGCGTCGAGGAGGAGGTTCTGAGCTTGATAGTGTTCCATCTGGCTCAAGAGGAGGATTGTAGTGGGCTGAGAGAAAATTGAGGGCAATTGATTTTGCTAGGAGTTTGTATACAGACAAAGGAAACTCCCAGATGAATTCTAAAGGCAAAAATAGCCAGTGGAGGCCCTAAGAGGTCGGGCCAAGGCCCTCATGCCGAGCCTAGACATCAGCCTCCAAGAGGCCATTTTGGGGGAGAATCGTGTTGAGGTGACCCGGATAGAGATTCTCTCCACTTTAGGCAACGTCTAGCGACAGCTAAAGTTCGTGGGGAATAGCCTTGACAGTCGTTGGTACGAAGATTCCACAACTATCGGGCGCAAACGGCTTTGGGACGAAAGTGAATAAAATTATGGCTTGCGAGTGTCGTCCGATCTCCAATCAAAAAAGCACCACGGCCCAGATCGCTTGGATCCTAACGGTCGTCGCAGAATTAAACCACAATCATTGAATCTGTGGTGCAATCTGACAACCCGGGCTTAAATCCAGAGAGTTTCGACGGTGCGGTGCTATTAGGGCTGTCTAACTTGATCTCAGAAACGCGGAACAGCCATGATCCAATGGATCAGATGTTCTGTGTTCCATCCGATACATAGGATTTCCGTGGTTTCAATTATAAAGTTATGAATTTAATAAATCGATTAATTCAATTTTAATTAATTAGATTTTTATAGTTTCAATTTAAATAAAAATGCAAATTATATTTTGTGAATATTTCAACTAATACAAGCTCAAAAATTATGAAACTTACACTGTTAATATATTTTATTGTTAATATATTTTATCGTGAAAAGCTCAAATATGCTCTCAGATTTGGAATTTGAGGTTAAATAATTTACCTAATTTTTTATGTCTAAATTAAATAAAATAATCGGAAAAGTGTTTCTCTTGGATTTCAAATTTTCAAGATTTGGTCCCAATGATGTTTTAAGAATTTAATGATAACATTTTAGGCTTTGATTAATTCTGCTTAGACTAAGATAATAATCTTGAGCTATTACACAAAGCTTTCTTAGGCTCTTTCTTGAGCTTGCCAAAGCTCACTAGACATGATTTGGATTTTTATAAAAGAGGAATACTATTTAAACTCGTTTATGCCACCCAAAAAAATAGATCCAATAGAATTTGGACATATTTCATTAGTGTATATTTATTTATATTAAAATAATACAAATATTATTTTAAAAATTTGTATTGAATGTATCCAAAAAATTTCATTGAATAGACTTTTTTGAGTGCCACTTCAGCGGATCTAACCAGAGTTTCTCAACGACAAACATAATAAATATTAGCTGAACAACAAAATCATCAAAATCATATATTCCTTTATGTTAAATGATATATTGCTATATTTTCCATCAAAATCACACCAACTAATATTAATTTAACCAAATTTTAATAATAAATTGAACTAATTTTAATATAAATTTGATTTTGGCTTCATCCAGCAGATTGCGTGCAGTAAGGGCAACATGAATTTTGTCTTTGCTCTCAGTTCCTTGTCTTTTTCTCTTGTATGACTCCAATGCTTTATTTAAATAGATAGTATTTGTGGAGTGCTCATATCTTTACAAAACATAGAGGATAAGACGAGGGCTTCTCAAGTAAATTGTACATACTATCATTAGAAGGGAAATTAATGAAAGTGCTTCTATTTGATTTGATTGTATGTAATGAAACATTGTAGTCAATGAATGGAGCAAAGCACAAAACACAAATAATGCATACACAAAGATATATGTGAAAAATTCAAAGACGAAAATAATTACAAGAGTCACAGCACCACAAAATAATATAATATGAAGAAAATAAGGTTTATAGCTTATACATAAAAAATTAGAGGAAGAGGAAGCCCGAGAAATTTTCTCACAACAACATACACCCCAATTTTCTCAAGAAACTCCTTTCATTTTTCTCTTCAGCACTCTCAAACAGCTCACAACAACACCCCAAACAATTATCTTGTAAAAAGCATATTTAAAACAAACCCTAACCACCCATTAAAGCCTCCCATCATGTCACAACAGCCATTAGAGCCTTGGCACACTGGGGAGCCCAAGCCTTGGGCTCTCCATACTTTGGCGTTGTTTGTCCACGGCTTAACTCACATGTGCTTGGACATGCCTAGGCGCCCCAGCTTTTGTCTGGCACTTAAGTGCCCTAACTTATGTCTGGCATCTTGGGCGCCCAACCTGCTGTCTAGCCTCGTCTAGGTTCCGTGAACACATTCAATGCTGATCCAAACTGGCTCCTCACATAACAATCTCCACTTTGAGACTGATAGCGATCAATCCTTCTTCAACTATGAAATTCTCTTATCATAGAACTAATTTTAGCTAAGGTCGCGTGGTGTGGCTTTCCCCGCCTTCTCATCATGTTCAATGGCCAAATGGAATTGTACACAACTTCAATTTCTCTACTATCACTGCTTTCATAAGTATGTATGTTGTATTCTTTGTTGTAAGAATTTTCTCCAATGACAATCGACCATCTTTTAGCAGTGAATGAATTAAATAGTATCGCAGCTGGATGTACTTCATTATGTCATAAAATATTGCATTCTTGGTTGGATGAATTGCACTTATATTGCCATTGTGCAATTTTCCATCCTTTTTCCCTTTGCCTAATTCAGCCAAGAAATTCTTCAACCATATTATCACCTTGTTCGCCTCCATGATGGCGACATACTTTGCCTCTATGGTAGACAGGGCAACTATTCTTGTAGTATGGAGCCCCAACTCACTGTAGCACTACCTAATATAAACACATAGCTGATTGTCCACTTCATTGTATCAACATCTTCAGCTATATCTAAATCTACATATCATTATAGTTCAATCCTTTATTTCCCAAAGTAAATTCCTTATGTACAGTACCTCTCAGGTATTTGAAAATCCCTTTAATTGCCTCCCAATAATTCTTGTCATGATTGCTCAAGAATTTGATAACCACTTCCATTGAATGTGTTATATTTTGTCTTATGCATATTATGGCATACAATAAACTACCAACCGCTGAAACTTTGGGAACTTTCTCCATATGTTCTCATTCTGCTTTAGATTCAGGCAACTATTCCTTTAATAATATGAAGTGACTTGCCAAGGGTATTAAACCTCTTTAACATCTTTTAAATATATTCTGCTTGTGATAGCTGCAATGTATATGCACCCCTCTCATATTGATTCTTATCTTGAGTATCTAATTTGTTAGACATGTGCCCTTCATGTCAAACTCCATAAATAAATGTTTCTTCAATCTCTTGATCACTTCCATATTTGATTCGACAATCAACATGTCATCTACGCACATCAGTAGAATGATGTAGCAGGTGTCAAATTTCTTAATAAAATAAGAATGGCCTACCATGCACCTTTTGTACCCAATGTCTAACATAAACATGTCAAATCTTCTGTGCCACTATCTTGGTGCCTGCTTCAAGCCATATAGACATTTCTTGAGCTTGCATACAAGCTCTTCTTTTTCTGAGATCATGTACCCTTATGGTTTCAACATATACAACTCCTCTATATCACGATGGAAAAAATCAATCTTTACATCCATTTATTTATGATATAAATTCTCCACTATCACTTTATTAAGTGCCACTCTGATTTTTTTCAACTTCACTACTGGATCAAAAATTTATGTAGTTAATTCCTTGTTTTTGCAAAAACCATTCATAACCAACCTTTCTTTATATCACTTGCCATCAAATTCTTTTTTTAGCCTGCAAACTCATTTGTTATGGAGAGCCTTCTTTCCATTTGGAAGTTTAGCCAAATCCCAAGTTTGATTTGATATAAATGAGTTCATCTCATCATCCATAGCTAACTCTCACTTGCATGAATGATTAGCATGTAGTGCCTCCTCATAACATTCTGGTTCTTCACAATCTATGAGCAATATATAGTACAATGAAAGAGAGTTTCTCTGTATTGGCCTTAAAATTCTAGTGAATCTTCTGAGTTTAGTGATAAGTATCTATGGAACTTCATGCACTCTACCTTTATGAGTACCTTGTTGGATGTAGTCATCCTATTCATTGTTGTCCTCAATTTTAGTATATTTGGTTGGATTATCTAAAGCTCCTTTTATATTATTATGGGTCCTATTATTCTTCTTGTACATCCCATTCTCATTGAATGTGGCATCCATTTTTTTGATAATCTTCTAATTTTGATAATCCTAAAATATGTAGCTAAATTGATTTGAGATATATCCAAAGAAAGTACACTTAATAGCCTTTGGATCAAGCTTACTCTGGGATCTTGAATCAGCATGAACATAAGAGGAACAACAAAAAACTTTCTGGTGAGATAATTTCACCTCTTTTCCACACCAAGCTTCCTCGACTTTTCCTTTTTTCCAAAGAACTGAAGTTCTCTAATTAATCAAATACACAAATGTATTCACAACATTAGCCTATAGTCGTTTAAGTAGATCTACGTGTAGCTGCATTCTCTTGACTTGTTCTATGATAGTTCTTTTCATGCACTTTGCAACACCATTCTACTGTGGGGTTTCTGGAACAACAAACTCGTATATGATTCCATTCAAAGCACAAAATTTCTAGAATGTTTTCTCACGGTACTCACCGTTAATATTAAATCTTAAACTGCAACAGCCCGATGTTATTAGTCAAATTAACTAAACTAATTAGCTAAGAAACTTTATTATTAGTTTCTAAATTTCATTAGAATCAAATCCAAAAAATTTGAGCCAATTTTGAAGTCGTTTGATTTAATTAAATATTTTATTCAATTAAAATAATTAGAAATTTAAGAAAATTATTTTGTTCTCCGATTAAAAACATAATAATATTTTTAAGTTCCTCACACCAAAATTAACTAAGAGTAAATTTTTTGAGCTTGTTTAGTCAAGATAATTTTGTTAATACAATTTGGATTAATTAATAAAAATTATAATTAATTATTTATAATTTTTAAATCCCATTAACATAAATAACCATTGCAGTTGAGGATTCGTTGTTCAGCTCTGAACACCGAACAATAGATCCGTTGAATCTGAACCATCTCATTGATATTAGGGTTTAGATCAAATGACGATGTTCATCCCACAATCAGATCACTATCTGGCCGCTGGATCAAGGCCCTTATCCAATGGCCAGAAATTCATCTACAATTAATCAAATTGCTGATCAAATTGGAGTCATCCAATCGGGCGGGTAGCTAGTATGCGACAGAGCACCGCGCTCTGTCATCTTCCCCATCTCAGTCACAACTCGCGCATGACCGCAGGCGGCTGTGCTACAGCCGTCCTCTCTAGCCTCCTCACTGCACCTAAATCCTGGTTAAGAGTCTTAATTCCTTCATTTCACTCAGCTCTATCTTTTGAAAGCTCTTTCTAGCACTCTCAACTACTCCATTCGACACTACGATCTGGCGAATCGACAAGCTAACAAACGCAAGGTACTCTATATTCCCAGTGTTTTAATATTGAATATTACGCCCATTACTTTCATTTTGCGATTTTGTATGGTGATTTATCCACTGTTAAATCTCAATCCGACTCAAGCGAGCCAGATTACAAATAACTAACCTGGACCTATATAGTAATGTACAGTGTCAGAGCTGATTGGTACTCCGAGCACCCCGACCTCCTCCATCATCACTTAAGTATTGCTTGGGCTGGCCTCAACCTAAGGAACATGATGAAGCCTCAAATGATCTATTGGATTGATTACAGAGGGAGCATTGTTCCTTCATAGTAAACCCTAAGCCAAATCATCGATCAAATGGGGTTAGGGCCTAAATTCTTAGGGCTCTTAGGGTTGTTGTGTATGCCACATCTCGGGGAGCATTTTGGAATATTATACATGATATGAGGTAGATTATGCATCGACGATGTATAGTTTTCCTGAAAGCTTAATTCCCAACCTCTGTCTCTCACACCTGAGACAGAGGTGCAGAGAGCCGGGTGGGTCAGCCCCGTGATCCGTGCAGCATTGTGCCGAGAATATTCAAGGAATATTCCCGAATATTCACATAATATTCCCGGCCCGTCAGTCCCCGTGACCCGACCGGCCCACTTTCGCTAATCCTCTATCCAAATGGAATATTTTTAGGAATATTTCAATTTTAATAATTCTGATCTTTAGGAAAATTAATGCTTATTAAATTAATAAGATAAATTGATCAATTTGAATTCAAAAATACTAAAATTATATACCAAAATGATCAAAAAAATAAGTTGAACAATAATTTGATATAAAATTTAACTTTTAATAATTAATTTTACTAATAACTTCTCTAATCACCATTAAGAGTGATTAGCACATTTTTTAGCCTAGAGAGCTCCAAAATTAACAAATTACATGTCGTTAGATTCCTTAGACTATAAGGAACAATAGTATACTATTATTATAATAATCTTACATCTAAATAAAAAATATTAAAATTTAGGACCTCAGGATATCACTATGCTCAATTATGTTAAAATTAGATTAGATTAGCCTTGAGCCATTATATAACTTAGGACTTAGTTCAACCTAAATTATGAGTTTATTAGGACATTAAAATTAGATTGCATATAGAACCATATCAAAATCTAAATTTTTGTATATGATAGTTCAAGATCCATTAGTGTTAGACTCACATTCTAAAAGACTTATTAAATATACTAGAACATATGGCTAATTATAGGTAGTAGAAGTAAAATACATAGCCTGTAGATAACTAGGTTGATCATCATGTATAAACTTAGAACCTTCAAAGATAAGTAATAAAAAGACTACACTTAATGTGGCGCCCCGCTCCTTAGGTCCACAATCATTAGACTAAGGAGTGGAGTGTCACGCTGGCAAATCCCTCACTTATCATTGGATTAGGTAAGATCCACAATCCACTAATAAGTGAAGGACATGCACAGAATAACTAAGAAGATCATTCACTAAATAAGACATACATACAGAGTGCAGAAAGAAAATAAAATAAATATTACATTTATCCACTATACATCAAGTAAGAAATATTACTACAGCTCAGCAAATAATAAAGTGTAAAAAAGTAATTATAGTCACAGTACCTATATTATTATAACATTTAATGAATAGTTTGAAAAACTAAAATAAAATCTCCCATTCTCACAGAAGGCTAAAAAAGAACTAGACAACGTCTGGCTCTCCTGGCTGGTGCTCATCTTCTATGAATGGCTCCTCTTCCTCGGCACATAGCTCCTCAAATCTATCTAAATATGATATTATCAATTTCATAATGCCATGGCCCCAGCCAATAAAAGAAAATCTTATTAGATAATTGTCTAAGTACATTTTAGGCTGAATATTTTAAATAAATTATTAATATCACCATTTTATACTTAAACACAACAAAAGGTGAACTAAAAGCATAGGTGCAGTAAGCGTATAAGAAACGGGATAAGTTATAAATACAACATTTATAAGTAGATAAAAAGTGAGGCAAAAGCACATCTAAACAAATTAAGCAAGGAATGGGCATATACGTATATATAGTGCAGCAAGTAAAAGTACTGAAAGTAAAGTCTAATCCTAAATATACTGATGATCATATGACATATGCTAATTAAAAATAGAAATCTGAAAATAGTACATATAGTAAGCAGTAAAGTCTAGCATCCTATAACTACATACAAGTGAGCAAGTAAGTAAAGAAACACAGCTGATTGAAACATGCATCAATAATATAGTACACAGTAAGCTAAAATGGAAACAGGTATGTAAAGAGTGACATATCAGAAAATTAGCCAATCGAGCCCAGTGAAATTCTCAAAGCATTTCTGGGCTAAGGCAGACAGAAATCCTCATAGCCTTTCTGGGCTAAGGCAGACAGAACAGCAACAGAACTAAGGAGACAGTAAATACAAATACAGAATATTTTAGTTATTTTACTTTTTTTTCTGTGGACACGTCCAGAAATAGCTGATGAGTCAAGCATGTCTGCAAGACTATATGGGTTCCAAGCTTAACACATACTCATCAATGAGTAATGTTAAGTTATGACGACTCCAATATTGAGAATCACTTAACTCAATATTGATACGTCACCATAATACCTAATACTAGATTAGAAGTAAATTAATTCAAATAATTAAGTATTATGTTTGGCCAAGGATTTAGGAGAGGGTCTTAAGTTAAGACAGAAGGGGAGTTATGAATAGTGTTTAGAAGTTTATAAATAAAGATGCAACATATGGATTTAAGAATAAAAGTAAATTAGATTTGAACATGTGATATATGAAAGAAGTCGTGAGAATGTAATTTAAATTAATTAACATGAACACTTGTAATAGTAATCTAAAATAAATGAATTGCTTACATTGAATCTTAGATATCAAATTTTAAGTATTTATTAATTATTTAACATGTGAACTATAAGTTTATATTTTTTACCAAAATATTCTAAGTCTAAATTTTCTTAAGAATTTCGGCAAAGTCTCCTCTGTAAATGGTTAAGGAAACACCTGCAGAATCACATGCTAGACCCCCATTCCAATGGGAGATATAATTTAAAAGAAAAGACAACCTAAACTAACAAGCAATCAATCTAATTTAACTCCAATTCTAGTATAGAGTTCAATCCTTTTGATAGGATTGCTCATTTCCAATTCTAAAGTAGAGTTTAATCCATTTTAAAGGATTGCTCATTTACAATTCTAAAATAGAGTTCAATCCTTTTTATAGGATTGCTCATTTTATAATTCTAAAGTATTTAAGGGAGAAATCACATGTGTAGCAGTTGTCTACTTTAAGGTTTACTTCATCACAATATTCAACATTCACATATAATTATGCTAAGACTATTACTTGAGTGAGAAACTAAATTTTAATTATACAACAATTGAATATACAATTAATTCCATTTATCATTCTAAGTAAGTATATAATGAAAGAATTAATTAATATATAAATTTTATACATTTATAACCATTCATCCATTCATTCATCACAAGCATTTAAGTATGATTAAGCTCCAATAAGTGTAATAAATTAAAGTAAATGACATTATTACAAAATAACAGCAAACTAAATAAAAAAAGGAAAATTGATAGCTCACTCGAAGTTCTTAATAAGCTATAATTAATATTTTTATAAGCGGAAGAAATTTTTAAATTTTAGCGCTTGGTCCAGCTCCATTAGCCTCTAAGTGCACCTGATCTATCATATTTTGGCATTTAAATATGATAGAGCAAAGCCAAGAAATAGAAAATCTGGTTAGACTAAACAGTCTAAGTACATTTTAAGATTGGCTAAACATGTTATTGTTATAATTGGATATCATAGTCCTAGTTACAAAGTAAGCACAAGCATGGGTGCAATATGGTAAGCATACAAGTAAAAAAAAGTAAGTAAGGAAAACAAGTGAGTTAGAAAACTCACTTAACATATATTCTAGCCTGCAAAATAGAACAAGGGTAAAAGTATTCTAAATATGCTAGAAATAAACTAATGTGCATATAAAGTACATGAAGTAAGGCATTTATATGTTTAAATGAACTTATGCTAAGAAAGGAAAATAAATAGTGAAGCATTTAAATAAAATTATATAATTGTAATAACCCTGGTTGTTATCTTAGCTAATCTGGATTTAATTAAGCCAAACCCAACTTTGATTTCAATTTTATTGGACTCAATAGGTTATTTAAACCTAACCCAAAAAGTTTGGGATCAATCAGAGCTAAATTAAAAATTTTAATATTTTTACTATTTTTAAGCCCTAGAAAATACATAAATTAAATTGATCTCCAAATTAAAATCTGATTTTATTTTTGAATTTCCCACCCCCAAATTAGCTAAGGGTAAAGTTTTGGGAATTTTTGGAGCTCATTTAGTCCTAAATTGGATATATAAATTTAATAAGAATTAATGTAATTATTAAATTGAATTATATTAATTAATTTAATTAATTAAATAAAATTTAAGGTTATGATTTGCTGTCGGGACCGCGGCAGATCTGTTGCGGGGTCCCGACAGCGGCTCATAGCTATGGACCAGTAGGATGCCTAGCATGCATCTTGGTGTGGCTCGTCCAACGACGCGATCTACCCACGCTGTGATCATATCGTAGCCGCTCGATCGGTAACCCGATCCAACAGCCTTCCGCGCCCCATCCTAAGTAAGCTCAGATCGAGCATTGTATCATTTCAGTTTGATCCGACAGGCGATCCTCCTCCCCGATCTACTGTTGTTGATCAAGAGATCAGAACTACCTAGTCCTAACAGAAGGTCCATCGAACGGCTGGGCCTTCACCCGTCGCTGTTCAGCTTCGTCCCCGAGTTTCTAAGAAAGGCCCTGACAGCTCGCCTGCTCCTTCTGTCGTGGCAGTACGGGAGAAGATCCTGTCCCCCACGCCTTCCCCGAATCGCAATGGCTAGGGGGAAGAAGTTACGGGTTTACCCTTCACGGGTCATGGCCCGATGCCAAATCCCTTGGGTCGGCCATTAGGGGTCAGTCCGAAGGTCCCTCACTACTGTTCGGGCTATAAATACTCCCGGGATTCCTCAGAGACCCCCTTTGCTCTCGTTGGATAGACTGCTTGATCCTCTCCCTCCCTGTCGGAGTTCACTCATGGTTTGAGCTCCCCGACGTCTGAACCTGCGGCATACTGCTGATCGAGGGTGAGGTCTGGTGTTCAGACCCCCTTGCTAGAACCTCAAAAGTGATCGCGAGCGACCTGAGCATCCTGCATTGCCTCTGTCACAGTCGTTCCCTGTCTTCAGGTACAACATCTGTCCCATCTTCAGTCGAGTTAATTTCGACTCGACTCTCCTTCAATTGAGCTCTAGGTGCTGTGATAGGTCCTCACCTAGATTTCCCAGTAGAGTATGGGCCTTCTGGTAAGGCTTGGCAGTGGGCCAGACGGTGAATTTTTCGTCTGAGCACGCACTGCCAGTCGGTCGCTAGCTCGCCAATTGTGCGCTCCATCGATGCAATTAGCTATCCTTTAGGCATTAGGAGCTCTCGACAATGATTGTCGAACCATATCGAAGGGTTGGGTGCGATCGGATCGATCAATTTGACTGAGAACCAATCGACCCGTCAAGAGCTCCAGCTCATCTTAGACCACGAGTAGCACCCCATTGATCCAGACCATACCAGAACTCCTTGACTCGCCCTATCGCTTCTTCTTAGGTTCCTGAATGTGTAGGGATCGAGACGGCCGCAATCAGTGGCCTCTGTGAGGAGAATTCACTTCTCACAGGTGCGCCTTCAGAGACACTCGGCCGAGTAGTCCCCCGGTGATCCCACGCCTCCCAGTTGGGGCTTCTTGGTTTAATCGACGTGTCTAGAGTCAAGGATGGAGTAGCCGTTGAGATCAGGGCGTGGCGTAGCCGGAGCGTGGAGAATTTTGCATCGGGAGCTAACCCTAGGGCGCCGGGATTTGGGTGCCAGCCGAAGGAAGAGGATGAAGTCACGGGTCGGGCCGACCCGTGACCCGCATATTTTAGATTTGGGTCGGCAACAAATAATAGAATTTCTAGATTTAATTTCCTTAAGGAAATTAAATCAGAAATTAAATCCTATGATTCAAATTTAAATAAAAATACATAATAAATTAACTTAATAACTTTGGCTATACTGATCCAAATGGTATGATCCAATATATTATTTAAATCAGAAATAACAATGAATCTAAATATAAAATAAAATCACAGATCCAATGGTTAGATTTAAAATATTTTCCTAATCCTTTTCTGTTTTTTATTAAATCACAATAAATTTAATTAATAACCAAATTAATTGATTAAGGGCTCACATTGCTCACTTAATCTTAAGGAACCTATGTAGACCATTAAAAGTAATTGAGGAACCCTAATTATCCTAATAACTCTTTAATCACCCTAATTAAGGATTTGTGAATCAAACCCTAAATTAGTCTCTGATTTTGGGTAGGATAGTTCCTAATGCCATCTTAAGCCTATTAGAACCTAAGTGTAAGGTTGGATTACCCTAGAATACTTTGAATTCACTAATCACTATAATTGGCCTAAAAATCTGATTAGGGTTAATTAGCTTAATTAGGTTGTCAAAACCTAAGATAAGGGTGTTTCCTACTTTATTAATTAATATGAAATACATTAAAATAGATTAGATTTAATTTGGATAACTAAACCTTAAAATTCCAATTTTTGCCTTAAGAGGGGCATTTTGGGTCAATTTGACCAAAATGTGCTTACATGCCCCTTAAACCTTGGAAAATTCAATAAGCTACCCTTAGATGGATTATAAATGTTTCACTGAACTCTTAGATTAATAATATTGATCATGTGGAAGTTATTTAAGAAATCCTCAATTAGCCTTAGTTAAGACACTTAGACCTTAAGTGATCCTAAGAAAGTCACTTAGCCCTAATATTTGAAACTAATGATTTTAGATGTTAAATTTCAGTTTAATAAACTCAACTAAGTTAGTTTATGAGCTTAAATTCTAAAAGAGACATATTTAGGAAATCCTAAGTTAGAAAACTAGTTAAGTCTAAAGTGATCAGATCTTAGATCCTAGATCTTAAACTTTAGATCTTCTACTTAAATCAAGCCATCTCCAATTGAATTTCTATAAATGATTTATTGTTTAATATTTTGAATCCTTCCATGTGGGTATATGATGATTCAATCTATGAGATAATGGAATTATCTTAAAGATTGAATATAGATCTTAGATTCTCAAAGTTCTTAATTGATTATTTTATCTTATAATCAGTAGAATAACCCTTCACTAAGTTCGTAGTTCTTGGATTTTTCAACTGATAGGATTCTATGTCCTTAACTTAGAGATAGAGTGTGAACCCTAGATCCTAGTTAGGATACCACCCTGAATTTAGGAATTGAACACCAAATTGAGTTTAAGTCCTAAATCCTTAAATCTTGATTTACCTAATTAAGATTTGGGAAAGAGAGTAAAAGATTAATAAATTAGGCCATTGATTTAATTACTTAAACCATATAGTCGTCATATGATTTCAAATTAGAACTTGTTAAGTTCTAATATTAACTTTAAGGACGTAAATCTGAGATTCTACTTGATAGCTGGATATTGGAGATCTTAAACTTGTACATTCTCAGAGTAGCTAGATTTGGTAATTATATAACAACAGATATCACATAAGTTTAGATTGAGTCCCTTGCTTACTTTGATTTGATTTGCTTGGCATACCTTGGTTACTGAGCCTTATTCCTTGAGCATAATAGGAGAACATAGGATATGGATGATACATCCTAAGTTAGTAATTGAATTGCATAACATTCAGTTCTTGCCTTGCTTGCAGTTGGTAGAATATGTCCTAGCATGGTCTGCCTCTTCAGTAATAGTATTGTGTAGAGTTGACCCAGGCCTAGAGGATTGGGATGGCCTATTGGCTGGGTATTGGTTGATATTTCAGTATTGGGGGCCTTGGATGGCCTATTGGCTGGTATGGCAGTACTATGTCTTAGGCCTATTTCTACTTTAGCTGAATTGTTCAGTATTATTTTCTGTTTTGATTTGCCACATACTTCAGTGGCCTTACTTTCAGTACTTGCTCATTTTGCCACATGTCTCAGTGGCTTTGCACTATATTACTTGCCTTACTTTTGCCACATGTCTTTGTGGTCTTTTTCTTTTATTAGCATGTTGTATGTATACTCTTATGGCTTACTTATGTATATTGGCATGTCTAGGATGCTAGAATTATATGTTTATTTTTAGCAATGGTTCCCTTTATGTACTCAGCATGTGTTAAATACGATCATAAGCATGTTAGGTTCAGAATTTGCATTGTAGTCGCTATTGCTTTTAGCTTTAACATCACCTTTTTCTATTTTGTATTGTATGTTACTTTTCATACTAGTTGTTGGCTATAAATGAATAGTTTATAGTTACCTGTTTCTTTCATAGCTTGTTGCACCCATTATTGCTCGCATGTTTAGATAAATTAAATGTGATATCTTTAAAATAATCAGTTCATTACAATAGCCTAAAATGTACTTAGACAATGGTCTAACTGTAACATTTTTGTTTTGTTGGCTGAGGCCCTGGTATTCGTGATACCGACAAATGTCATATTCAAACTTGTTCTTGGGCAATGTTGCAGGAGAGGAGCAGGTTCAGGAAGAGGATCGTGCTGCTGCGGTTTAGATAGATCTTGCATTTTATTTCAGTGAGATTTAAAGACATTTTTCATTTCCTTTAAAACTCAGTTTGTAATAATTAATTCTAGATGTATTTTATTTCTGCATTGTGATGAGTTACCATATTGTCTATTTTCCTTCCTACTATGTTGTGCTTGTGGATGTTTATACTCGCCTATTGCTTACACCACTTTGATATCTGTATGTATTTTGATGAATGTTGTAGTATTCTGGTGACAAGTTCTTGGCTTAAGGCAAGTTGGGTTTTCACCTGATTTTTCTTAAGCTGGGGATTTGCCACAGTTAGAGCATCGTACTTTTCATTGTCAGTACGGGGCCCCACAACAATATTCATTGTAATCTAAATGAACTGTAAACAAGTACAGTTCTAAATCATAAAAAATGCATAGTAAGGAAATTGAAGGAAAATCTTAGACTTTTAATCTAAGATATACATAGCCTAGGACTATGTAAAGTAACGTAGCTAAAAGCTATGATGAGTCTTAACAATCTATAAGATTGAAAATCTCACATGTTTATTAATTGAAGTTATTTTAATCTGTGCTCATTCTATGGGCATATTCAGAATGAAATGAGGAGTTAAACACATCTATTTAATAATTAAGAAAATCAGGGTCAAGTCCTAAAATACTCACATTCACCCTCTGAGAATGTGATGTCTCCTTATTACTCCTTATTCAGTATGCCCTAGACTGATCCACAATATGTAACCCCTAGTAATTTAATATGAAAGTTTTATTTATGCATAATTTAATATATGAATGATTCAATGACTGTAGCTCAAAGCTAAGCAAGCATTCAAAGGAAGTTCAATAATTGTAACTAAGTGATATCCAAAGTTATCTAATTTTAATGATCTACTTAATGATTGGAGCTAATTGAGCTCCCAATTAACTTTGAGATATTGATATCAAGTTAATTATAATATAGTAGTAGTTGGGATTTTGAAAATAATAGATTCCATCCATTTAATATGATATGACAAAAATAATTTTTAAGTATAATTATTATTATTAGAGACTAGCTCTTAACCTCATCCTAAACTATAAGATCTAATTACAATTATTAAATTAAGGTTTAGATACCTAGTAGGTAGAGATTGAGGTAAGAAATTATTTAACTTAAAAAATTTGGAACTAAGGTAAATCTACTAATTTTCATAATGGTTAACTAGATATATTATATTTTGAATGTTCTAATCAAATAAATATTAATCTAGCTATGTTGTAAGAAATTGCAAGATTTAGTTTAAGTACTTACTAGACTTAAGAACTACAAATTCTATGTTTATTATTAATTGATATTTAAGGAATTCAATAAGATTTCTAAACTAATCTAAGTAAGTTATGGATTCATATTGCTGCATTTTAAAACAATTAACAAAAGGGTATTAGGGATTAGGAAGAATAAACTAAATCCTAATCTAATCACTAAAGCTAGATCTAGTTGATTCACAATTCTATAATTATTAATGCATTAAGATTATCTATTATTAATGAGTATAACTAATAGACTTAGGATTCAACTATAGATCAATTGCAAATCAATCCTAGGATTTCTACCTTAAGGTTGAAAGGTGAATTAAGCACTTGGCAATTAATTCACATAATTACAAAGGTGAGAACTAAGCTCATAAAATGAAATCTAATTGGTAAGGGAGATAATAAATGTGATATATTATATATCATAGGGTTTTATAAAATCTAAAATAAGCTATCTAGAAATTTGGAATAATCACAATAACACTAAGTAAGAGTCAAAAACTTAAAATCCTAAATTGTTGTCCAATGGAAATGATTTATATATAAATGAAATTCTTATATCATAAGGAGAAGAATGATACTAAGTATGTCAATTTTGGACAACTTTGGAAAAATTAGGGTTTTAATAACTCCTAATTAGATTAAAAAGTGATTAAGAAAATTAAGGTTCAAATATTGAGTTTTATTTTATATTATTGTTCCTCACATTTTTGTGAGTGAAATTGACTATTTGATCATTTAATTTGGATCTTAAATGATCAAATTAAGTCATATGGAATGATAGAATTAGTTTGTAATTAATTAATTAATCTTAAATATTGATTAATTAAAATATTTGTCAAAATAGAAATTTAATTACATATTATTATTCTACACAATTTTGCGATCGAAATGATATATAATTTTTTATATTTTGGCTGAGTATTTTGTAACTTATGAATGAAATGAGTTTCATATATTTAATAATTATTAATTTCAATTAATGCTCTCTTCCATCTTAATATACCATTAATCAATCACACGGCGCCTAATCAAACAAAAGATGAAAGTTATTAATAAAAATTGAACCAGCGGGTTTAATAATTGCTAAATCGACCGGTTCAACTAGTTCATTCGATCATCTTCCCGACAGCAAGAAGACGCTGATCGAACATATGCCGAGCAAATTTGGAGGTAATAGGGCATCAGGAATAAGACATTTCGTAACTCCTCACGGCACACTGAACCTTGTAAGAGAGTGATCATCTCCCTGATTTCACCCCAAACCAAAACACTACCTATAAGAATCTCTATGGTATGCAAGAAGAATGCTTTATAATTACTTAATAACAGAATAAGATTAAGGAAAGATAAAAGAAAATTTAGTTTGGGAGATTTCATTTCAAACATTTAGGAATCCATCTCATAGCCAAAATAAATCAAAGGTTATGCCAAATAATAAGAATGGAGTAAGGAAGAATTTGGGATCGAGTACCTGTACCGACGGCTTTGATTGGAAGATCGGAGGGTGGTCGAAGAACCTCGATCGAAGTTTTCCTTAACCTGCGGTTCCCATTAGCACTACACTTCCACCCTAAGCTTTGGTTTTCCTGGAGCGCCTCTCAATGAAAGGAAGAGATATGGCTTAATACTCAAAGGTGACAGCCGTGAGGAGGCATATGTCTCCACTTCGCCCGTGACCACAGACATGGTTATCAGGGCTGAGCACAGGAGGTAAAAGATGCACAAAGAGCAATCCTGGCCATCCATATGAGAATTTGATCGAACGGTTATGTGGGGCCCCTGTACTAACAACAAGGAAGTACGGTGCTCCAACTGTGGCAAATCCCCAACTTAAGTAAAGCTAGGTAAACCCAACCTGCCTTAAGCCATAGACTTGTCACCAAGTACTATAACATTCATCAATATATATACAGATATCAAAGTGGCGGAAGCAATAGGCGAGTAGTAACATTCACAAGCACAATATAGTATAAAAAAAAAGAAGACAATATAGTAACTCATTACAATGCAGAAATGAAATACATCCAGAATTAATTATTACAAACTGAATTTAAAAGGAAATGAAAATGTCTCTCAATCTCACTGAAAAAAATACAAAATCTATCTAAACTGCAACAACAAGGTCCTCCTCCTAAATGGGCTCCTCTCCTATAGCACTGCCTATGAACAAGTCTGAATCTGACATTTGTCGGTATCATAAATGTCAGGGCCCCAGCCAACAAAATAAAAAGTTACAGTTAGACAATTATCTAAGTACATTTTAGGCTATTTTAATGAACTGTATATTTTAAAGATATCACAATTTAAATTAGCTAAACATGCAAGCGGTAATGGGTGCAATAAGCAATGTAGAAATGGGTAACTATAAACTATCCATTTATAGCCAGCAACTAGTATAAAAAATAACATATAATGCAATATAAGTAAGGTGAGGCTAAAAGCTAAAAAAAACAGCAACTATGATACAAATTCTGATCCTAACATGCTTATGATCATATCAATATATGCTAAGTACATAAAGAATACATTACTAAATAAAACACGCACATTTAGCATCCTAAACATGCCAATATATATAAGTAACCATATGAGTATACATACCACATGCTAATTAATATAAAAGAAAAGAAAAGAAAAGGGCTACTGAGATATGTGGCAAAAGCAAGGCAAATAATATAATACAAGGCCATTGAGACATGTGGCAAAATGAGCAAGTACTAAAAGTAAGGCCACTAAAGCATGTGGCAAAGCAAAACAGAAAACAATACTGAACAATCCAGCTAAAGTAGTCATAAGCTTAAGACATAGTACTGTCATACCAGCCAATAGGCCATCCAAGGCCCCCAATACTGAAATATCAATTAATTCCCAGCTAATAGGCCATCCTAATCCTCTAGGCCTGGGTCAATTCTACACAATACTATTACTGAAGAGGTAGACTATGCTAGGATATATGCTACCAACTACAAGCAAGACAAGAACGAAATGATATGCAATTCAAGTACTAACTTAGGATGTATCATCCATATCCTAAGTTTTCTTATTATGCTCAAGGTATAAGGCTCAATAGCCAAGGTATTCCATGCAAATTAAATAAAAGTAAGAAAGGGACTCAATATAAACTCATGTGATATCTGATGTTATATAATTACCAAATCTAGCTACTCTGAGAAGGTACAAGTTTATGATCTCCAATATCCAGCTATTGAGTAGAATCTCAGATTTACGTCCTTAAAGTTAATATTAGAACTTAACAAGTTTTAATTCAAAATCATGTGATGACTATATAGTTTAAGTAAATAAATCAATGACCTAATTTATTTATATTTTACTCTCCTACCCAAATCTTGATTAAGTAAATCTAGATTTAAGGATCTTGGATTTGAACTCCACTTTGGTGTTCAAAACCTAAATCCATGGTGATGTTCTAATAAGGATCTAGGGTTCATACTTAATACCCAATTTAAAGGTGAAGAATCCTATAAGCTGAAAGATTCCAGAGCTAAGAACTTAGGGAATGGTTACTCTACTGATTATAAGACAAAAATAATCAATTAAGAAATGGAGAATCTAAGATCTATATTCAATCTTTAGGATAATTTCATTATCCTATAGATTAGATCAGTCCTAAACCCACATGAAAGGCTTCAAAAGAGTTAGATAATCAATCATTTAGAGAATCTCAATTGGAGATAGTTTAATTCAAATAGAAGATTTAAAGTCTGAGATCTAAGATCTAAGATTTGATTGATCACTTTAGACTTAGGCTAGGTTTGTAACTTAAACTTTACCAATTATATTTCTTTTGAAATTAGCTCATAAGTTAACTTAATTAAACTTATTAATGTGAGTCACAATTATTGAGTTTAATTATTAAGGCATAGTGACCCCTTTAAGATCACTCAAGATCTAAGTATTTTAATTAAGACTAAATGAAGATTCTTTAGTTTAATATGAATATTATTAACATTATTAGCTTAAGAGTTCAGAGAACATTAATAATCTAAATTAGGGTTAATTTACTGAATTTCTCAAGATTTAATGGTACTTAAATACATCTTGGCCAAAATGACCAAAATACCTCTCATAAGGCTAAAATTGGGATTTAGGGTTTAGTTATCTAAATTAAATCTAGTCTATTTTAATGTGTTTCATATTGATTAATGAAGTGAGAAACACCTTTATCTTAGGTTTTGACAACCTAATTAAGCTAATTAACACTAATCACATCATTAGGCCAATTATAGTGATTAGTGAATCTAGGGCATTCTAGGGAAATCCAACCTTACCCATGGATTCTAATACACTTAAGATAGCATTAGGAACTAACTTACCCAAAATTATAGACTTAATTAGGGTGTAATTTACTAATCCCTAATTTGAGTGATTAGGAGATGATTAAGAAAATTTGATATCTAAAATTGGTTTTAAGGGTCTAAAATTGTTCTTTAGCATTTAGTGGGCAATCAAAGCCCTTAATCTCTATAATTGAATATTTATTTAA
The DNA here is from genome assembly GCA_016760335.1 of Gastrodia elata. Lineage (NCBI taxonomy): Eukaryota > Viridiplantae > Streptophyta > Magnoliopsida > Asparagales > Orchidaceae > Gastrodia > Gastrodia elata. Next base: position 16,592,406 of record CM028677.1, on the reverse strand, counting down.
TTTATTATGATTTAAATAGAGACATAAAAGAGTTGGACAAATATTTTTAAATCTAACTATTAGATCTGTGATTTTATTTTATATTCAGATTCCTCGTATTTTTCTGATTCAAATGGTATATTGGATCATACCATTTGGATCAGTATAATTAAAGTTATTCAAATAATTTATTCTGTATGTTTATTTAAATGGAAATCATAGATTTTAATTTCTAATTTAATTTCCTTAAGGAAATTAAATCCAAAAATTCTAATATTTCAGTCAGCCCAAAATCGAAAAGGCGCGGGTCGGGGTCGGCCCAACCCGGACTTCATCTTCTTCCTCTCGATAGGTCCGCATCAGAAGAATTTCAATGTTGAAATTCTCAGCACCCGGACGATGGCGGCTGCCCCACTCGATCCCCACACATTCCTGGAGTCGAGACGTGTCGATTGGACCAAGAAGCCCTGTCTGGGATGCACCCAATCGTCGGTGTGCTACTCGACTGAGATGTGCTAAATGGGAGGGACTTAGGATTCCCTGTGAGTGAGCAATTCTCCACACAGGAGCCACCAAACTGATGGGGTTCGATCCCTACACCATCAGTGAGGTGAGGTGAGTCGAACCCCCAAGAATTCACAGCTTGGGATGCAGCCAAATGCTGGGTCCTTACTCGGACTCAGCATCGACTCAACTGCTAGCTCGATCGATCGATACGATTGATCTGAGCTAGCTCGAACCCTGGCGACAATCAATATGGTTTCCCTATGTGGCTAAGGTGATCTAGACGACATCCAGAGGCTCATCCAGCAAACAGAATGAAGACTGAGCTCAAGAAATTTCAATGGGATAAGGCTGTACCTGAGGACGGGGTTGCAGGCTTGGCCGAGGAGAATTGAAGTGTGCTGGAGCTTCCTAACCAGCAGTGAAGGTTTACAGGGGGTCTGAACACTAGACGGGCCCTCTATCAGATGTTCTAAGCTTCGGGAACACCGGGAAAAGCCGAGAGAGACGGGAGCTCCAGAGGGCTTCTGCTGGGGAATTGAGGGTTCATAGTGAGCAAAGGGACTCACTGTAAATCCCTGGGGGTATTTATAGGTCTGGGGGAGGTCTAGGGTCAGATACCCGAGCTCGGGAAATGGAGGATGGCTCGGGCTGAAGGAAAGGCTTGGGTGCAACGGCCGAGGGCAATTCGGGGAGAAGGCGGCCAACAAGACGGTCGTGACGAGGGCAAAAGAGGAAATTTGGGAATTTCCCATACTGCCACGAGGGCTGGGAGGATACTGGCTGTCGGGGGGGACCAGACGCTAACGGGTCGAGATGAGGGAGACGATCCACAGTGCTCGGACTCGTGCCTGCCGTCAGATGGATCGACCGTTGGTCTCAGACGGGTGTGATGTATTACTTAAGCGGGATGGATGATAGCCGTTAGATGCGTACGATGGATCTGACGCCTACAATTTAATCACGGAGCGAGGTAGATCGCGCCGTAGGATTAGACGCGCTAAGATTCGTGTTAGGGCATCTATTGGCGTGGTCTGATGCCCCGCTGTTAGGACCCCGCTGCGGATCGACTGCGGTCCCGACAGCGAATCCCATGATTAAATTAATATAATTAATTTATTTTAATTAAATTAAATTTATATAATATTTAATTTAAATTCTACTAATTTCCATAATTCAATTTAGGCTTAAATAAGCTCCAAAAATTCCTAAAATTTCACCTTTAGCTAATTAGGATATGGAGAATTCAAAAATGAAATCAAATTTTAATTTGGAGATCAAATTAATTTAGGTATTTTTCAGGGCTTAAAAATAGCCATAAATACCAAATTTTCCATTTTAGCTCCGATTGATTTCAAACTTTTAGGATTAGGTTTAAATGACCTAATGAGTCCAATGGAATCAAAATCAAAGCTTAGTTTGGCTTAATTAATCCAAATTTAGTTAAGGTAACAACTAGGGTTGTTACATGTTAGATTAAGTTCACTTCTAAGATGGGTTAAAGACCGTTAGATTTCGACCATAGGGCATTCTATGGCCCTGATCACCGCAACTCGTTGTCCTGTGTGTTGTCTCACACACGGGACCCATGCGAAAAAGAAATGCGTCGTTGAATAATTTATATTATATATTATTTTAAATATCTTATTTAATTATTTAATTAAACACAATTTTATTACTCAAAATTAAATAATCAAATGCACTCCAAAAAATCCCAAAAATTTACCATTACCTAATTGAGGTGTGGTGAACTCAAAATGCAATCGGATTTTTGATCGGAGGTCAATCTAATTATTTTAATTTTCTAGGTATTTAAAATATTATTAAAATATTCAGGGAAAATTTGATAACTTCCAAATACTTCCAAAATATCACTCCTAGTTAATTTGGGTGTGGTGAGTCCAATGGTAGACTCTGTTTTCAATTCTGAGGTCTAAATAAATTAGGCATTCTCAGAATTATCAGAAAATTAGAAAATATTAAAAATTATCAAACGATCTCTAAATCACACGAAAATTAAAATGGAGACTCCTAATACACTTATAAGACTAATGAAAAATGATTGGAGTTAATTATGTCACTAATTGATGGGTAATAATACTAGAGTTGTTACATAAGCACCCTTATTACTCCTTACCCCTATCCATTAAGGTAAATATGCACCCGAATCTACTAAAATATACTGAACCCAAAGGCAACTATTATCCTAATTATTCTAAGTTTAATAGTGATCTATTGATTAAGGCTAATCATATTAAGCAAATCAAACTTAATAGGATGAATCTCCTATCCTAAATCTAAGGTTAAAAGATAAAATAATCAAAATAATTTGAAAAATTTAGAAACAAATAAAACTAAGGATTCATTCATTGAATAACCCACTTATCCAATGAATGAAATCTAACCTATAAGCTAGTCTTAGTCTTAGGAATAGTCCTAATGTGAGGTGTAAAGTCCTAAGAAAAGACTTAGAGAAATTTTAAGAATTTTACAAATTTAACTTAATAGTTGATTTTACTCACTTAGAAGATTCTAATATTGATTTTACTAATTTGGAAGCTAATTTAAGAGTTAAAGATACTTAACCTAAAATTTGGGCAAAATGATCATTTTGCCACTACTTAAGGCCCAAAAAGCTACTTTTTAAATTCATGATCAAAATTAAAATTTATTACTTCCAAATGATTCCTTACTGTCTAACATGAAGATAGACAGTAAGTACGCTCAATTTGGATAAGAAACGGGTCCTATAGGTCCAAACTAAGGTTTTTGACCTATAGGGCATTTTAGTAATTTACACCTAATTGAATCTAAACTTTTATGCAGTTTACTGTTTATTACTGTTCAAGGATTTCATAGAGTCCAAGAGCACTGCATTCTAAGGTCAAATGGCGAAGTTATGGCTATTTCAATTTCTAAGGGCAATTCAGTAATTTTGTCATCAATGGGAAAAAAATTGAATTTTTCTGTTTGAGTTCCAATTTTAGCAAACTCAGTTTCTATAGCTTTCCTATAATATACTGAGTGTGTTGACATGGAGTAACCCAGTTTAGACTTCAAATGATTAAGTTATGACCTACTAAAGTTAGAGATATTTTGATCATTTTTAATTTTCTAGATTTTAGATCCTAAATATTATTTCAATTTATTGATGACACTAAAATTTTAAGCTAGTTAGCACTTTGAATTTCTGAATTTGGAGTTGAATTGACTAAGTTATGGTCAATTGAATATTAGGGACATTTTGGTTATTTTCAAGATATGGTCCTAAATGTTACTTTTCAAATTAAGCTCCAAATGGGAAAGTTAATATTTCTATAGTATTGGGATTATTCTCCTAAATATTTTAAAACCCATATTGCCTATATTTGGATGACTAGGTTAAAAGTTGTGAGTGTTTGTTTAAGTCCTAAAATATCACTACGTTATACGTATCCTAAAACAAAATTTTGAATTACGTTATTTGATTCCATTTATTTTTCTGAGTAAAATGAGACCTATATTTGATATATTTGGATCAATATTTTTAAAGTTATGAGACTTTTAAGTTTAATTAAATTTAAATTGAATTTTACTTAATTTACTATTCAAATATTCAAATCAAATGAATTCACTGATTTTGATTAAAAATAATCTTAATTATTTAAATTAGATTAACTACTGTTTAATAATGTTAATAATATTAATTAATATAAATTATTTATTGTTAGTATTTATTTAATTTATTAAATTACTGATCTAATTAATTATCATTAATAAATTTATTTAATTAATATAATCAAGATTAATAATTAATTATATGAATCTTACTGTTAATTAATTATTTACAAATGTATAATTATTTTATTCTGATTAGATTAATTAGCTAACTTAATCTAATCAATTAATCCCAAATACTTTACTACTATTAATCTACCAATAATAGTGATTAACTTTAATTAACTAGCAATTTAATGCTCACTATTGAGTAATTAATAAATTAACAGATATCTAATTATATAATTATAACTATATATATATATATGTATTAAAATAATTATTTATATATATATATTTAATTTATTATATCTGCAGGAAAAGACGACGGGACCCGCCACGGACACGTCCCCGATTGGATGCGAAATAGCGGCGGGCCCCACCGAGCCACGTGGCCGCTCGGAATAGGCCGCGGGGCTGTGAGGTGGGACCCATGGCCGCTGTCACGGAAGGACAGCAGCGGGCCCCACACACGATGCACGGGCGAGCCAGGAGGCGTCGCGTGGAATGCGGGCCCCGCTCAGGACACGTGTCTTGCCATGCGAATCGACCCGCAGGAGATGGGTCGAGCTCGGGTCGACCCGGCCCGACCCGCGACGCTTGGCCTTCCCTGCCCCGCACCGAGGCGAGAGAGCCTAGGCGCGGCATTTGCCGGCCCTCCTGGTGACGTCGGGGCTTGGACCGTATGCCGCCGGGTAGAGCTCGCCGAGCTCTACCTACATAAGGGTGGATCGTCGGCCGAGGTAGTCGGGGTTCAGAGCGAGACCTAACCCTAATTTGAACCTTACGGAATGAGGCGAGTCACGTTCGATTGATTGCATTACATATGATAGCATGGCAATAATTGCGCAATATCTCTGGTATCAATACAAGGCTATCGTAAGATAAGGGAGGAAGAGTACCTGAGTAGATAGACGGTTAGGGTCTGCCGGCCAAGATCCTTAGGGTATAGCCCGAGCACCAAAACACATAACTCGAGTCTCACAGGCAGGGCTGGGCCTTATCGACTCGGCGACGGACCGGGCGTGGTTGGGGTGCGCCGAATTGGCGAGGCGGGCAGCGGACAGCCGCGTGGCAGCTCGGCGAATCGCACGAGGACGACATGCGGGGGCGTTCGATTGCCCCGATCGAACAGCTCCGAGCACTCGATCCGGCAAACGGCATTAGGGAACGGCGTTAGGCGAACAGTAACGGTGCGCGGGATAAGTGGACGGCGCCGTTAGGGATTATTAATTAATTTGTTTATTTAACAAATTTAATAATTCAATTTCTCTTTTTAATAACTATGTTAAAATACCTAAATAGATTTTTAAAATTTTAAAAGATCCACCCCTAGCTAATTGAGGGGTGAGGAATGCAACGACGATATTAGTTTTTCGATTCGATGAGTATTTTAATTTCCCAATTTTTTAGGTATTTAAATATTATTAAAATATTCTTCAAAATTTTGACGACTTCCGATTGACACGAAAACATAACCCCTATCTAATTTGGGGGCAATGAGCGCAATGGCAGAGTCCATTTTTTTATTTGAGGTCTATTTAAATAGGTCAAATTTTAGGATTTCTGGATCTTCTAGAAATCCGAATTCGATCCATTTGATTCCTGATTTGAACTGGGTCTTAGGGGTTGACTCCTAATTATTTGATTAACACTAAAGATCAAAATTAAGACTGAGATTAGTCCTAATTGACTAAGATAACAACTTTGGTTGTTACACTAAACCTTGAAATTAAGTTTAGATAATACTCAAGATGAGCCTTGAACATAAATAAGTTATTCCTTAACATGTAGTAATATGAAATAGTAGAAGATTATAAATAGACATACTAGTATTGAATTAGCCACAAGATCTTAAGAATATCCTTAGAATATGGAGAGTAGTAAACTTAAAGAGCCTATATAAGATAGAAATTGGTTTGTATTATGGATAAAAAACTCAGTTATGAAACTTAGATAACTCTAACACTTAGAATTTAGGATAGAATTCTAAGTTAAATTTTAGATTCATTTAATACTTTTATCATTAAATATTAATACATTTAAGACATTATTTTCATATTATATAATATATATATATATATATATATATATATATATATATATATATATGTGTGTGTGTGTGTGTGTGTGTGTGTGTGTTACAATTGACTAAGACATTCAGTTAATGTCTGAAGTCAATTAGGGGGCCTAATTAACTCCAATCATTAAGGTAGATAACTAATAAAACAACAACTTATATCACATAATTTACAGTTTAACATTAAAAATTCTTGATTGTTGCAACACATTGAAACTAAATCTTTGAATATACATTTAGATGCTGTGCATAAATAGAACATAAAATAATTGATCAGGTCGTTATCTTTATCTTCAGAACATGTAGGAGATCCTTTGAAGAAGTTATGGCTACTATAAATGTTCCTTCTAACTTTGTTTATGTCCCTAAAAATAACACTATTAGGGTTACGAGAGTTCCTGCTCCTTATGTTATTGATCAGATCATGGATCCTCCGGTACCCGACCGGAAGGAGCCCATTAGAGTTCAGTCGAGGATTGTATTCCTAATGCTGAATGCAACAGTGGATGATGCTGTGGTTGAAGGTTTGAATGCAATTAATGTTTTCTCGAGTATTCATAAAGGATTAAAGACCCCCTCATAGCTTGATGGAAGGTGCAGGCTATGGGTCACCCACATTAGGCCCAGATGCTACTGCCCCAATTCTGGGGTTGTGTGATTTCTCTTTGTTTGGTAATGATATGCAGTTGATAGTCCTTGATCCATTTCACTATCCTTCGGAGGTTGATAGCTTGTTTATTTTTCTTTTATTTTTTGTTTATATATATATATATATATATATATATTTGTGTTTTCATGTTGGAGATCACTTACTCCTTAGATGTTTTAAGTCTTATATATACATATATATATATATATATATATATATATATATATATATATATATATATATATATATATATATATATATATATATATATATATATATATATATATATATATATATTATTCTTAAAAGCATTTCTATTCAAACTTTACCAATTTTTAATTTATGTGAATCTACATGAATATGATTTCTTTTAATCACATATGTATGTATAAATGCGCACACACAGACATTGTCCACCTTAGGGTAATTGCCCCCATGTTGTATAATAACATTATAAAAATAAAATAAAGTTGGGATTTGATGATCCTTGGAATAAAAATGTAACTAAGCTACTAAAAACAAAACTTGATGTTATTAAAAATAGAACAAAATCATAGCCAATGCTCATCTCCAATATCATCACCATATTCAAAGTTCTTTTTCAATTATACATTTTATTACAAAATAGATTATACAATCAATCAATATCTGCAAAAAGATTAACCAAAATGAGATGTCTAATTTTGAATCATTGTTTAACAGACTCATCGAATAATCCATTAATTCATCAAACTTGTTAAAGGATCTAAAGGATTTCTCATTATGAACTTATGTAGGAGCTTTTATTTGATCTTACACAATGGAACAAAGGACAAATGATGTTTTGTTATTGTTGATGCTAATATTATTTATTCAATAATTATTAATTTATTTGTTAATAATATAATTATTTAACCAACTATTAAATATTCTACATAAAATTATTTTTATTCAATAATGGCATAATTACTTCATTTATATTAATAATTAATTAATGAGAATATATTGTCACTACAAATATTTTGTTTTAAATTAATTGCTTTGTTAATTCTTGTATGATCATCAATAATTTAACTATTTCAATCAATTATTAAGAACAAGTATTCGAAATTTAAATATTATTAATGACTTTTCAATCATTATGTAAATACAATAAAATAAAATAAAAAAACAATGGATTAAAATTTTCATTAGTCAAACAATAAATAAAATGAAATAAGAATTATTGTATTTTTAACAATCAATAAATTACAAATAAAATTTCTATTACTATCATTATTATTCATTAGTTAAGATAAATATAAAATCATCAAAAATAATTAATTATGGTAAAAAATGGTTGCTTATTTCATAATTAATAATGAAAATGTATTTATGCAATGAGTAATTTATTTTTTAACTTTTTCATTTTTATTTGACAATAATTATTTTAGAGGACTGCTATCTATTAGTAAGAAAATCCATTTTTTTCCTTTAATATATTTTTATAAAAAAAATGCTATAATTACACATAAATATACACCAAAAAATATTCAGAACCGATTAAATTTTTTTTTTTATAATTTTTATATATAAATCTTATTAAAAAATATATTTAACCAATAATCTACTTACATATTAAATTAACACATCATCTATATATTTTAATATATATTAATATGTAAATATAACAATACTCTTTTATAAAAATACATTTTTGAATTTATAGTATTAATTTTAATATTTTATTTATTTATCCTTTTAAAATAATATTTAGTGAGAGGTAGCCATAAAAGCTATATTTGACCTAAAAATATTTGCATTCCTCCTTTACTTATTAGTTAAGAAATACTATTTAGATCCACTAATATTATACCTAAAAAATCAATTTAATAGAATTTAAATATAATTTCAATATAAACTTTAAAAATAATATTTCTATTATTTTAATATAAATAAATAAAAACTTACATATATATTTAACTTTTTCAGCATTAAATTGAAAAGAAAATTGCAAGATTATCTCTAAAGTGATGTTCAGTATAATTAATGCATCTAAATTTAATATTAAATTAATATAAATTAAGATTCATTAAAGGTAAATATTATAAATATATTTAATTGATTAAAATCAGGGGTGAAAGTACCGAAGCAATTTTTCAAATTGAAATTCGAACGCCAGCTGTCTAATAATTAAGAAAAAAGAAAAAAAAATGATATATTTACCAAAATACCTACAAATAAATCCACAAAATATTGAAAATTTAACAAATAATATTTTGTGGATTAATTTAGACAAAACACAATATAATAAACATAACATAGCTGAAGCAGCGTCAAAATACGATTTTGCCGCTCTGCGACGCCTTTTCCTAAAGAAAGAAGCCTTCTTCAGGCTATGGTTAGGCTGACAAAAACAGAGAAAAGCCTTTCCTTTCTTTTTGCTCGGCAAATTTGCCAGCAGTTACGCCCCTGGACCGCTCTCTGAACCCAGCAATGGCGCTTCCGCTTCTAGTAAAGCAGAAGCACGGATCAAGCAATAAGACATTACATTCGGGACTGATGAAACGAATTAATGCGAAGGGAATCATTTATTACAATTTTTTTTTTTTTTTAACTTTGGTACCTTTCGAAGCAGCTTTGAATGATAGCTTGCAGTGGGCAATAGCGCCCTGTATTCCGTCCTGCAGTTGAATCAGAGAGTCATCGCGCCTCTGCGACGGCGTTAACGCCGTCCTGTTCTTCCCAAGCTTCTCGCAGACGACCCTAAACCTGGCCGAAAACGCTAGCCTTTGGCTCTTCTCCTTCACGTACTTGTCTGATTCGGTTTCCAGCTTCTCCTCGCCTGAGAGCCTGAGCTTATCCACGTACTTCTTAGAGACTCTGATGTATAAAGGCTTGATCTTGCTGAGGTATTTCTGCACCAATTCCTTGGAATTTGAAGATTTCTTATCCTGCGCCGCAGCAGCGGAGTCTTTATCGGGCTCAGAGTTGGTGATTTGGGGCTTGGCTTTGATCGGAACTTCCTCAATGTTGAAACTGACGAATAGGAGCTTCCTCTGTTTCGATTTAGGCTTGCGAAGCCCCAATATAAAGAAGCGGAGCTTCGTTGCAGATTTTAGGAGAGAAACGGGGATCTGCTGAGTTTTGGGGTCGGAGATTTCGACAAAGCTGAAGTCCTTTTCTTCTTCTGCTTCTGCCAATCCGCTGTCAAGTTCAGCTTTGGCTTGTTCTCCGGCGAATGGAACAGTAAGCTGGAGATCGAAGAAGGGCCCCTCGTCGATGTCGTTCTCCTCATCGTCTGAAGAGGATGCAGGCGTGGACTCATTGAAAGGGCTGATGGACTCCATTGAAAGGAAAGGGCTCCTCTTCTCTCTTGCTGTGGCTATCCTCTTTTTTACCGCCTCGAAGTGAAGAAAGCGGAGGGGGAAAATGTACAGAAAAGTCGTTTCTTAACGTGGGGAGCAGGAAGCAGTAAATGGGCCGCAGAGATGCTGCTGCTTCATTGAGCACAGTAACAATTTATAATTTTTTTCTTAGGATTCTCAGAGATCCGCTCTATTTCATTCAATTTACGCAATGACAGAACAAATAGATGAAGAAAATAAAAAGGAGCGAACTAATCCCAATAAAGTTCAAATATCATTTTCATAAACAGACCCAAATAAATAGACCCCATACTCAGCCATAGCTTCTACAATTCAATGACCTCAAAATAAAAATTAAACTAATTACGAACTCCTATTTTATTATTTTGTTTGCTCCACAAAAGAAAGAATGAAGAATACAAAAAGATAAGCTGCCATGCAGCCATCAATAAGAGTAATTGTGACTACCTGAACAGCATCAGAGATGCAAGCAATGATCAAACAGGAATAGTACGAGGCTGCCAATATACAACAAAGTGAGGGGATGATGAAATGAATTAAGCTAAAGGTGTAAAATCCCAACTCCAGCAAGCAAAGGACATTCGTAGCACTTCAATGTCTAGTAAGTAGCACAACTAACTTCAATAGCAACCCAGGAGATAACTTATAAAAATTCATGATCAGGCATCATAAAATATAATATAATGATAATCTAAGAAACTATTTAAAATTATATATATTAGGATCGGATTCCTTTTATGACAAGGACAACAAAGGAGAAAATGGGCAATCAAGTATAGATCATTACTGAAGAAAAAATATCCAAAGATTTCAGCATAGAGGACTGTAACAGTGAGGACATTAAAAATGCAGCAATAGCATTTTATTTCCCATTCTTTAAAATATGATTACATTTAAACTATTATAAGAAAAAGTATTCTATTACTTAGAAATACCTTATAAGACTTTTATATTTTAATCAATGCATAATTTGATAGAAAACTGAGAACCTGATTAACATGCTATCCTTAATATTAACTGTTTAGGTGGTTTGTTCATTACCTTACTGTGTATCAATTTAGCATGCACCGCCGAATCACGTTCAACAATGATCTACAATACCACAGCATGAAACTATGTAACATCACCCATCTCCATATCCTCAAGTGGTGCCATTCATTTCCTTAAAAGCCAAAAGAAACAATGACTCACAATTGTGCATTCATTTAGCAAATCAAGAAATTGTTCGAGGACAAGAAATAAAATTGACATAACAGATTGGCTTAAGCTTAGTTGGTGTAGTTGACTACATTCTGAACCTTAACATAGTTCACTGCTTGTGTGCGAATATTTAGGATTGAGGCTGTTATACCATTGAAAGCGGAGCATCCCTCTCTTCATGCCACTATGAGCTCTGAACCAACTGAAAAAGGAAGACATATATTTTAGGCTCCAAGAATTCAATAGCGTTAAGGAAATGAAGCTTCAAGCCTTCTAGGATTGAACATCTACAACATTAAATCAGAGATTCAAAATATTTAAAGCTCTTACGAGACTTTCTAAGCATGGGAATATAAGAGAATTTGACAAAGAAGAATCACATAGAAAAAATTAGCGGAATTTTGTAGTAACCAAAAACAATTCCTAAAGACAAATCTTTGAGGCAAACCGATTCAATGGAGTCAAGTGCGCATTTGCAGCTTTAAACTTATGGCGATTAATGTTACAAAGCTATGAAGAATTCAATCTTCTTCTAAGAATGGAGAAATATAAATATTATATATGAATTTTCAAAGATAGAATTAAAATAAATGTAATGTGTGAGCTTCATATGTCATATCTTCTAAGGTTTCTTAACCACTTTACAATTTATGAAATTATAACTATAAAATTCTCCCTATGATCACTAAATTACAAACAACTGAACAATATCCTAAAAATAACAATAAAGGAAATAAAAATCGAGTAATAAAATTATGACAACTTCAAGTTGCTTTTGGAGAGTATCCTAATGCCTCTGATAGGTTTGATTGTTTTTTTAATTTTGAAACATTTTAGACTGTAGATGGTGGCAGTTTATGCTATCTAACTTACAGTCTGTGATACACAGTAATTATAGATGCACCAATACAAGCAGATTTGAATTTCAATAGAATTATTTGATAAAAATTATCGAAATTTTGAGCTCTATGAGAATCAAAATTTATGGACAAATGAAAAACTCCACATGGCATGTTCTTATTGAGAATTTCAGTAGTAGCATAAGAAGATTCTTTATGATATTCAGTTTTAGTTTACCCATTTTGGGATTGATTACATACACTTATTCATATTGGCTTTATGACATGTATATCTTTTCTTAATAATTGTATTAAGCATATATATATATATATATATATATATATGTATGTGTATATTTATTACATGCATACATACATACATATATATGCCTTGCATATTACATTTTATAAGTTTTTTAAACTCAAATTTATTCAAGTGAAAATCTTGACAATTTTAAATAAAAATTAATGCCCCAAACATCCATTTTGTGGCAAGTTGAACCAAATTTGTCTATGGACTTATACTCTAGGGTAGCCCGTGAACACATCTGATATTCAATCATATGTTGATAAGTAGTACATATCTCAAGTCATCCATGCACACAAGTCAGCGATTCATAACATCAAATGTTCATAGTGTTGGGATGTGAAGACCATTCAAATCATCGTGGAGGTGCTAATAGAGCTCTGATGAGCTTCCAGGAGGTTCCAAGGTGATACGGGACAAGTTGAGGAAGTTCAGTGCTACAACATGCCATAGTGCGCCGTGGCATTCAGGCAGTCCAAAGACTAGGGCACTACAACACACCCCAGCGCCGGACAGTCCAGATACTGGGGCACTATAGCACGCCTGGTGCCAAACAATTCAAAGACTAGGGCGCTGCAGCGTACCCTAGTGTCAGACAGTTCAGAGACTGTTCTCGAGAGCGCTACAGCGCTCCCCAATGCCAGGCCATCACGGACTTGGGCGCTACAGCGCTCCCCGGCTCCTGGCCACCCGAAACCAGGGCACTACAGCGCCGTAGTGCCAGGCAGGTTTCAACTCCAGTTTAGGCGTTGCCCTAAGTATTTTGGGGGGGTATTTTGGATCATTTTGGGTCCGTATAGTGCCTAAGTATTTAAGAAAATATTATGGAGTGTTGGTTAAGGTTGGCAAAGGCTAGTGAAGAGGAGATCAACCCTAAATCAAGTGGTGGCTGCTGCTCTTCTTCTTCAACATAGAGTGATAGCTAGTGTTCTCTGTAGAAGAAAAAATTGATCGAGAGGTTGTGCAAGCGGTAGATCTTTCTTGTTCTTGTGAAAGTGAAGCTCTCTATAACTCTGTAATCTTCTTGATTCATAGTCAAAATTTCTATGGGATGTGGCTTCGTGATTTTTCTCATCTTTGGATTTTCCATGAAAGATCTTATATTTAGATACTTTGTGGTTGATGTTGTGTATGTGATGTGATTTGTATTTTGCTTGTGCTTGGTTTGATTTCATATATAACTTGATAAACCGTCAACATAACTCCGGTCCTCAAAGTTTCATAAAACGCTTTCGCCGCGTGCTCACAACACAGGATAATAACCTCATCACATCCAAAGGCATGATTATAGCTATGCACATCATGATCCTGCTGTAATAGAGAAAAATATTAGATATTTTTAAGTTTTTCTTATTTTTCATAATCATATATGTTATAAATAAGATTAAAATATCTATATTAGGTAATTGTTTATCGAGTAATGCAATGCTTTTTTTTTCTCTTCCAAACTGCACAAATTTTGAATGTGTTCTTGAGTGGCAATCAAGAAGTGTGAGGACCTGAATTGTATTACTTCGATAGCAATTTTTATTGTTATTTTTTCTCATGTTTTTAAATTTTTATTAAAAATTAGACCAATTTTAAAAAGGATGCAACTCAAGAAACAACTTTAGGCTTCATGTAGGAAACTCAACTTGTTTCAACATTCTCGCACTAGTTCAAAATTAATTAGATACTATATAAATCAAAAAGGGAGATGTTTGAGAGTGTTTTAATCTCAATGATTAAATGAATGTCTTTTCTTTGCCAACATCCATCCTTTTCTTTTACCTTACCATCAATAATTAGTATGTATTTTCATACATCTGTTCATACCATGGTCTGTTTTGCATGGTTGCTATTATAATTCTATGAACAACTCTACTATATTAGAACTTCATACATACTATCATACTCAGCGGAATAAAGTTATACTTTGTCTACAATCTAAAGCATTATATAAAATCGTTTTATATAGATGACACTATATATAAGATTAAGCAGATAGAAGCAATAAAGGAATTTTAATGTTATTCATATAGATACAGAAGTTCAGTTTTAATCCAATATAAATGACATAAAGAGAATAGATTGAAATTACCACCTAAAATACTTCAACTATATGATTACTGAGAACCGGTTAGATAACAATATTATCACTTATATTTTCTTAATATCTGTTTCCACAAAAAGTGTAATGAAATTAATAATATATTGATCACAAACATACATTCTCTTCTTTGTGTGACATTAACAAGAAAGTGGTACTGGTTAATTGTTCTCTGTCATATTATAACATATTACTATACTTCGATATACAATACCAACATCCTACATTAAAGATGTATAACTTTGACTAAAAAAACTTTCTCACATCAACTCTTATCAATGTTGCATATTGAATAGAAAAATTCTGATTGATTTAGTATTTAAAAGGTAGCTACGCAAAAAAGGCAGCATATTGTTGCTCAACATAAAATTTTGATTAGGAATGCAATTTGGAAACTAAAAATGAAATATTTTTTTATGGGTTACTCTATTTGCATTATTAACCACTGTATTAGTTGTATAGCCTCTATTTTTTGTAGTTTTTGACATTTCTGTTGTGACTACAAATTATGTGTTAGATTGATGAGCACATATTGTATCTTTACATGCATTGAAGCTAGTTTTAGTCATTGTCTACCTGTTGAATTTTATTAGCCCACACTTTTTTCTGGGGCTCATTTGAATAATGGATTATAAGTTACTGAGTGCATACTAGTGATCTAATACTGATATAAAGAGATTCTGATTTGCAGGTATTTTTGATGTTTTCTAGTTTTTGTACTTGTACTAGGATATTGTACATGTATGAAGTAATTTATAGAAAACTGAAGCAAAAATAAGCTATTTGATGGATCACACACCTTACATTAATGATGCACATGATTTGTTGGTACCAAAGGATGCAATTAGGAGCAAGTCCCTTCCATGCTTACTTAAGTAACATCAGTTTCACAGCTTTTCAAACCACTAGTATAGCCATAACCACTATATCCCTAGCTTGAAATTTCTCTGAATCATGCAAACGGAGGCTCTTTTCTCCTTCCAACTCGAGCAATTTATGCCATCAGTTTCAAGAAACAAAAGGAACTCTAACATACAGTTTGCACTAAACATAACTTGGTAAGGATCTCGTATGAATGAACAAGAAGAGACTTCTTTTGAGAGACATAATTTTGCGTAGACAAAAGGAAGAATGAGGATGAAAAATAAAAAAAAGGAAAAATGCTTAATGTCTTCAGTTTAGCTTCGAACACATTGTATTGATGAATACATCTATGCATACCTACATATATAAGTACTTTCATTTTTTCAAATTTAAAGTATTTATTTCTTTTATATATTACATATATGCAATAAATTTCATGAAAAAATATGTCCTGCACATCAGATGACAAATCAAGATGAAACGGCAAGAAACAAAGCTTATATCAGACAATTCATTTAGCTGTAATTAAAAGGTAGATCCAGACACGGATGCTTCTTTAATTAGAGAGCTTATTTTTATCATGCTATTAAAAACCCCACAGCAAATTCATCCAAATTTGGTAGGCTATAACCAGGAATTTTCCTCAAACCTTTCAGTCTAGCCATGCTTCTTAGACTGTTGGCTTCGTTCCACATACTAGCCTCAGAATATATGTTGGAAACCAATGAATATATGTATGGATTATGAGGACGTAGCTCTAGGAGCTCAGTAGCAGTGGCCTCTCCGATTTTCATGTTTTTATAAAACTTACAAGCACCAAGCAAAGCACGCAATGCACTTATTTGATCCTTCAATGGACAATGTTTAACTAAATCATAAGCCAAGTTCAATTGGCCAGCCCTACCCAATAAATCCACCATACAGTTATAGTGCTCCTCAGTGGGGGAAACAGATTGATCTGCATTTAGGACTTTGAAGATACGCCAAGCCTCTTCAACAAGCCCACAATGGCTTCAAGCCGAGAGCACTAACGTGCATGTCATCCCATCTGGTTTCAAGTCTTGCTTTTGCATTTCACAGAACAGCTTTAAAACCTCTTCAGCAAATCCATGAATTCCATATGCAGCGATCATTGTGTTCCATGAGGCTAGACTTTCTTTCCCAATAAAATTGAAAACAACATCGGCCATATCCAGCTTTCCACATTTTGCATAAGCATAGATAACGGAATTCATGGTGGCGCTATCCTTATCCAAGGAAAGCCGATATATGTAGCAATGAATTTTCTTCACTTTTACCAGATAGCCTATCTCCGTACGTGCTTTGAGTAATGTAATAAGAATGATGGAATCAGGTTTCTCTTGAGCTTGCTGCATTTGTCGAAACAACAGAAGAGCTTTGCCTACATGAACACAGTCCAAATAACTATTCATCATAACTGTCCATGAAACTAAATCTCTTACAATCATGGATTCAAAAATGTTTTTGCAGTATTAATGCACCCCCATTTAGCATGCATATGCAGAATCAGGTTACAAACATCTAAATTGCATTGAAATCATATCTTAATATAAACACATGCACCCACTTTCCAAGCTTGGCATATACTATATCAGAGAATGATGAAAGAAAAGATAGAATAGTTATGGAATTAAGATTGATGCCTTCATCAAGCATTCTTTGGAACAAATTAATAGCTGCATTAACATTTTTGTCTCTTAGGTATCCAGAGATGATGGCATTGTACAACACAGTGTCTCTTGCAAATATTTCATCAAATAACTTCTTTGCATACCCTAGCTTACAGCATTCAGAATACAAATCCACAAGAGAAGTGACTACAATTAAATCAAGTGAAATTTCTCTTCTTATAAGATAACCATGGATGCCTTTAACTCGGTAAGAACATCCAATATCAGCACAAGCTGCAATTAGGTTCGATAAGGTGGTTGAATCAGGGATAAACTTCTCTTCATTCAACAAACTATTGAAAAATCCGAAAGCTTCGTCGCTTTTGCTCCACTGAATGAGACCAGAAACCATGGCATTCCAAGAAGCAATGTGGGTTCTTTCCATTTGCTTCAACATGGCTAGAGATAGATCGAATGCTCCTCACCTTGAATACATGCCAATCTGTAGAGCTTCAATTGATAAATCGATTCCTCTTTTCAGAGCGTAACAATGAAATTCTTGGCCTTTTCTAAGTTCTTCTAATTGTCCGGCTACCTGAAGTAAGCCGACAAGTGTTACTCGATTAGCAGACAAACCTTTCATATGCATACTCGGAACAATTCGAAAAGTCATTTCAGCAAGATTTCTAGAAAAACTAGTATACCCAGTAATCAAAGCAGTATAAGCTATGACATCCTTATCTAAGATCTCCTGAAAAGCCTTGTATCCATCACAAATTAATCCACATCTAAAGTACAATCTGATCAAAGAAGAACCAATAAATTTATCTGTGTTCAAACCGACTTTGATAGCATCAACAAAATGCTTGCCCACCTTTCAAAATTCTAACCTCAGTGCCGCTTTTCAAACTAAAAGTAATGGCAGAACTTTCAATTCCCAACCCCATAATTTTTAAGCTTTTATACAACAAAAGAACTTCATCAAATTTGCCAGCCCGGTAATACCCAACAATGGCATAGTTCCAAAGGGAAAGATTTCGATTAACGGTTTTAGCAAAAACCAATCTTGACTAACATAATCCTCCAAACTTTGCATATGAGTTCAGTAATTTGGATCCCAAGAAAATGTTGCCTCCCAACCCATGAGTAAGAATTATAGCGTGAAGCTTTCTCACAAATATGATATCTTCACATGATTGCAGATAACAAGCAAAATGCTCTACGCTATAGAGGTCTCGTATTGATGAACCTTCGCTAAAAGAAGGTGAATCTTTCCATCTGAAAATTCGCTTTGCTTTTGTCAAAGAAGAGAAACGATGCGACAAAAGATTTGCCATACATGGCAATATTTTGTAGGGAGTTTGATATATGACGCTGAAGAAAACTTATAAACCTAATTGCTCACGCTAAATATCTTTCCCAATATAGAGACCACTAGGAAGAATGAAGGGGCAACAATTCTCATAGGGCTTTTAGGGAGAAAAGGGGAGTAGGGTTTCCTGCAAGACTTGGTTTCGGCTTGCTTCTCTTCTTGGCGCTGGTCCTTAGTCGGCTGGTTTTGAATCTTCTCAGTCTTGGATCAACCGCTTTCTTTCAATATGATCTCCTTATCTGGTTTTGAGACGAATGAAGGTGCGCTTTTATGAAAGCACAGAGCCATGGTTTACTCACAAGGACTAGTTGGGGAAAGTATGTTGTGAGTGTTGTCATGCCTTCTCGAAAACTGGATTGTCGTTGTTAACCGACGACTGTGAAGATGCAAAAAACAAAGGAGGAGTATATAGGGCAACTATGTTGGGGACGAAATTTAAAGTTGTTTCTTGTATTTCAAATATCTACTAAAATATATATATAATTATAATTTTATGTTTAAAATATATATTTTTATGGTGATTTAATGATATTTTTTTGTAAGAAAAAAAAATTATATTTTTTGCGAGCAAAGCTATTTTGGAGCTTAAGTAGCAAAACCAAAAAAATATCATTCAAACTCACACAAGAGGAGGACTTAAGGTGAAGATCTAAGAGCTGAAACAACTATATTGAGTATTCAAATCCTAATTTACATGAGTATTTTGAAATTAAGTCAAAGATTAATTTTATTTAAAAATGTTGTTGAATTATTAGTTGTATTTATAATTTTTTTTATGTTAAATATTTATGTTTTTTAGATATTTCTATACCTCTCTTGATTTATAACTCAATTATAATCTTATATGAGTTTAGAATTAAGTAATTAATATAAATTTTATTTAATTATATGTTTTAGTATAAATAGGTTATGAGTCTCTCATATTGTGCAAATAATTTTGAGTGAATAAAATGTTAGTTCATAAAGTATTCCTCTTCCTCCATTCTCCAAAAATTTTATTATCTTTGGCTTTCCACAATATTTTTTATCAAGTGGTGCAGAGTGAGGTTGGCAAGATGGAGGGCAAGATGGCGATCAAGATGAATTTGCAAGTACCTCGTCTTACAGATGAGAATTTTAAGATTTGGAGCATCCAAATGAAGGTGTTGTTTGGCTCTCAAGATATTTTGGAGATAATTGAAAAAGGCTATATTGAGCAAGGTTGTATCACTAACAATGACCCAAATGGAATCGTTGAAGGAAAATTGGAAGAGATATGAAAACGCATTATTTCTCATCTATCAAGTCTTAAATGAAGCCAAATTTGAGAAAATCACGAGTGCATTACATCCAAGCAAGGATGCGAAATACTCCAAACTACCTACAAGGGGATCGACACTAAAGAGTATTTAACTCCAAATTCTTAGAGGTGAACTTGAGATGCTCCATATGAAAGCGGCAGAGAAGCTGAAAAGTTATTATAGAAAAATTCTAATTATGGTCAATTAACTACAAAGGTATGGATAAACTTTAGAAGATATTCTGGTGATTGAAAAAAAATTTCGCTCTTTGAATAACAACCCTAAAAATATAGCAATAGCTATCGAAGAAGCTAAGGATTTAGAATACATGTTGATTGAATAACTAATAGGCTCTTTAATGTCATATGAGCAAAGAAAAAATAAGAAAAAAGCAAAAATTAATTGAACAAGCTCTTCAAGTAAAGTTTAACTTCAAGGGGAGTTAAAGGCCATGAATGTTCAAATGCTCAAGGCAACTATGAAAATAGTCGTGGTCATGGTCATGGTAGTTATGATAGTGGTTAAGGATGAGGACAGATCGAGGAGGACATGAGGAACTAATGGAAGAAGATAATGCTTCGACAATGTAATTTAGAAGAAAGAATCACTTAACCGTAATGTACACCAAATCTTCTAAACGTTGCTATTTTTGTAAAAAGATTAGTCAACATGCATCCAAAAGAAAAAGAAAAAGAAAAAGATGTTAATCAAAAACTCAAAAAGCATTAATTTTTTCGAAGAGAAAGAAAAAGAACATGTTTTATTAGTAGCACTCAAAGGAGAAAAAGATGAAATGCAAAGCAAGGGGTACTTGGAAACAAGAGCAAGCAACCACATGTGTGATTATAAAGATATATTTGTGGAGATTGAGGATATTTCACCAAAAGTGTCAATGAAAGAGAAAGGTAGAATTTTATTCTTCTCATAGTCATCAATTTATTTATAATGTTTATTATGTGTCTAATATATAAAGCAATATTTTAAGTTTGGGACAATTGCTCAAAAAGGATTATAACATTATTATGAAAGATTGAAACTTATCATGAGAAATACTCAATTGAGCAAATTGCTCGAGTAGAAATTACAAGTAATTGAATACAATGAACAAAAATTAGACCAGACCTGCCGATTCGACTTCAAACCGGCCTAATCCACGGTTATCAAGGCACGCTTTAACTGACTCATGTAATATCTGGCAACAAGCGACCAATTTTACAATTCGACCAGCGAACCATAAAATTGGACCAGTTTTGTTCGAACCGCACGATTCATAAAAATGCATGATCGATGATGCAATTTCATCCAAATCGCACAATCGAACATTTGAACCCTAAAATGTAATTGCCTTTTTGTCTTTCTATTTTCTCATTTTATGAGAAAATTCCTGGAAGCGAGGTTTTGTTCTCATTCCCATCTCCATTCTCTTGTCTTATACTCTCTTGATATCTTCTATCCACTATTGGTCTGTGACAATCCCCAATTATCGAGCCAGCGAGGGCACCGTATTTGGGGTTATCTATGCCAGTGATTGTAGTCCGGATTTAGAATAATAATATAATTTATCGCACATATTCATTCATCCAAATTTGAAATACAAAAAAAGATATTTATTTCTATATGTTATAATAATATTACATTAGTACAACTATCTTAGTTTGAATAAATAGATAGCTTAAAAGTGAAAAAAAAAATTAACATAAGAGTGCAGCGGTTGATTATCTCTGGGTTGATCTAGTTCTTCCACAAAATCCTGACCTGGCATTTACAATGAAAATGCCCGGGTTAAACCTTCGTTAGAATATACTCTAAGTAATTTGGATATCATTAATTGCATTATATATAAATGGTAAGCAATGAAGCAAATGCTAGCATGATAGAACAAGGTTCAACATTTTGCAATATATTTTCTGCAAATTAAATATTATAGTGTGATAATATAAAATAAGTAAAGGTATACAATTACCAAATAAATAATTCATTTACTATCACAATAGATAACTATCATTACTGTAAGATATTAAATATATGTCTTACATATCGCTAGCAATTTTTGTGTTCTATTTAGGCAGCTCTGTATAGAACATAAGGTATCAAGATACGTCTATCTGATCTAGTAAATTTGTTCCATATATTTTACTTCAACCAATACCAATCCCCTCCAGGATAATGATAAGATCTCCTTATATTCCTAGTGGGTTTACTTAGCCCAGTACCTGTACATGTCTAATAACAAAGAATTTTCTTTTTCAAAACATTTATTTTGAAAATATAGTTTCATATAAGACATCATAATTTTTCTCAAAAAATATGACAAATATTATTAAAGTGATAATAAATTCAATAATAGTTTTCAAAAATGATTATAAACTTGCCAAAAATAAAAATTTCGAGGCTTAAAATGAAACAATAGCTCGTAATAAAATCAGCATATAATGTACTCTATGATATTTGAGTACCTGATTTTCTTTCTAAGTTGATCTTTCATAAATCTATGTGTAAAAATTTGGTTAGAGAAGTATAATAAAATCTGCATAATAATATTGATAATTATCTTTTCTATTTTTTTTCTCTCTCTTTATTAGTAAGAGAATACTCTAAGTAAATAGTATTATTATATTATTATGGAGAGAACATGATTATTTTAATGATGAAAAAGTATGATAACGTAGATAGCAATAAGGATGATTATGATGGAAAAAATAATAACGATAATAATAATAATATTAGTATTATTATTATTATTTATATTTATAAGATAAAAAAATTATTATAAGATAGAAGTGTGATATTTCTAAAGAGAGGATATAATAGTAAGAAAGAAATAGTATAATATATATATTTACTTAGAGACAGAAGCAGAGATAATAATCAGGAGTAAATATTACTATTATTATTATCATTGTCATTTATATTATAATTTGTATATAAAGATTATTATTATTATTCATCTTAGAGATAGAATATGATAATGAGAATGAAATAATATCAATATTTCTTGTGATATTATTATGCACATATATTTATTTAGAAAGAAAATATTATGATATTAAAAATATAATAATAGTAATAGTATTATAATTACTATTACTATTATAATTCATATGATGATAAAATAATAATAATAATAATTATTATTATTATTAATTAAAGATGATAACAAATAGAGAATATTATAATAATAATATAATACTAATATTAATATTATGATTATTATATATGATGATGATAATAATTATAATAAGTATGATAATATACTTATTATTATTATTATTATTTAGAAGATGATTGTAGAGAGAGAATAATATAATAATATTAATAAAAGATAATTATTATTATTATATTATATTTGATATTAATAATAATAATAATAATAATAATACTATAATAAGTAATAATAATAATTTATATACTTATTATTATCCCGATTTATCATTATCTTTGTAATAATGATAGTACCATTATGATTATAAAAATATTTATTTATTATTATTATCTAATGATAATAATAATAATATTTAAGAATTATTATTATTATAACATAATATTATATAGTATAATAACAAAATATTCTAATAATCCTAATATAATAATTATATAATAATTATACTATAACATATATATATGCATATATATAATAAAAAATTAAAAAGAGCAATATAATAAAAAGAGCAGATAAAAAATTTGTATAAAAGAAGATTAGTAGCAGAAATATAAGTTAGTAGTCATAAGAAAAAAAAAACTAGTAGTCTGTAGGTTAGTGAAGTTAGTAGTCAAAATTAGTATTTAATTATTTTTGTTTCTCATCATTAATTATAATATTATATTTTGTCTAAGAAAATTGTATTTTCAAATTTGAGAAAACTTGATCAGGAGTTCCATCTTGATAAGATGAACGTCCTCAACCAAAAAAATTTCAATTTAAAGATATATTTTATTTTTAATAATTTTGAAGGCAAGAACTTAAAAAATTAATTACAAACAATCTAAAGCTCAAATTTTGACAAAACTTTTTGGGTAGCCTTGTTTTATTTCTACGAACCCAATGGTAAGAAAATTTTGAATTTGGACTTATATTTTATTTTCCTAGTTTTTTGTATTTAAAAAATTCAAAAATTAATATAAGAGTATCTATTAGTCAAATTGCTCTCAAACATGAGTATTATGATTACAAAAACATTCTCTTTTTAAAGGAATATTTGATATGGCCTAATATTGAACTTGTTTGGGATCCTTATTTTGACCTAGTATAGACAATTTTTGCTCATAATTGTCTTACTAAAGTTTTGAGTTGTTACAGACTCCCTTATTTAAAATTAATATTGTTCTTGACATCATCAAAGTAATTTATTTTCAAGAAAAATGATTTCATAGGTTGCAATTTTGCATGCTACTCAATTTGCTACCTAAAATTAAATACTTAAAGAATGGTTTGTTTAGATTTTCTTAATGATAGTAGTTATTCTTCACTTATATATTCAAATTCAAATATAATGTATAGGGTATGCTTCATGATTTTCTGATGTTATAGTTGGAGAGAGGGTGTACACCCTTGCTGGAGCAGGGCTCCTTTGAGCCAGTCCCCTTCCTTGAGCTCGAGTAGGTACAAGCACTGATGCTGTTGGAAATGCAGGAGCATATACTTGCATATTATCATTCTTTTGAATGATTTGGTCGTTTATCGTACAAACAGTCATGCAGTATCAAATATAATGACCTTGGCGACAGCATTGATGACACATACCCTTATTATGATAGCAGTTTTCATAAGGGTGTAATAGTTTGCATTCTTAGTCATTCCTTGATCCACTTTGCTCAAAATTTGTTTGATATATTCTTGTTGGAGTCTGATTTGACCTTTACTTCATAAAATTATCTTCTTGTGTGGGTTCTGATGAGTACCTTCTTTTTATTTTATCTATCATAACTTGGTCATGTTCTAACATTTTTGCACATTCTAATAGGTTAGGAAAATTGGTATACATAAGAGGAATGAAGATCCTTCTTATATAGTCTTTTAAACCTCTCTAAAATTGGCCATATCGAGCTTCTTCTGTACTTATTATGTTTGGTGTGTATCAAGCTAGTTTTGTAAATTTGATTATATATTATGATACACATTTATCGAGTTGGTGCATTTTATAAATGTATCCTCCATTATAGCCTGAGCGAACATGGGAATATATTGTGCACAAAATACTTCCATAAAATCTCTCAAACTTATTTCTTCTAAATTTAAATTCACAAATTTAGATTTAGTAATCATGGTGGATTCCCACCAATTCTCAGCTTCTCCTTCAAAAAGATAAACAACTAATCTTATTGCATATTCAACTAGCATTTTATGGTTAATAATTTATTTTCAACCTTCTTTAACTAGTCTTTAGCTTCCATAGGTGATGTTATTCCATCAAAGGTTGGTAGCCTTACTTTGAGGTATGCTTGCAGAATTCTATCATTAGAAAAGTTAAGGCTTGTTGTTGGCAGTATTGAAGATCTGGAAGCATTATTGGAAACTTGATTTTGAAGAAATATAGTTATTAATTCAAGTAATTTCTCAATTTTATTTCTAGTAGGATCGTTAGAGTTAGGAATATTAGTGCGAGTTCCCTGAGAATCCATTTGATTTTAAAAAGAAAGCTTTTTATTTCAAATAAAAGTATAATATTCAATAGCTTAGTAATATTTGGCTAAAAGTAATTTGATGATTCTTCTTTTTGTAACATGAGATTACTATTTTTGTCACTTTATCCTGAAGTAGGGTGACTATATCTCAATGAATGTCTCGAGATGATTTATCTCATCCACCGCATATTCAGTATTATTCTCTAGTCTCTAATGGAACATATAAGCCCTTAGGAATCTCTTATACTATTAGAGTGATAGTAAAAATATAAATATCCAAAGTATCTATAAAGTCTAGTTGAGAAAATAAAAATTACATTAAAATAAATATTTTTAATATAGTATTGTTAAAATTAGGTTGAATGAATGTTTGAATCGTATGTTAATATTCCAAATTTTTCCCAACTCCAGCTCGGATACCAAATGTGACAACCCTCAATTCACGAGCCATCAGAGGGCACAAGATTTGGGGTTGTTTATGCCAATGATTCTAGTTGAAATTTGGAATAATAATATGATTTATCGCATATATTTATTTATCCAAATTGAAATACAAAAAAGATTATTTATTTCAATATTTTATAATATTATTACATCAATATGGTTATCTTTATTTGAATAGATAGATAGCTAAAAAGTGAAAAAAAATAAAATAAGAGTGTAGCAGTTGATTATCTCAGTGTTGATCCAGTTCTTCCTCAAAATCTTGTCCTGTCATTTACAACAAAAATACTCAGACTGAACACCCATTAAAAAATACTATAAGTACTTTGGATATCATTCATTACATTATATATAAATGGTAAGCAATGAAACAAATATTAGTAGGATAGAATAAGGTTCAAAATTTTGCAATATATTTCCTGCAAAACAAAAATCAGAGTGTGATAATATATAACAAATAAAGACGTACAATTACTAAATAAATATTTTTTTATTTTCACAATAGATAATTGTCACCACTTTAAGATATTGAAAATATATCTTACGTATTGCTAACAATTTTTGTGTTCTATTTAGACAAAAGTGTATAGAACGTGAGGTATCAATATACATCTACCTGATCTTGTAAATTTGGTTCTTATATTTTACTTCCACAAATACCAATCCCCTCTATGGTAACAAAGAATCTTCTTTTTTGGAACTTTTATTTTGATGATACAGCTTCATATAAAATATCATAATTTTTCTCAAAAAGTGTGGCAAGCATTATTAAAGTGATATAAAATTTAATAATAGTTTCAAAATTGATTATCAACTTGCGAAAAATGATAATTTTGAGACTCAATGCAAAGCAGTAGTGTATAATAAAAGTAGCATAAAATGTACTTCATGATATCTAGGTACTTGATTTTCTTTCTAAATTGATCTTTCATGAATCTGGTGTAAAAATTTTGGTTAGAAAAGTGATGACAAAGTTTGCATAATAATATTAATAATTATATTTTTTATTTATTCTCTCTCTCTCTCTTAGTAAGAGAATAAAAAAATATTATACGTAAATAATGTTATTATATTATTAAGGAGAGAAGAGGATGATTTTTATGATGAAAATGTATGATAACTTAGGTAGTAATAAGGAGATAATGATGGCAAAAATAATAGCAATAATAATAACAATATTATTATTATTATTATTTTTATTTATTACTATTGTTATTTATATTTATTAGATAAAAATATTATTATAAGATAGAAGGGTTATTATTAATTTTTTTATTAAAAAAATATAATAGTAAGAAAGAAATAATATTATATATATATATAATATATATATATATATATGCTTAGAGAGAGAAGTAGAGATAATAATCAAGAATAATAATGATAATAATAATATTATATTATTATTATTATTATTATTATTTATTTGATTATTTATACATAAAGAGTATTATTATTATTCATCCTAGAAAGAAAATTTAATAATGGGAAGGAAATAATGTTATTAATTCCTATGATATTATTATGCATATATTTTTATTTAGAAAAAGAATATTATGATATTAATAAATTAATAATAATAGTATTTTTATTAATATTATTATTATTATTCATATGATGATAAAATAATAAAAAGTGTAATAGTATACTTATACTTATACTTATTATTATTATTATTATTATTATTATTATTTAGAAAATGATAGTAGAGAGAAAATAATATAATAATATTAATAAGAGATAATTATTATAATAATAATATTTGAAAATAATAATAATAATATTATTATTATATATAATAATAAGTATAATAATTTATATACTTATTATTATCATGATTTATAATTATCTTTAGTAATAATAATCATATCATTATGATAATAAAACTATTTATTTATTATTATTATCTAATGATAATAATAATAATAACATTTAAAAAGTATTATTATTATTATTATCACTATCCATGATAATAATAATAGTAATTATGATAATAATAATAATAATAATAACAAATTATTGCCATTATTATTATTAATATTATAGCATAATATTATATATTATAATAATTATAATAAATATATTATAGTATATAATATATATATATATAATAAAAAAAATAAAAAGAGCATAATAATAAAAGGAATAGATAAATAAATTGCATAATAAAAAAAATTTAGGTGCAGCAATAAAAATTAGCTGTTAGAAGGAAAAAAATTAGCATTTATTAGTTTAGTGAATTTATGAGTTAGAATTAGTATTTTATTATTTTTCTCTTTCATTATTATTTTTAATATTATATTTTGCAAGAAAATTTCCTCGCTCACTTTTTTTTTTTCGTTTGGTCCTGTGTTCAAAGGGGGTCACCGTGGGGAGACGGTAGCTTGCCGAGGAGGTGGGGAATGTTGTTTAAGAAGTTTGGTAGGGAGCCAATAAGGTGGCGGCAAAGCGAGGTGGAGGAGCAAGGAGCGGCGGTTGGCCGGGACAAGACGAGAAGAGGGGTAGAGGGGGGAGTTTATGGTTTTGCTGAGGAGGGAGGTTATGGCTTTGCCGAGGAGGGATGGAGAGGGAGGCAGGGAGTTGTCGACATGGTAGAGAGAAACGAAAGAGGGGCGGCCAGCCAGTCAAAGTAGGAGGAGGCGGTGGTTGTGTGGGAAGAAGGGGGTCCCTTTTATAAGGAAAGAGAGGGATGCCCAACTGGGCTACCTGCCGGCCAAGTGGTCAGGCAGGCACTTAATAGTATACTTATTATTATTATTCTTATTTATTTTATTTTTTTTGTTAATTAAGATGGCAATAAATAGAGAATATTATAATAATAATAATAATAATTTGGGATTGGAATTCACAAATTTTGTGACTGATCTAGTATATTCTTAGCTCTCAAATTGGTCTCAAATCATCCAAACGAGGCTTGAAAATTGATTGGGGTTAAAATGGAGGCTTGGCAGAGCATTCGAGGCCTTGGTGTGGCATATGCCGCGCGCAAACAACGTGCGCGAGCATCTACCGCGGCTCTAGGAAGACGGTTCGTAGTCGTCGGATCTAGACGGGGCTCGATACAAGCTGCAGGAGAACATGATCCGAACATCCTATAATATCCAATGGTGAAGCTACTCGAAGTAACCATTCTTTGACTAATACTGGAAAATAAAGTTGTAACAACCCTAGGTTGTTACCCTGGTTAATATAGACTAAACTAAGTCATAATCTTTGTTCCATTAGACTCAAATATCCATTAGAATCAAACCATGAAAGTTTGGGATCCATCGGACCTTGATTGGATCAATTGACTATTTTTGTCAATTATTTGACCTAAAAAATCACCTAAATTAAATTGACTTCTAAATCTTTCTTTAGCATGACGTAGCAGAGAGCTGGTCGGACGCCGTCAGTTGGAGATTCACAAGGCAGTGCAGAAGAGAGCATTGTACTGTCACCTAGGATAATTTATGTTTGGCATTCACTGAAGAATACGCCGGATGATTTAATAGTTAGTATTTTGGAATTATCATCAGTTGATTTTGTTATCTTTTGTACGCTAAAGTAGCTCCATAGTCCATCCCTTTCATTTTATTACCTTTTTGTACCTCTTAAAAGTTTAAATAAAGGAGAAAATATGCATGTTTATCCTTAAAATGTTTCTGATTTCTTTTCTCAATCTGAATTAATGGATTATCATTCAATAAATAGAATGAATCCAGAATCTCTGCTGATGACCACTCCCATCAAAATGGTTGTTGCTTCTAGCAGCTCCACTAAAGAAGTTAATTCCTTGATAGGCATGGTGAAGGTATTAATAAAAAACTAGACTCAATAATCTACAGTAATTTAAAAGCTGATTGCAGTTAAGATTCCAGCACCTAGTACTGTCATTTCAGCAGTTCCAACCATGTTCACTCTTCACCATTCTGCAGATGGACTGTTGCACAGTTTCTTAAGGTTATGACCTCTTACTTTTAGTGGAAATCTATCTTCCATGGATATCGCATGTTGGCTTAAACTAGTGGAGAAGAACCTCGCCAGCATCAAATGCCCTAACTCGAAAATTATCTTCCTCACAATATATTTATTTCAAGAGGAAGCAGAGCATTTGTGGGATACATAAGGAACTCTCGTTTTACTAAATACGATGTTGAGGACATCCCATGGGAATCATTCATCAAGGTATTCAAGGAGAATTTCATTCCCCTATATGCAGAGAATATCATTGAAGACACCTTACAAACGATGAAGCAAGGAGGACGTCCAGTCTCAAAATATGAGATGGAGTTCAAAATATTGACTCGCTTTGCCCCTAATTTAGTGAGATTTGAAGCTGCTCTAAGCTACAGATTTTAAAGTGGTCTAAGAGATTCCATCAAAAACCATGTTGTTTCCACGTGTCTCACTAACTTCTCTTAGTTAGTTGAAACTGCTAGAGTGGTGAAGCACCACCAATCTGAAAGAGATTTAAAGAGGAAAATGCATGTAGTTCCCAACCTCCATGATGGTTTCAAAAGGCATAGGCTGCAGCATGCCAATGTATATCAAATCAAAGCTACCTCCTCATTTGAACCAATCAAAAGTTGTACCAAACCCCATATGCATTGCAAGTGTTACCATTACAGTCGCTGCTATTTCACATGTGGTAGGCAAGGCCACAAGTACTACTAGTGCACACAGCAATAAATAATAGATGGAGTTCATATTGATTACTCTCGTCGTAATTAAGTCTTTCAAGCAATTCTTCTAAATAAGAGAGATCCCAAAATGGTAATAATTCCACAGCCATAAGCAAAAGATTCAGCACCTAAAAAGGAGCAAACTGTAGATCCAACAGTACAAACACCGAACCACCCCAAGAAGCAGGCTAATAACAATCGTTATGATGATCTTGCTTATGTCTATGCTCTAGCTCCCATTGAAGCATCAGAAGATAATAATGTAGCTGCATGTACACATTTTTTAATCTACTTTCTTTAGCAAAGTTATTTTTTTTCGTTCTTGTAAATTTTTCTATCATAAGTAATTAATATATCTTCAATCGCTTAATCGTAGGATCTTTGTACCTTAATGACAAATCATGCAATGTATTATTTGATGTTGGGGCTAGTCATTTTTTTATTTCCAAGTGTTTTTTGCTATATTTGTTAATCTGTCTTCATATAAATTAGCCAAATTCTTAAGTATTGAACTTCCTTCTGAAGCCTAACTCTGTGCTTATAAGTTCCATAATGTCAAAATTCCATTGAATAAACAAGCTTATGAATCCAAGCTAACAATTTTGCCAATAGCCAAATTAGATATTATTCTTAGTATGAACTGGCTCAGTAGGCACAGTGTAATAATTAACTTCCAGAAGAAAAAAGTTACTCTTCTTTCCCATATCAACCAAATTGTAGATGAAGATCAGTACTTATGCGTCCTTGATAAATGTAATCAAAGCAAAGAAGTTGATCAATAAGGGATGCAATGTTTACCTTGTCACTATGATAAGTGAAGCAAAGGAAGGAATTGTATTTTCTGAAAGTAAGGTAGTTAATAAATTTACTGATGGTTTCCCTGAAGACCTACCTAGTATTGTAATAACCCAAAGGTTGTTAATTATCATTATCAATCAAATAAACTCATAATCATCTCCATTAGTCTTCATAAGGTGTTTAAAGCAAACCTTAAAAATTTGGAGCAATTAGGAGCTCAATCAAATATTATGATTATTTTAATATATTTAATTAATTAAAAAATTAAGATAATTAATTTGACTTTGTAACAAAAATCCAACTTCGCCATTGAACTTCTCACCCCCAAATTAGCTAGGGGTGATATTTTGGAAAATTTTTGGAAGTTGTCGGATTTTCCCCAAAATTTTAATATATTTTAAATACCCTGAAATCTAAAATAATTAAATTAATCTCAAAATTAAAATCCAACTTCGCCGTTGAGTTATCACCTCTAAATTAGCGATGGGTGAATTTTTAGAATTTTTCATAGCTCATTTATCCATCTAATTTGAATAACTAAAATACATTAATAAAATATTTAAAAAAAAAGATTCAGGTGGGACCCTCCACCCTTTCCCCGTTCCTGCATATAGTGCCATCCCTTGCACAAGAGTTGCACGTGCAGCATGGCTCTGTCGTATACGCAGCCATGGAGAGCTCATGCAGCCCTGTGTGAGCCCATCTACTTTATCTAGGCTCCTTTGGCCTCAGCCCTCCACTTTTGGCAATTGAAGAAGCCTCCTCTCAAGCTCCTAAAGAACCCTAGCATGACATTCCATTTGCAAGCTAAGGTGCCCATATACCTGTTGATTCAATCAATTTATTGGTGTAATTATTTTTTGATCAGCTATTGAATGGAATTAGGCTTGATTGTCGAGCCTCAATCAGACTCGAACGAGTTAGATCGAAGCTCGATTCATCCATTAGAAAATAGTTCTAAGTAGTATAATTTTTGTATATCCGTACTAAGGGTATCATTGCTCGTGGCATTAGAGTGGTCCTTTCATGTCAATTTTGGTACCAATGGAAGGTTCTTGGAAAGCCCATTCCATCGATATATGGAACCACCCTTGAGGTTCCCTAAATCGAGAGTATTTGAATGCTCTAAGGGAGACCTTCCACCTTTTGTTCGTGTAGAATGATAGTCAAGAGCTATAGTGTGCCATAGTGCCTGGCTTTTAGCCAGAGAGTGCTACAGTGTGTCATAGCCCTTGAGTCTCATGACGAATGGCGCTATAGTGCACCGTAGCACCCGAGTTGCTGAACAACCAGCTTCATAGTGTGCCGTAGTGCATGGCTCTCAGCTAGGCAGCCTATAGCGCTTCGTAACGCCCGAGTCTTGGAACAACTAGCATCATAGCGTGCGGTAGCGCTTGGCTCTTGGCCAGTGAGTGCTACAGCATGCCGCAGTGCCCAAGTCTTGGGACGACTGGTGCCATAGCACACCGTAGCTTACGGGGGCGCGTCGTAGCTCTGTGGCATGCAGAAGTGTGCCATAGCACACTGCAGTGCCCAATTTTGCACAACTTCACAATTGTTTTGGTAATATGTCAGTTCCAAAACCTTAGTAACACAAAAATACACTAAGACCTTGCTTTTGCAAATATCGAGGTGGCTTTAACTATAAAATTCATTTATTATCCAATTAGTATGATTAGTAGAAAATGTACTTGACCAAATACTTTGTTTAAGGTCTTTAGTTGCTAATTATGGAATGTAGAATTTATTTCCAATGTTTGATTTAAATTTTTGTAATTAATTTTCTTAATTTTTCCTTAATCACTAAAGTGCATGATTAGGGTTAATTAGTGAATTTACTTAGCCCAAATGGCTTGATTTAGTTCCTAAAGGTTCACTTGAATGTTTAGTATTAAATGGTAAAGTTAAATTTATTTTCTAAATTTTTACCTTGTTAATCAAATGCTAAGTACTTTAGGATTGGATTAGTTATAATTAGCCTTAATTACTATTTGATTTTGATAGCTTAGGCACTCATCAATTTACATGGATTTGATTGACACTTGCTGATTTTGTCACTAGAATAGCAAGTTAGAAGATAAAGCCTTATAGTGGCTAATGTGATTGATCATCTTAATCAAAACCTTAGACTCTCTTAACTTTCTATTAAGCAAGAGAACTAATATAAATTGATCTTTAATAATCTAATAAAAGATGATTGATTTATAAACAATTAATTATCAATAATATTATAATTTTATCCCATAACTTAAAGTGCTTGTGATTAAGATATAAATTTAGAAGATTAGCATACTTGATTTCTGCATCTTATCAAATAATTGAACCTTGTAACCTGCATGAAAATTCATTTCATTGATTTCAGAATCAACTCCTATTAAGCATAGATTTAGATGTAAAAATTAGAAGTTGTAGATCCTTTAAGTATAAAGCTAGCCTTTATGATAAAATGAATATTTCACCTTTAAATTAAAGGAATCTTTGAGGTAGAAAGTGCCTTATTATTCATATATTGATGTAGGCATTTAGATGAACCTCTTAAACATTAGATAATTAAACTTATATCATTGTGGTAAGCTAACCTAAGAAATATAGTATGGGCTTATTAAATTGTGGTAGATCACCTAAATTAAGTGGCTTCTATATCTTACAACATTGGAACCATTTTGATTAGTACCTATAATAGAAAATAGATTCATTAGCATACAAATCCTTATTTATTAATTAGATTGCTAGAATGACATCATTAATGTTGTCATGTGGCATAGTAGTGCATATCCAAAAGACTGAATTGATTCAATAAAGATATGGAATTATTTGATTCATCTTGAATGGAATTATAGAGTTCTAGTTTTGTCTTAGATGAATAAACAAGTACAATTCAGGATAAAATTCCTAATTCTATGATAAAAAAAAGTGTATCAAGTAGGAGATTGAACAGCTTAATTAGAGAGAATAATTGCAAAAGGGTTTCGTCCCCTTATCTTTGCGTGCATTGATAAGAGCAATTACACAAACTAAGTATTTTTAGTTGCCTTTCTCAAAACACACTAAGTAAGTCATGTATTAATTAGGGGATTGAACAACTTAGTTTAAGAGAATAAACTGTAAAAGAGTTTCAACCCCTTATTTTTGAGTACATTGATAAGTGCAGTTAAACAAACTAAGAATTTTAAGATACTTTTCTTAAGAACATACTAAATTATGTATATATACTTTTAATATGTGATAACTTAGAAGGCTATGAGAGTATAATATTGGACTAAACATTTATTTTAGTTGAATTAGATCTGGATTATGATAAAATATGAGATTAAGTTTCTAATTTATATGGCATTTATATGTAAATGTGCATATTAGGATAAATCAGGTTAAACAGTAAGATAACCAGAATGGATATTTACTTTTCTTTTATTTTCTTAATTTTTTGATGATTTAATAATATTGTTGCATTAAATCCTTTGGCATGAATTGTATAAGCATATAGCATTTGATTATATGTGAATTACAGGATGCAGCATGCATCAAGTTTGAGTAGGAACTACGGGATGCAGCAGGTATTAGGATATTAAGATTCTATTGGGTGCATGAGGCACCAAAGTGCATATTTACACCATATTCAGTGGCATATTTAGAAGCATATACACTAACATATAGCACAATTCTATTTTTAGTACTTTATTCAGTTTTCAATTCTTTTACAATTGAATTAATTTCAATACTTTTGTTCTGTTACAATTTTGCCTTATTTTCAGTTTTCAGTGCTTGATTTCAATTTCAGTTTACTTCAATTTTTTATAGTAAAGGTATATTTTATTGAATGTTAAGTAAAATCCCTTAATTATAAGAAAGTAACCTTTGCCGCCTAAAATGTGCTTAGACTTATTATCTAAAACAAGATTTTTCCCTTTTTTAGCTGGGGCCTTGGCATTGTGAAACCGACAATATTAGATCCTGAGCAATTTGAGGAGCCAACATTGGAGGCCATCTAGGAAAACCAGGAGGACACAAAGGAGCAATAGTTGATACAGGCTTTACTTACTTGCTTAGTTTACATATTAGCTGTGAGATGAGAGACTTTTATTTATTGCTCTTTTCTTTAAACTGTGGTTTATAATAATTAACTCTAGATGTATTTTCTCTTTCTTATCTGAGATGAATAATTTTATTCAGTTCTGTGATGAATGTATGGATGAATGCCTTAGCTTTCGCATTTTGAATCTTTCTTCTACTTATATTTAGTATTATGATATGATCAATACAAAACTCATATGAAGTACTTATATACATTGAATAAATTATTTTTATTAAACTAAATCTAATGTGTACAAGTGTCTTAATTAATACTCGAGATAAGGATGTTACTTGTCTTAAGGATTAGTTTTCTGCAGCTATAAGTTCAACTTGGGGAAGTTCAGCCTTCCCAAGTAATGCATTGTTTTGCCTCCAACATTGTTGACAACGAGATGGGGCGTTACAGGTATGTCGCCTATTAGAGAAGTAGAATTATTTATTGAGTTAATTATTAGAATGCAACCTATATCCAAATCTCCTTACAGAATGGCATCTACAGAACTTTAAGAATTAAATGAGCAACTACAAGAGCTATTGAGCAAGTGTTTCATTAAACCTACCACATCTCCTTGGAGAGCGCCAATTTTGTTTATTAAGAAGAAAGATGGGTTTATGTGCATGTGTATAGACTATTATGAATTGAATAAAGTCACTATCAAAAATAAGAATCCCCTTCCTAGAATAGATAATATGTTTGATCAATTATCAAGAGCGGTGATATTTTCCATTATTGATCTAAGATCAGGCTATCATTAGTTACCAGTGAAAGATTCTGATATCGAGAAGATAATATTTCGTACTTGTTATGGTTACTATAGATTCATATATTGTTTTTTTAACTCACTAATGCACTATCTATTTTCATGTACTTGATGCAGCGAGTCCTAAAGCCTCTTTTGAATAAATGTATTATTATTGATGACATTCTCATTTATTCCAAAGATCTTAAGGAGCATGAAGACCACCTAAGAGCAGTGTTAGAAATACTGTGAGCCCGTGATTTGTATGCAAAATTTTCTAAGTGCAAATTTGTTAAGACCCACTTAAGTAGTAATAAGTGAAATTCTTAAATATCGATGTGCCTTTCCAAATAACGGTTGAGTTCCTGATAAGAACTCCAAAGTTAAGCATGCTTAGGTAGGAGTACTCCCAAAATGGGTGACCTACTAGGAAGTTATCTTCTGTGGGAAAACTCATGGGCCTTTCAGCCCAAAGCGGATAATACCGTGGTGCTTAAGAGTTTGGGCTGTTACAAATTGTATCAGAGCAAACTATAGGGTGTCAGATAGGAGCTAAGTGCCATACAGGGCAAAGTACCACTTCATGTGAGTAGCCTCTTGAACCTATGATGGTTAAGGTGCTACATGGTTGTGGGTACCTCTTGCGCCTGTAGGGGTCACCTCTAGTCCTATCTACCCATTGGATGGTTCTTAGATCTGTGTGTAGATACTGACGATGACATCAGTTACTTAAGTTGGGGAGATTATGAAGACCCACTTAAGTAGTAATAAGTGAAATTCTTAAACATCAAGGTGCCTTTTCAGATAACGGTGGAGTTCCTGATAAGAACTCCAAAGTTAAGCGTGCTCAGGTGGGAGCATTCCCAAGATAGGTGACCTGCTGGGAAGTTATCTTCTGTGGGCAAAATCATGAGGCCTTTCAGGCCAAAGCAGACAATACCTTGGTGCTTAAGAGTTTGGGTTGTTACAAAGTTCTAATACTCCATGAGATTCTTGGGTCATGTTGTTGATGCCAAAGGAATTAAAGGATCGGTCTATACGCATGTGTATATACTATTATGAATTGAATAAAGTCATTAGAAAAAATAAGTATCCCATTTCTAGATTAGATGATCTGTTCGATTAATTATCTAGAGCAGTAATATTTTTTAAGATTGATCTAAGATCATTCTAGCATTAGTTGCGAGTGAAAGATTTTGATATTGAGAAGACAGTCTTTCGTACTCATTATGGTCATTATGAATTCTTGTAATGTCCTTTGGACTCACTGATGTGCTATCTATATTCATGTACTTAATGTCATGAGTCTTGAAGACTTTTCTAGATAAAATTGTCTTAGTCTTTAATGATGACATTCTCATTTATTCCAAAGATCTTACGAAGAATGAAGATCACATAAAAGCAGTGTTAGAAATATTGTGAGCCCATCATTTGTATGCAAAATTTTTAAAGTGCAAAATATGATTAAACTTCGTAGCATTCTTGGGTCATGTCATTGATGTCAAAGAAATTTGTGTAGATTAACATAAAGTTGGTGCAATTGAGAATTGGGAGCAGCCTAAGTCAGTAACGAACATTCACAGCTTTCTGGGGTTACCCAAATACTGCATAAAATTTCTCAAGGGTTTCTCTCAGATAGCATCCCCATTAACCAAGTTGACTCAAAAAGAAGTACCATTCATCTGAAATTTGAATTGTGCAGAAGAATTTTAAAAG